>JAKWJD010001764.1:33282058-33818726 GCA_027705065.1 Solanum peruvianum | reverse complement strand
ATGGTTTCACTCTCAATCTCTTTTTTCATTTGAGACTTAAGATCATTAGTATAAAATATGTACACAACCCTTATGAATGTATAACAATAACTAAGCTATTACATAACTTGAATAATAACCTTGATATAGGGAATCCTTGAATCATAAGGATCCCATTGTTGGGCTTGCAAAAAATATATCAAGCCCTTCACTTTAGAGACATCCTTTTAGCATCAATAACATACAATTCGTGTAAAAAGGTGATGAAGAATGGTGTTAGTAAAACAATGCACTAAGTACGGCAACCATGCAAAAACATGCATTTAAAGAGGATACTTTACTTTGAAATCATGCAACATGCCTTGTTGGTAAATCTTCTTAAAACCTTTATACAATAAGCACATTATAACTCATAAACTTTACATACATCATATAGAAATATACAATGGTAATAATATCATATAAATTCATACATTGCATTGAAGACACATTAAGCATTTCATACATAGTAACCTCCCTTTTCACCTTACCGTAAGTCTTTACCCCTAGGTAACTCTCTAATAATACTTGGTTAAATGCATGAATAGTGTCCCATTTTACTACCCACACTCAAGAATCACCTTAACGTCACCAAAAAGAACATTCACATAACCTTCATTAACACCCCCAACCTATAGACATACATAGAGGCATAAATAATCATGACAATGAAAAAAACATCACATATAAGACCAGTTTCAAGATAATATGCAAGTCAAAACCATAAATAACATCATAAGAGGCAATAGTTAACAGTAGGATACTTGGACTTCATTTCATAAAGGCATCATAGGACCTTACTCATAAGCCCAAAATAATCCTAATAGTGCAATGTACATGTAAAGTCCCCTAACCCTACACATACTTAGAAATCTCACAAAGAAACCACAAGTCTTAACATTTATATCACAGATCAACATGTAAACTATAGTCAACTACTTGCATACCAAATAAAACCATCATCATATAGTCATAAGACCAGTCCCTTTCACAGAGTGAGACAACACCCAAAGGACACCCTAGGACTCATACTATGCATATGATCATACAATAAAGTCAATACCATAATGTCATTCATATACATAGATAGCTCCTTCATAGAACTTCCTCAAGATCTACTTGTGCAATGTATATGCAAATTCCCATACCCTCACCTATGCTAATCAACTTCCCTTACGTTATCCTAGTTAGGTTTAATTACTTTACTTCCATATTAAATTTTAATTTAGAGAAATCATAGCCTTAACCAATAATAAAACTATGTAAGCCAAGGATGGAATTTGGTGTCATGGAACCCCACATCTAAATGAGGTATTCTACTTGCCAAGGTAGAACATTAATATCAAACTAGCATCTAGGTTGATCCATTTTCTAGGTCCTTTCCATCTCCTGAGATAATTTAGTGAACAAGCCTTCTTTATTAGGAGGAGGCACCTTGTTAATTGGTCAAGTTCACCCGGTGCTAATCTAAGTTCCCTTTATCAAAAAGTCCTTTTTAACTTTACTTCATAAAAATGGCTTTAGGATAATTAACCCCTCATATGCTTAGCTAAAAAGTAATAGATGAGAGTCTCTGTAAACCTTGAAAATCCACGACTCATGGTAAAGCCTAACATACGTCTTATAAATTCTAAACACTGTTTCTAAGTCGATTTTTAATGAATATAGGTCATTTAGAAGGTTTAATAACCAAAACATCAAAAATGTCCGGGAAGTTGGTTTAAAGAGATGTTAGTGTGCATTAGCCTTTTCACTAAATTTTAGGAGTCCGAAATGTACGAAAATGGGTGGAAATGTAGCTAATGAGTGTTTGAGATGTTTCATAATTGAAATGTTTGATTACGACCCCCCAAGGACCAACCAAGGGCCTTTGAAGAGGATCTCTGTAGTTTGATACAACACCGCATAGTAGTGTGCATCGACTGGACAAACGACGGTCTGTAAGTGGATCAACGGGGCTTCAATTACATTTTCATCCCACACTTTTAATTATTTGTGAATTCCTTGTTTACTTAGCTACATTTACACGCGACTGAAGGGGTTGACGATGCGGAAGTGGCTCGACGGGTCATCTAGGTCACCATCAACTCACACTTAGAAAAAGTGGAGCAAGCCCTCATCTGCAAAGTCTATGATAGAGACGACAGTGTGAAGGACGGAGGGGGTTTGTCCGTTGACTTACCCATGGACCATCGACAGGGTCTCCTCGGTTAGAGTCGAATTTCGATGATGAATTTTAAATGATTTCATTTAATTGATTAAGTGGTTTATGGGTTAGTTAGTGATTAAATGTAAAAAATTAAGTTAATTAAGCCCCTTTATAAATACCCTTAACCCTTATTAACCTTAAGACAACTCTAAAAAATAAACTCTCTTCCTTCTCTCTTATTTCTCTCTTTACAAAAACTCAACATTGAAAGCTAGCAAGAGCTAGGGTTTGGGGGCTTGAAAAAAAAGGGTGGATTTTCATAAAATCTTTGATAAACATTAAGGTATGGGTTCTATTCACCTTTAGGATTCTTTCCTCAAAGGATTCCTTCAAAATAGATTTCAAAAAGTTGAATTTTCTTATGGGTTTCATTCAACTACATAATTGAAGTCATGGATTGAGTTGTTAATGAATTCTTAGGGTTATATTGAGTTTATTTACATGTAATTCAACTTTTTTATGATATTTTTTGATTGTTTGGTCTAATTGAAGAATACGATCCTCTATCCCTAACCATACATAGTGATCTTGACCTATGTTGTATAGTGATCATTCAATTGAGTTGGTTGTTGATTAGATTGCTAAACTTTGGTTCTTTATGGTTTAATTAAGAGTATTTATAGTCCTATCATGCTAGTTCATGAGATGAAATATAGGCTATGAATTATAATGTGAAATTTGCCATTGTACCTTGTGCGAAGTTGTTATCTAAAGATGAATTATGTTATAGAGATGCAATTGGCCTTGGTATTATATTGGTTATTATTGTTCTATGATGTTACTCCCGAAGTTGGGTTGAGTAAGACCTTGATGATAGACTATTAAAAGACTTGGTATGTCTTAGAATCTCTATCTTTACTTTCAATGGTGATTAATTGTTGTTAAGCCATGATATAACATTGGAGTAAGCCTTATACTAGGATTATACGGTGGTATGATGTTGAATTGAAATGTCTTGACTATTTAGTGAGGTTGATTAAGGCTTATTTTTTATAAAGGTTGTGAAAACTATCAATGAGCCTTAATATGTTATGAAATGCTAAAGTGTTAACCTCACTTATATAAATTGTGATGAAAGGACTTATACTAATACAATTCCTATTGAGCTATTGATGATGATCATTATACAAGGGGTAGACCCTATGGCATAAATTAAGTTATGATTTATAATTAGAGACTTAAAGACATTTCAAAAAGGGACTCTAGCTTAGCACCGAGTAAACTAGATGGAGAAGTGTTCTTTCCCGATAGGGAAGGTAGAAATACTACATTAGTCTTGAGATCTGAGACTATAATGCATGGCTCATAAAGAGGGTCCCAATTAAATCTCCTAGTTCTTGAACTATGTTGCCCCCATAGGAATACTAGCTAGTGGATCCACGTAGTTGCTGTGTTTTACGTTTAGTATTACCTTGGAAAGTAGTCCTCCTTCTTTTGGTGTAATGATTTATGTCACAGGATTCCACACTAGATCATTTTTGTCTATTTCGGATAGGGAAAGATGTTCCAAAAATGTAAAATGAATTAAAGGACTTGAACTCTAACTTTGATAACCGAAGGGTTCTAGCTTAGTTTAGGTAGGGGTATGGGACTCTACCTAGACATTTCACTAGTTATTCTTGAGGGGAGTGGTAGGAGAGGTTCTTATATGTTTATGTTATGATAATATATGATGTGTATATATATGATGACCATGTTATATTGTTGATACTATAAGTTGATTGGTTCATTTATTCATATGCCTTGGATTATAATGATAATATAAGTTGAAATGTAAGTCTAAATGTCATGATATGTAAAGTTGGACATTGGTCATGTTTTCTTGTTGAGGATACTTGATTGAGTAAGGTTATGGGACTTTTCTTGGTCATTGCACTTTTATTCTTGATAAGGACTTCTGAGTAGTTGTCTTTCTTATTATGATAGGTTTAAATCTTATTAATTCTTGAGATATCATTCCTTGATGTTAGAGTTTTAGTAAATCATGATTCTAAGTGTGTTGGGATTAGTATTACTTGTTAAGATAGTAAGCATGCTTTCTTGATTAATATGACTTACTTGACGTTGCGTTATCCCTTAAAAGGGGTAGATCATGTTCTACTAAAAAGTCATTTTTAACATGTTTTGCTTGTGTATGTGCATAAGATCTCCTACTTAATACATGTGGAGTACTAACCCCATTTTCTTACCTTGACCCAAATATTTTAGTTTCCGGTCGATAAAGAGTTTGGAAGGCGATATCTTTGAATATTTGGGTTCCTCCATTCATCCAAGTAGGGTAGGTCCTCAACTTTCGAGGGCAATGCCATCTTCTAGCTTTGGATTTTTTTATGAGCCTATTGACTGTATCATTCCTTTCCATGTTATTTGAATAAGGTACTTTCGTATGACCTTTACATGGTCTTGTTTAATTGATGTAAGGTCTATGCCCAGATTGTGACCTTCATTTAAATCATATGAGATGAGACAATTGTTGAGACTATTTCGAAATTTATTTATATATGTGCAATAAAAGTACAAGCCTATGTCACCTTCCTATATAAAGGGTCTAGGTATACTTGATATGAATACATATTGAGTGTATGTAGATGTCTATTTAAACCTCCAAGTAGAGAAAATAAATTTTTTAAATTTTATCGTATTTTCAACCTATGAATGTAATGATATGAACTAAGAGGCTAGTCTAAGTCCTTGAAAAGGACGACGACGTCGGTTATGTCTAGGGGGTAAACCCGGATTTGACAATGTCCTTTCATCAACCTAAATCATGTGACAAAGCCTTTCAAATGGACATAGCATATTCAAGAACAATCTAGTTTAGAGTACAATTGAGAATACCTTTCAAGAGACTCCCTCTTTACTAGATTATCATACATGCCTCGTTAGATGAATTCATGTGTGTATATGTGTACGGACATGAGAAGATCTTTCACATAAACACATTTAGATACCACACATATACATACTTCATCATATCATATAATTTAATGTGCACAACATAATTCATGCATTAATATTCATGTATATATGGTAATCACCGTAGGAACTATTTTATAAAGGTAGACATGTGCAGTGTATAGAGAAAGGCACATACTATTTACTATTCTAGTATACCTTTCAAGTCATCGTATCTAAGATACATTTCATGCTTCATGGACATATACTTTACATGCATAGTAGTATACATTAGAACATATGAGAATTAACATTTTATTAGTCACTATGAACCTATACTACTTGTAAGCATAGATGATGTGTGAGTCCATGTACATTGAACAACATTATCACATAATGTATATAAACACAATATTGAGTCATCAACCCTGTTAAGACCACAATACCCATTCATGCATATAGCACACACTACATTATAGAATAGGAGACAAGACAACTTCAACATTATCATTCTAGACTCCTATCATTGGCTAAGATCACACATTCATATACGGTTACATAGGTAGGGGTAATTAACCATGAGAACTTCATCATTCGCAGCACATAGACCAAACCTAACCCTAACTACTTCATTCAAACGTTGATAACACCACCAATAAAAATACAACATGATACTAGAGTAAGAGACTAGGCGTACTACTTAATAGGTGCGATCATCAAAACCACACTTCGTAATTCACACACTGGCCTTCAAGGCCATGATCAACACATATAAGAATTTAAAACAAAGTGAACACCGCCACCATAAGTTGACCATACCACATAATTCCATACAATGTCAATTCAACTTGCCAATCTATAGAAAAGTAGAGGAATAGGGAAACCTTAACAATTTACCAAGATTTGATCATCATTGTTAGATACTCATAATTCATTAATAATTCATATATAATGAATTTTCTAAAAGTACAATAACATAGAAGAAATCATAAGAGAACAATCATAAGATCAAGAGCACATTATGCACACTACATCATCAATCATATATGATGTAGAGCAATATAGATCAAAACATACCAAACCTCCAAACCTTTATCATATTTAATCACTAAGCAATGATTCTTCATCAATTTGAATATAAAACTGTAGCAATACGCAATTCAACATACTAGAATCATAATTCAATTAACTTAGAATCAAGATCACAATGCCCATGTTATATTCTAAATTTTGAAATTGGGAGGATCATGAAATAATCATGAAATTGAACTAAAAATATCATTATAAACAGTATAAAATCCATAATTCATCATAAGAATGATTTTGAAATAAATTTAAGAAATAACCCATGGATAGATGTAAAGATATAGAGTTTGATCATGAATTCTTTTTGAGAACCTTTGAAGGAGCTCTCTAGATGAATGTATATCTAAAGATGAAGGATAAATATACCTTATTATAGGATAAAAAAACGATAACATTATAAAAGACCATCATAATCCATCAATCAAGCTATTCTTGAGCTTCATCTCCAATGGAGGTTTCTAGAGAGGTTTTGTTTTTAGAGGGAAGTCAATTTTTTCTAATAATGAATTAGGAATGGGGTTTTCATGTAATTAAATAACTTAATACCTCAAATACTCCATAATAACCATCTATAGTTACAAAGGAACGTGGGGAGAATTTCTCATTCACCCTTTTAATGAAACAGTGCATGCAGGCAGATTGCAGGTTGCATCGACGGACAACAATTGATAGAGCGTCCATTGGTGGACCGCTTGTCCTATTTCTCCTTCATTTGTTACTGCAGCTCCTTATTAAGGATTTCATTCCTATAAAAATAAGTGTTTACCTACGGACAATTCTATGGGGCATATCCTAGAACATGCGGCGTCGATTGCTAGCCCATCGACTGACACTGCCAATATAGTGTCTATGAAGTCTTTAGGTCCTCCTCAAGGACATTTTCTGGGGACCCAGGGGAGTTTTGACCTGATTCCTTGACACAAATTATACTCCTATAAATTTTAGGGTCCTTCCATAAAAGTTTGAGCACCAAACAATAGATGAAACACATACAAACACGCTTAGAACACACAAGTACGTCCAAAGGCTGACTTTCAGACGTCATCAGACGTTCTTAGACATTTGACCTCCAAATCACATCAAATAAAGTATGCATACTATAAAACACTTAATTAACATATTTTAAAACTTTAAAAGTAGATGTGAGGATCTAAAGACCTTACTTCATTTTGAGAGACCTTACATGTCATTTAGATGCAAAAAGTTGCCTCTACATTGCGGGCTTGTAACCAACCTTTTTTCTTCGAATTAACATTTAAAAAAAAATAGGGGAGTGCCTCCGTTACGCCTAGACATGTTCCAGATTTGAGTGGGTTAATAAAAGTTTAGTTAGACTTCTCTTAAAAGGTCCAATTAGTGTAGGGTTATTTTGGGTACTTTAGGGGTTTATTATAATTTTTTTTGAGTAAATTTTACCCCACTTAACCACTAAAAAACAAAACCCTCAAATTGAAAATCAAAATCTCTACCTTCTCTCAAAATTCTCTCTCTACCCCAAATCCTCCATTCTAAAACATTGAAGTTCAAAGGAAGAATGTCAATTCTACAAGTTTTCAATACAAATTTTGTGTGCTTATCAATACAAAGGTATGGTCAATCTTTATCAATAGTAATCTTTCTCTGTAGAGCCACTTATCAAATAGTTTTCAAGTTTCAAAAGACATCAAAACCCCAATTTTCCCTCAAACTCATGGTTTCTTTCATTAAATGTTTTCATACGAACTATTATATTTATAGTATGATTTGGTTGATTATTTCAAGTGAAAAACTCGATGAGCCCATGATCCTTCGAATTCCTTAATTTTTTCTTGAAAAGTGGGTTTTATAATTGTTATTGTTTATGGGTAGAATTGTATTTAGATTGCTTTATAGTATTGATTTTTATTGTTGTCTATCTCTATATATGCTAAATTATGGATATAAAGATGAGTAGGTGATCTTTGCCTTGTGGGATTGATGATGGATAAATTCTATTGTTGTAATGGATGTTTATAAATGGTGAATTGTGATATTGGAGAATGGTGAGTTCAAATGTCTTAGTATAGTAGGATTGCTTTTGTATGGTTTGATCTACTTCTAGTAGAGGTTCTTACTTCTTGATCTTATTGTGATTGCAATCTTGATGGTTAATGATGTGAATTGTAGGTTATTTATGTGGTTATTTGGAAGATAGAAAAATTGTGAAATTTATATATGATGTAATGATGAATTTGTATAAACATATGCCATATTGTTAATGTAAGAATGGTTCCTCTAACGTTTTGTATATGATGATGATAAACTATGAAGAGTCTATATATGTTGATATGGTGTCTTGCTTATGTAGACCTACTTGTCCCTACTTCGTACATGAATGATAAATGAGGTGTTCTAAAGTATGTCTTAAAATGGTAGACCTAAGAATGGTTCCCCTTCTTGATGAGTCTAAAACCATAAGTGAATGTGAAACTTTTAATATGAAAATAAGGTTTCTAAGGATGAGAATAGTATAGACCTAGCATGGTACCCATGTCATGAATGAGTTATCCTAATGAACCCTAATCGGTAGCCTTTGTGGACACCTTCTTTGAAGAGGAATTTTTAGTTGGTACGACTTAAATATGGTACCTTCTCAAATACTGTCTTGTGAATGAACTTAATCAATGAGATCCAAGGCAAAGCACTTAGTAGATATGCTTACAATAGTAGCTGTACTTGAAGTATGAGACTATAAAATAATGAAGCCTTTTGATACAGCCTAAACCATGTTCCTAAATGGGATGTGTCCTTAGTTCTACCTTTGACAAGTAGAACACCTTCAACGATGTGGGGTCTTTTAACACTGGATTCCATACCTATCTAGTGCGGTTTATGATTGTTAATGCCTATTCTTATCATAGGGGATGTGCACTCTAGATATTGGATAATGTGTAGGTTTAATGGGACGCTATCTACACTTTGCCTAATGAGGCTTTGAAGAAGCTAATGTATGTTCCATAGGTATTCAAAAAGAATTATGTGAAATCCCCCTAAATGCATGCATATTTGTTTTAGGATCATTAGTAATTAATGTTGACTTTTTGTGGTTGTATTGAAAAGGAAATATCCTGATATTTGGTAGTCATAAAGAACAATTAGGTGTATATGGAAGAGGTTGTAAGGCAGTCTCTTCATGTCTTAACTATGTGGATCTTACGATAACTGTAGATAGACGATATAAATGGATAAATGAGTTACTTAATGAAATTGGTCATACCTTATGGGTCTTAGGGTATTATATTGGATGTTGATAATTGCCTTGTAAGATATATTTTATAATTTGATATGAGATCTATCAAAAATAGCATGAAAGGTGTATTGCAAGTAAACAGTCTTTTTTATAGTATTTATTACATGGTCACCTTACATAGTTCTGAATTGTGCTAATGTCATATTTCACTCTATTTCTACATGTGTAGGTTGTGGCAAATGAGGATTTCCAGAGTTTAATCTTGGGAAGTATAATTCGTTCAAGATTTGGTATGTCTTATATATTCTAGGACATAGATATTCTTTCTAGTTTTCTTTCATTAAAGACATTTTATCAGACATAAGTTTCATTTCAATGTAAGGGTCATGACCTTATTATAATTATATGTGCCTAAATGGCTTGTGATGAGACTTAGATCTTCTTATGTTTTAGAAAAGAATTTTCTTAATGACTTTATGGTGAAATGTTTTATAGTTTGGACTAATTTATGACAATGAAATGAACGAATCTTAGGTGGTACTCCTTGGTCGTTACAATATAGTTTCTACTTATAGAATTGAGTAGATTTAAAAAAGATAGAAGTATTTCAGAGTTTACCTGGACCCACGTCTCCTAATGATACTAGGAGTTTCTAGGTTTGGCTGACTACTATAGAATGTTTGTTGCAATGTTTTCATCTATTTCATCTCCTTTGACTAAGTAGTCTTAGAAGACAATTAAGTTTCAATGGTATAAAGCTTGTGAAAAAGCCTTTCAGGAATTGAAAAAGTGGTTGACTAGTGCCATAGTTTTGACTTTATTGGAAGGTACTCAAGGTTTTGTGGTGTATTATGATGCATTTTGGGTTTATTTGGGTTATGTGTTAATTTAGAATTGCAATGTTATAACATATACCTCTAGACAATTTAAAACTCATGAGAAACACTACCCAACCCATTAATTAAAATTGGCTGCTATAGTTTTTTCCTTGAAAATACTGGGTGACTATTTGTATTGCATTTATGTTGATATATCTACTGATCACAAGAGCAAACAATATGTGTTCACACATAAAAAACTTAACCTCACACAAATGAGATGCTTAGAATTGCTCAAGAATTAAGACATAAAAATTTATTACAACCAAGGTAACGCTAATGTTGTTATTGATGCCTTAAGCTGGTTATATATTTTTAACCAGCCAATGTTGAAAAAAAAAAAATACAAAATCATGTGAATAGAGTTGCACGCTTAGGAGTCTAACTCATGGATTCTACAGAAGGAGGAATGGTGGTGACTAATGGGACTGAATTGTCATTAGTTTCAGAAGTGAATGAGAAGCAAGAAGAAGATCTAATTATTCTTTACTTGAAGGCAAATGTACATATGCAAAAGGGGTTGGCTTTTAAACAAGGGGAAAATGTTGAATTAAGATATCAAGGTAGATTGTGTATGCCAATTGTTTACGGACTCTAAGAGAGAATCATGGAGGAAGCTTATAGCTGCATATATTCCATTCATCCGAGTTCCATTAGTGACTTGTGAGAGGTTTATTTGTGGAATAGTATGAACAAGGGCATTGCTTAATTTGTTGCCAAGTGCCTGAATTGCCAACAAGTTAAAGTAGAGTAACAAAGGCCCAATGATTTGGCATGGAATATAGAACTTCCTAAATGGAAGTGGGAGATGATTAATATGGATTTTATCATAGGGTTACCGAGGTTTCAAAAGCAGCATGATTCCATTTGGGTGGTTATCGACGGAATGACAAAATCTACCCACTTTTGATGGTAAAGACTACCCATTTTACAAAGTTTATGCTAGTTGTAGATTTAAAGGGTTGGAGAACTTCATTGAGTTTCAATTTCCATCAATTTAGATAGAGGTGCATAATTTATTTCATAGTTATTGAAATATGTTTAGGAAAGTTTGGGTTCAAAGGTGATCTTAAGTATTTGCTTTCATCATAAGACAAATGGGCAAGATGAGCACACTATTCACCCTAGAGGACATTTTTGGGTATGCGTGATTGATTTCAAAGGGAATTGGATGATCACCAACCCGTAATTGAGTTTTCCTACAACAATAGTTACCACTCTAGCATCTAGATGGCTCCATATGAAGCTCTCTATCTAAGAAGATGTAGATCTGCTATTGGATGGTTTGAGGTTGGTTAAGAAGGGTTGATAGGACGAGATTTAGTTCACCAAGCTATCGACAAGGTTAAATTTTTTAAAGATTTTCAATATTGCCCAGAGTCATTAGAAATCTGTCACCAATGTTAGAAGAAGAGAGTTGGAGTTTGTGGTAGATGATTGGGTTTACCTGAATGTTTCAAACATAAAGGGTTAGGTTTGTTAAGAAAGGGAAACTTAGACCCTGGTATGTTGGTCCACATAGAATTGCCAAGAGGATTGGAAAGGTAGCATATGAGTTTGAGCTACCACAAGAATTAGCAACGGTTCATCCGGTGTATAACGTCTCCCCGTTATGGAAGTTCATGGGTCATCCTATCTTGATTATTCCAACTGAGATTACTGAGTTCAAAGATAAGTTGTCTTATGAAAAGATTCCGGTGCAAATCCTAGATTGCCAACTTTGCAAGATTAGATTAAAAAAGGTAGCAACAGTCAATTTCCTTTGGAGGAACCAATTTTTGAAGAAGCTACTTGGGAAGATGAAGAGGACATGAAGAAGAGATATCTGCATCCCTTTGAATCAAGAGAAGAAATAGACCACGGTTCTAATGTTGTTCTACGTACTAGCTAGTTTTGTGTAAGCATGTTGTTAGGATTCAATTGCTTGCGAGTGTTTGAAATTTAGGTTGATACCCTAAGTCTAATAAAATTACTCTCAATTGAGGACTAATGATACAAAGAGGGAGATACTATGATATCTGGCACCTAGAAACATCTCGAAAAGATTTTACAATAAGAAAATACTTATTTGTGAAAAGAATAATAAAATCTGGAAAATGGGTTAGTTAAGAAAGTGAGTTTTGGTCATTTTCAGAGGACCATTACTTCTAGATCAGAATAAGTTAGTATTAGTTCCATATATGGTTGGAAAACCATTACAATATTCTTTCAAACGGCACCAAGTTTGCGCAGTATTGATACTGTATGAGTCAGTTATGTTTTTTGGTAGTTGGACTGTTGGATTGAGGAAAGCCAATAAGGATTTCTGAAAGGAAAAGTTGTCTTTTTCGTACCTAATTAAATTAATTAATTTTTATTAATTAAATGTGGTAAACAAGATCTTTGTTCAGTTTAGAAAAATAAATTCATGCTAGGTCTTGGAGAATAGAGAAAAGAAGAGACAAATGGAGGGAAATAAAGAATCGCCAAGAACGCTCAAACTTTGCGTGTGGAATTCTGGGGGATGATCCCTAAAAATTTAAGAGAGATCATTAGTATCAGGTTACTTCATCAACAAACAAATCTTGTTTAATTCAGCATATCTAAATATTTGAATGTTAAGAAAGTTAGTTCTTGAATAATATTGTTGATGTATTTGTTCAATTCTTGATGGTTTTGTTGTTGAAGTTTTGCTTCATTTTTCCGAGTGTAGTGTTGGGAGGACTCTATTGTATATTAATTGTACTAATGATCCTTAGTGTTTTGGGAAAGAACCATGAAAGATTAGAGGGTTTAGAGATGAAAAATAAAGGAGAAAAGTCGAGCTGGACAGGGGGGTTGGTGCGCCATGCCTCTCAGAGCTGTACAAATTTTTTTTGTCCATAGGTCCTTGTGGCTCAGCACCAGCAAGAGAACCCCACCAAACTTTCTTAAGTTTTAGTTATTGTTCCCAAAACTTCTCAATGTGCCTGGGATACATGTTCTCCATATTTTTCCACCACCATTTTGTACTAGTTCCTAATTGATGTACCTATTTTTCTTAGTTGATTTCAACACTCTAAGGTACATATAAGCATCTTAAAATCATCCATAAACATGAGATCATGAACCTTGAATGTATAATCCGATTCAAGGAAAGTTTAAGATCAAAGTCAATGAAGCGAAGGGTCAAGTGTAGAAGTCAAGAAGCAAGTCAAACCTAAGTTCTTAAAAGATATCACTAGTCTTTAACAATGTTTTAACTTTACGACTCAAGTTTCAAGATAAGTTAAGAGTAAAGATTTAAGTTTATTTCCCCAAAATTATAAGGGAGAAAAGTATTCCCTAAGAGTTTATAAATGTTTTCACATTTATGATAAGAGAAAACTAAGATTTCTCCATATAGTTTTGAGCAAGAAATGGGAATATTAAATCCAAAAGTGATTTTAAATATAGGTTTTAAGCAATTATCTAATAAAAAGAATGAATTTTCTTCAAAAAGAATGATCTGACTATAATTTTTGGAGTAGTATTTAGTACAAGTAAGAGGATGCGAGTTCATAATGACTTAAATGTTTATAAACCATTTAGTCATCATGGGTATTAATGGGTCATACTTTTTGGATGATTACATAAGTTAAGCTAGTGGATCACTAAGTCAAGTAGATCTATGCATCGCCAAAGTATAGGAAAGTTCTAGGAGCGTGGGTAAGAAGTTATATCACCTTTTTGTCTCATATTGGTGGTTGATGGTAAAAAAATCTCCCACAAAAACTATATTACATTACTTTAAAAGAAATTCTGAATTTATTATTTGTTAATCTCAAAATACACCTCCCTAATGAAGTATAGGCGGTTGTATCAAACAAGAACCAAACCTATAGGCTGTGTTTTATCCGATGAGGAAAATGGTTTAGACTTAACTTAAATGTACAATTACTTCTATCTAGTCAATTTCTTTCCGAAAACAATAAATTAAAGGGTTTTTTTTTATGAAACAAACTTCTTTAATATCTCTATGTAAAACAAGTAACAAGATATAGTTTTTATCAAGTTGTGAGAGAAACTAGGGTGTATGTGTTCCCCATAGGTTCATCAAGCATTATTTAAAGCTATAATAATTCTTCCCAAGTATTTTGCACACACAATGATAAGTTAGGTATCTCAAAATCCTAGGACTAGCATTTAGAGAATGTGACCCATACCATGGTCCGACTATGTGTATATAAGCTACTAACCCTTACTTTACTTCATATTAAGCATCATATTCGATGTATGGCTTATTTATTACTTTGTACCAATCGAGACTATACTATTAGATAGTATCCCACTAAATCTATGTTGATAATTCTTTTCTTATTACTACCTTTATGGTCCGACAAGTAGTAACAATTCTAATTTTAATGCGTATAGTAATTAAAAAAAATCTAAACGAAAGAATTATCAATATATGCAGCAACCTATTTTAGAGATGTAATTAAGTAAGGTTTACTTTGTTAATCACCCATACTTTCCACAAAGCTAGTTGTGGATTAAGTTACTCGTCCATAAAAGAACTCAATTCGTACTTGTTAAACAATAATATATGAACTTACTTTGAAAATTTTAAGAAAAACCAGAAAACCAACTTGAAATAACAAGGTAACACTTAAAAACAAAATCCAGAAATTGAATAATAGCAAATGTTTCAAAACACAATCGAAGAAAAATAACAATAATGTCTAACCCGCGAATCGAGGTTTTTATACCATATTTATATTAACATTGTCTTTATATAAAGGGAATTATAATTAGGAATGTTTTCCAAAAAACGCGGCTACAAATGACGTCCCGTAGAGACGGACCTTCCATGAATCGACGTATCGTCGATTGCCTCCGCTAGTTCAAACTTAGAATCACTTTTTGTCCCTGAGATGGAATCATCTATGTATCAATCGATGGACCAACAACATGGTCTATCGTTGCCTTCCGTTGATCCATAACTAGACTTTCTCAAACTTTGGTTACCATGACTATCTCTGATCTACTCGACGGTTCAACAAGAAGGTCCGTCGGTCAATTAATAGACCGTCGATCCCTTTTTGTAGTCTCACACATGGTCAGATTTCTCCGACTTTCTCCATTGGCCTGAACTCAAATCGATGGCACCAACTACAGATCGTCGAATGGAATGACAGACCGTCGATGGCCTTCGTGGGTTTCTTCTGCAATTTATTTCAGCTGCTTTCTGCATTTTATTTGTGGATACCTTTCCAGCAAAACAAACATAAAGATATGTTAAAACTACTACAATAAGGCTCTAGACATACACAACTCTTAAGGAAAAAACATTAAAAACATCGTGAAATAATGATATATGAAAACCCTCAACTTAAATTAGTTGTTTGTCCTAAAGCGATGGACTATGACTGAAAATAACACACTCAACTTAAATTCCAATACATATGGCTTTCAATCACATCTTCTTCTTTTCTTTAGTGCATGCTTTCGCTCTTAGGTTCAATAAGATAACTCATGTGAATGAGCATATGACACAAACTCACCATGCACGGATACCTCTACTATTTTTCCTCTCACAAAGTTACAAACTCTTTGACATTGCAACTAGTGCCCTCAGTTCAAAAGAAATACTTCATTTTCGCACAGTGATTTTAACTTTGGTACAAAGATCTGTATTCAATAGTCACACTAAAAAACAAGTTAATACATAGCTAGTGCTTGTCTCCATAGACTTTCCCTTATTTTCACTGCTTAAGTTCACACACTAAACTTCTAGGATCACAATAGGACTTTCTTTGCTTGTAATGTAGGTTAAGGGTCAGGTATGGTACATATGAGTATATTTTAGAGAATTTTTTGCTTTATCGACATTACAGCCAAACATTCTACCTTTATCATTGTCTTTTATTTCCTACTTTTTTCATACACAAATTCGGATCATAACTCATAATAGTCACCCTTAAATAATGGTCTTGCCATGAGTATAGGTACACATTACCCAATTGTTGGTCAGGGCCAAGACTAGGTTATTTTCTGTATTTGCCACACTCAACATATGCCTTTGGCCGATGTTAAGGTGCACATGTCCAATGAGGGTCTTGGACAAACATATTAAACCGAGGGAAGGTGATTTGGTGAGGAAAAGAAAGGTCTATTATAGGATCAATAGATTTGGATCAAAAAGCGATAAAACTTTCATTTGGTTCACTTCATTTTAGTCTAGATATTTTCTAATTCGAACAAGGGCCTATAATCCTTTCGTAGTCGCCTAAAACAGATTCCTTCTGGAGAACCAACTAGGCATGTTCTAGCTTGGTACCAACAGTTGAACACTCAAAATCCTCACACTTTCTTGACACTTCATTACCCAATCAGATTATAAAATTTCCTAGTTTCGGTGTTAGCTTGAGGGTCATGCACTGGGTGCCTATCTATTTCATGATCAGAGCGAACACATTCAACTCATTTTAACCTATTTGTGCAAGAATTTTCTTAGGATGGGATATCATTCATACATAGATATCATTATTCATATTTTAGTCTTTTATACTTTGTAAAAGATACGACATGCCGGTTCAATAGTAAAGTAATATGTTTGTTGGGGAAAAGAACACAGGCAAGAAAACCCGAATAGAGGATCGTGATGTGGCTACTCAAACTTGACCCTAATACTAACTATCCATTTACCCCAACCCAAACAAAATAACATGAAATTGTCCCTAATGCATCAAAAGAAATAAAAGAACAATGTGGTAGGTGAAGTAAACCTATGGTGCATAGCGCCGACTAACACTCAACAAGTAGGCGGGTCTGGTAGCCCAGAACCTTCAACATACGTATATGGGTCACCCTCAATGGCGCATACAACAATATCAGCACCATTAGTGATGCGCCTCTCACAAGCCTTCGGTCTTGAACAAGATGCCCCAACTGCTATCTCTCGGACTCTCATTTGACGGATCTCCTCATCAATCAAAGCGGCTCTCCTATGAGCCTCAAGGTCCGTCCGCTCTTTCTTCTTCTTTTATGCATTCTCACTCTAAGTAGTGCGTCTAGAACGGTGTCTCTTTGAACGAGTTCATGGATCAGGCAACAACTCAGTAGGGGTTGTAAATAGTGCAGCAAACAGATTGTCCTCTAATAGCTCGAAGGGTGCCGTCTCGGGCTTTGTCCCCTTCATGTCAAGAATATTGTCTACATCTACGTGCAAACTCTATAGACTCCTAAAGAGTAGTCAAGTGTATATTGGGGGCTGGTCGTGCAACAAACTACAGCTCAAATGCATCAAGGCACTTGTTAACCGCCTGAATATTCTACTTTTTTTGTTGGGCAACCCTCTTCTTAAACCGGTCCTCAGCCTCGATGAAGGAATTTGGAATTCAAGGTTGTATGTGATGCAGCATGGTGGCAATCTCGGCCTCCAATTTCTAAACCCTTGCCAAAGGGACTAATGCTACAAATGGTGGAGTAGATCGGAGGAACTGGTGCTCTCTACTAGCGGCATAGGCGGACTTGGCCGGGGTGGTATCAGCGGGATCTGAAGTTGCAAGATCAATTCCTTGGTATAACTCTACCGTGTCCACAAAGTTCTCATTTAATGGCTGTAACTCAACTCTGGGCCCTCTCTGCGGTGCCGCTACATTGTCTTTATCCTTTATGTGACTTGTGTAAATTCTTCCACCCGGAGTGCGAGTGCAACACATTGACGAATAGAAATCCGACAGCCCTACACAGATGATAGATCAAACATGTGAACGGGTAAGTAGTATAGAGCTTGATATCTCTCTCATTTATCACCTTGATCAACAACATCAAAAAATAGATCTCTAAATCTAACACCAAGGAAGCTACCAGTATCGCACTATACCAAGTAAGAATAATATCTAGTGTCGTCTGAGATAGGCGGTGGAAGACTAACAGAAAAAAGAACTTTTTTTTGAAAGTGTGCTTGGCCTTTTTGGTCAGCCCTTTTGGGTCTAACACCCAATCTTCCCCGTCACCGTTGATGGATAGGTGTTGAGCAAACCACCTCTCTGCTCCACGACCCTTTGAAAGTGGATAGTTTTTTCCATTTCTTACATGGAACAAAACGCAGAGTCAAGAGGACCCGAATAGTATAAATGGAGGTTCCATACATGTAACGACGAATGGTGACCGGAGAAATATCCAACCGGTAGCCCCGACCTAGCATTGTGGTTAGAAGGTCCTGTTTGACGGGTCTCGACCGCCTATCCAAGGAAGCTCTGAGGGTTGCCACATAGGAGGTGTAGAACTCTCGAACAATCTCCTTGCTATACGACCTTAGGCTCTTAGCCATTCATTCGAGCCTTTGATGGGTGAACAGTCTCTGCACATCAGGGACTGTGTGAATCTACCTGTATAAAATCTACGCTGGACCATCACCAACCAATTCATCAACCCATTTTTATTTAGCACCTTGGCGTCCCTGTAGACCTGTTACTTACCATCTACGCACCACTAGTGTTGCTACCCAACGACGAGTGCAGCGAAATCTCCCTAGGCTGTCGAGGGAGACTCTGGCTTTTAGCATCATCAAACAAGGTTAGCGGGAAAAATCCTTTGATTTAGTGGATCCATCTAATAAGAAACTGGAGGAAGTGTCCTCATTTGATCCCAAAGAGTTTGACGACTCTTATCCTGATGTAGCTTCGAGCCAGATGCTCCTTTAGAACAAGAGGAAGAACTAGATGGTGTGCTGGTCAATATGCGCTCCTCATGAGAATGGGAGGCAATGGCTATGCCCAAAACAACCTTATAAGGGATACACCGAGTTGCTCGTGCAGCTGGTGTAGGGGTTGTTGTGCTTTGGAGGACATACTCAGGATCCCTCTCATAATCGGAAATGCCAATCATCCGGCGGGATATTGCCACAGACTTGGACCTACCCGTGGAATAAACTATATCCAATTTGGTAGCCATATGTTCCTGTAAAGCAGTTGCTAGTCTCATAGAAATCTTACTACACACTCGAAACAAACAATGCAAATAAAGAAAACAAAAAGCACATTCAAGTTCAGACCTGCACTACTTTATGACATGCATAATCGATGGGCCATCGAAGAATCGATGGACTGTCGTTAGGGTCTGTGAGTTGACACCTAAAATAAACTCAAGTTACAAAAATCTTCAGACCTCTAAGTTCAAACGACGTATATGCAGAACGGCTTATCGATCACTCGATGAACCATAGTCCACTTTCGTCATCTAACACTTAGCATAATTTTAAAAATCACACAATGCAGCTTCTCTGAATGAAATGACAGACTTGCCAAATGGCTCGTCGATCAGTCGACGGGCCATAGTTCCACTCCCATCGTCTAAGTCTTAATCATATGTTGGGTTGTCAAATCGACGTACCCCATCGACGGCCCATCGATAGGGTCTCGTGCTTGTGGACTGAAAAGAATTTCAGACCATGTTTAAAACTCCACATTTGGACACCTTTAGACCCACACAAGTTTACACAACACATAGAAACAATAAAAAATGATTTCTTCATTACTAGAGTTTAAATTTCACAAGATTCATACTCTAATTTATCGATGCAACAAAACCCTAAGTTGAAAAGTCAATCATAACAAACACAAACACATTCTAAATAATTTTCTAGCATCCCAATGACTCTCTATCATCCCAAGGGACATTTTACACAAGTTTCAACTAGCAAAATCAAACAATTTTATCCCTCGGTCAAGACCCACTTTCTATGTTTTAATTTAAAAGTGTATGAACGAGAATTTATAAAACAAAGGGGATCAAAATACAAAATGATTTTAGTGGTGTGATTGGGATAGTGATCCTTGCAACAACCTACGTGTCCGGTGAAGTCAATGCAAACCAAGTACAATTTTGGGAAGAAGACGGTTTTGGGAATTTGGGATAATTTGGAGTTTAGATGAAACTGACAGTATTAGAAGGGGAAAATATGATATTTTTATGAGAAAGAAAGGAAATAAGGAATGAAATAGTTGGGGAAAGAATTTTAAAACCTTTAATATCGCCAAACGGGTTGGGTCGGGTGACCGGTACCGATGAAAACCATTTGACTGTTCCGAAGTAATCGACGAACTATCGAATGGATCGTCAATTTCAACAAGACATGAAATAATTTTAAGACATACCTTGGATCTATGGAAAGCATCGACGGTCCATCGATTGAACGACAGCCAGTAGATGGGGTCTATAGATCTATTCACCATACCATTTCTAATTAATTTTACTTTTGGTCCATGCACATGTAACACCATTAAGCTATTCTTTTTGTTATTTTTCAAAAACTTTTCAAACACGGACCCTAAATTAATCTCTATCCAAGATTACTAATAACAAAAATTAACCATGAATATGAGCAGAGCATAGAGAAAAAAAATTGACTATTCGTACAAAGAAAGAAAATTCCTATTGTTGGCTAGAGGATACACCTTTGGGTGGCTCCCAAGAAGCTCTAGATTTAACGTTGTGGCATAACGCAAGATCCTTGAATAGTTAGAATTCATCAAGGTGATATGACTCAACCACTTCATGGACACTTTCTGCATGCCCCATGTAAATATTAATCCTTTACCCGTTTACACTAAAGATTGCACCCTCTTTATTGTCCCACTCAACCGCTCCATGTGGAAATAATTTAGTGTTATGGAGTGGTCCTGTACACATGGAATTGAGTTTTCCCATAAACAAGCGTAGCCTAGAGTTGAATAGAAGCGCCAAGTCCCCAAACACATATTTTCTCTTTTTAATATTTTGGTCGTGGTACTTCTTCATCTTTTATGTGTATAGGGCTTAAATTTCATACGCTTTTAGGATAAACTCATCAAGCTCATCTAATTCATTATGTTTTTGTCCCACTGCTTCATTCAATTCAATCTTTAATTTCATCATTGCCCAGATTGCTTTATGATCTAACTCGACCAGCAAGTGACAAGCCTTCCCATACTCAAGTTTGTATGGAGACATACCTGTGGGACTCTTGGATGTTGTATGGTAAGCCGAAAGAGCGTCATCAAAACTATTTGGCCAATCTGTTCTATTAGCAATTACCATTTTTGATGAAATTCACATGAATTATCGATGTGAGACCTAAACTTGCCCACTAGACTGTGGATGATAAAAAGTTGCTACATTATGGCAAATCGCATATTTCTCCGATAGCCATTTCAACAACTTATTCCAAAAGTTAGATCTGCCATCAGTAATAATAGTCCAAGGTTTGCCAAATCTTGAGAGGATGTTCTTTTTAAAGAATGTGGTGACACTCTTCCTTTCACTGTTAGAAAGCGCTATAGCTTCCACCAATTATGACACAACAACCCCGACAAGAATATACTTCTTTGGATGAGAACTCACAAAAGGACGCATACTGTCAATACACCAAACATCAAATAACTGAATCACCAGAATAGGATTTAAAGGGAGCTATTGCCTCTTCAAAATTCCTAAATTTATTTGGCACAAATAACATGACTTGGCAAATTTATAAGAATCTTGGTCAATTGTTGGCAAATAGTACCCACACTGCAAAATATTGTCAGCAGTCCGGATACCACTATGGTGCCCACCAACAAGTGAATAGTGACATGTCTCCAAAATACTCAACATCACAACTTCCAGTAGGCAACGACAAATAAACCTATAAGCACAACTCCGGTAAAAGTAAGGCTAATCGCAAAAGAACATTTTCAGATCATACATGAACTTGTTCCTCTAATGGAAAGAAAAGTACGATGGGGCTATATGACTAGCCAGATAATTTGGAAAATAGGCGAAGCATGGAATCAAATCTTGAGAAGTGGCCAATACATCCTCATCAAAGAAGGTATCATAAATTTCAGCCTTTTCACCCAATTTATCATAGCTTCATCCTCCAATCTAGATAAGTGATTGACAACTTCATTTCAGTCACACTCCTATCTTTTACCTCAAAAAAGCTCTTGGAATAATAGAACCCATCTAATCATTTTTGCTTCACATACTTCTTTTCCATAAAGTACCTCGAAGCGGAGTTGTAAATATGCACTATGAATCTCATGGCAAGAAAATAGGAGCATAAATTTTCAAACGCAAATACCACCTTAAGAATTACTTGTTCTGTTACAATATAGTTTTTTGGGTTTCATTCAGGGCCTTACTTGCATATTAAATGGGGTGGAGGATTTTATCTCTCTCTGTCCCAATACTACACCAAGAGCAACCCCACTAGAATCACACATCACCTCAAATGGCTTACTCCAATGAGGAGAAATAATAATGAGCGAGGACACCAACTTCTTCTTGAATTCTCCAAATGCCTTCAGAACTTATTCATCAAAATATAACTCACATATCATTTTGAGAAATTTGCTCAAAGGGTGTGCAATTTTCGAAAATTCCTAATAAAACTTTGGTAGAAGCCCGCATGTCCCAGAAAACTTCTCACACCATTTACATAGATAGATGGAAAAAATCCTCTCTATAACTTCAACTTTCGTTCAATTAACCTCTTTCCCCTTCTTCGAGAAGAGATGGCCCAATACTATACCTTTTTTACCATAAAATGACATTTCTTCCAATTAAGCACAAGATTGCAATTTGTACATCTTTTTAGAACCTCAACCTAGTTACTCAAATCAAGATTAAATGACTCACCAACAATCGAGAAGTCATCAATGAACACCTTAGTAGTGTCCTCTATAATATCAGAGAATATCCATATCATACATCGCCCGAAGCTGGCCGATGCATTATATAACCCAAAAGTCATCCTCTTGAAGGCGAATGTCCCATAATTGCAACAAAAAGTGATCTTCTCTTGATCCTCCAGGGAAATAGAGATTTTATTGTAACCCGAATAGCAATCATGAAAACACTACCATCATTTTCTTGCGAGTCTATCTAATATTTTGTCCATAAAGGGCATAGGGAATGGTCCTTCTCAGTCCATGCATTCAACTTGCGATAATCCATACAAACTCCCCAACTGGTCATCGGCGTCATTGGAAGAAGTTTGTTCCCCTCGTTAGGCACCACTGTCATTGCTCACTTTTTTGGAACACACTGAATAGGGCATACCCAACTACTATCTGCAATAGGATATATGACTTTGACATCTAACCACTTAATGATCTCCTTCTTCACTACCTCTTGCATTGGTGGATTCAACCATCTCTACTTCTAAATACTTCTCTTGTGATTGGGCATGAGTTGGATCTTTTGTGCAAATATCGGGATTGATTCAAATAATGTCCCAATAGTCCAACCAATGGCTCGTTTAAACCTCTTCAAAACATCCACCAAACACTCTAGTTGTTGCACATTCAAATCCACTGCAATGATTACCGGCAAAGTGTAATATCTTTCCAAGAATACATACCTCTGATGAAGTTGTAGAGGCTAAATCTCTAATTTAGGAACCTCTTTAATAGATGGTCTCCAGGGTGCAGATTCGTGATGTTTCATAGTTAACTCCAATTTCTTTGGTTTGGACCGATATTTGTTTCAGTGAAGTTTCGCAACAAAAGACCTATTATCTTTTAATACCATCACAATAAAAATTCATGATCACTTCTACTACTGCCTCAAAAACTAGGCGTTCTTTGATTTGTGCCTCAGACATATTCTAAACCGTATAGGATATTGAAGTTATAGTTTTGAATTCACCACTCTAGTTCATGGATCTACAAATGTTGAACGATGCCTCTTTATTGTTAAACCTAAACTTCATCTGCCCTTTATTATATCAACAAAAGCACGACAGTGGCAACCAATCACCTCCAAAGAATAATAGAAACCTCAAATTCCACCTCACTGTCAAGAATCACAAAATCGGCCACAAATATAAAAGACTCCACTCTCACGAGTACATCATGGAGTATTTGTAACACTTCGAAAATCTTAGACGTATTATAGCGCCTAACATGTGTGTCAAAATGGTTAGACACTTTCAAGGTATATTTTAATGAACATAAGTCATTTAAGAACTTTAGAAGTCAAAACATCCAAGAACGTCTGTGACGTCCGAAAACTAGATCGATGAATTACTACCGTGCCTTAGACTATTTGACTAGCTTTCAGGAGTCAGACAATGATAAAACCTAGTGGAAAAGTATCTATCATGTATTAGGGTTGATTTGTAGTCTAAAAATCCAGGCATGACTCCTCAGTGACCTACTAACAACCCTCTAGGAGGATCCTTGCATTTTAGAGTCCAAGGCTCCCCAAGCCAGTGTCCACAAACAAATGCAACCAACGATCCATTGTCCAATCGACAGGCATGGACTACTTCCGTCGATGGACACTTAACCAAATCCATGGGAATTCTCTTTTTCTTAGTCTCTCAACTCATAAATGGATGTGCAACAGGGAGGTGCACAGTACCCGTCGATGGACATAAGATCGTGGTGTCGTCTGTGAGGACTATTTTTGCTGCATGTTTTGAATTACTTCATTCACTTAGATGGTTTAGTAAGGAGAATTCTTAGAGATTAGGGGAAATATATTTAATTTAGTTCACCACCTATATAAATCCCCAAATCTAATTAGACTAACCATTGCTCTCATAATTCGAGAACCTAAAACTCTCTTCCTTCTCTCTTCTTTTTCTCTCTAGTTGAAGAACTCCATCGAAGACCAACATAGGGGTAGGTTAAAGGGCTGAAAAGGGTAAATTTTCTCCGTGAGTCTTCATCAATTAGTAAGGTATGTGATTCATTTTAGCTTTTTGACCTCTTTCTCAAAGGATTCCATCTAATTGATTTAAAAAGTTGATTTTTCATGTGGGTCTTTTCCAATCTCAATATTGATCTTGTGAATTTGTTTTTTTTTTATGATTTCTTTAGGATATTATAAATATACTAGCGTGCCTTAGCCTATTGGACAACCTTTTAGGAGTCATAAATAGATCAAAATTGGTGGAAGAGTGTATAACATGTATTATAGTTGATTAAAATTTGAAATATCAAGGAACGACTTCCCATGGAAGAACCGAAGGCAATTGAGGAGAACCCTTGCATTTTGGGGTCTAAGCCTTCTCAAGGTAGTGCCCACCAACGGACGTAACCCATGATCCGTTGTCCAATCGATGGGGAGTGGGCTGTATCCATAGATGGAAACTTAAATAATATATGGTAAGACTTTTTTCATAGTCTCTGAACTCATCGACGTACGTGCAACAAGGCGGTGCACTGTGCCCGTCAATGGACAGACAATCTGTCTATTGTGGTGTCATCTATGAGGACTGTTTTTTCTGCACGTTTTGAATGGATTCATTTAATTATTTGTCCTATTTAGTAGGTTAATTAGAGCTTAGGGGAAGTCTAATTAAGTTATTTCACAACCTGTATAAATCCCCTAAGCTAATTAGACAAAACTAAGCTCCCATAATTCCAAAACCCAAAACACTCTTCCTTCTCTCTTCTTTCTCTCTCTAGTTGAAGAACTCCATTAAGACAATCTAGGGGTGGGTTAAAGGGATTCAAAGGGTATAATTTATCCATCAATCTTCATCAATTAGTAAGGTTTGTCATTCCTTTAACCTTTGAGACATCTTTTCTCAAAGGGTTCCATCAAATTGATTTCAAAAGTTGAGTTTTCATGTAGGTCTTTTCCAATCTCGAAATTGATATTGTGAATTGCTTTGTTTATTATTATTTTTCATATAACGAAAATATTATTATGTATTATAACTCAACTATTTTATTTCTTGATGGATTGATCTGCTTTGTAGAAGTTGACCTATTCCCCTTAATCCTACGACATGATCTTGATATGATTTCTGTAATGTTGGTTCAATTGAATTGATTTTGTTGAATTACTACTAGATGATGATATTGTATCAATTGTGAATATATTAGCTAAATTATAGTCCGATCATGCTTGTTCTTGTGTAATTGATCTATATTATGACTTTGACCTAAGTATCTTATCTTAAGTCATGAACTTGTGATGAATTGTGATGTAGTGAATCAGTTGGCTTTGTTATCATATGAATATTGATGTTTTATTATATTGTTCATAAGTTCTTTGAATTAAGGTTTTATGGTAAGACCTTTAATATGGATTGTGAAGGATACTTGGCAATCTTGAAATCCCTATTCCTTACTTCAATTTTGTGGTAATTTGTGATTAAATGATGATATTACATTGAAGTATATCTTGTATAAAGATTGATTGGGTTTGTATGATGTTGAATTGAAATATCTTCACTATGGTTTGTGATGTGTTATCTAATATGTAAATGTTATAAGGATGGTGATGATTTATCAATGAGCCTTATTATGAAGTTATATGAAATGTACTAACCTCAGTAATATCAATTGTAATGAAAGTACTATACCCATGCCATTCTTATTGAGCTATGATGATAATGATTATACAAGGGTTAGACACTATGACCAACATTAATCTATGATGAATAATAAATATATTAATGACATTGCAAAAAGGAACTTATGTTAGCACCGAGTGAATTGAACAATGGGAGGTGTTGACTTTCCATAGAGGAAGATTCACCCTGTAGTTCCACATGTGATGTTGACTCCCCAATGAGGGATACTCATCCGATGGATTCCCATGAGATGACACTCCAATTGCAAAGCTGCATGTAGATGGATTATACCTATCTCTTAGTTCATGAACTTTGTTGCCTCCATAGGAAGATTTGAGAGTCGATTCACCTAGAAAGCTATGTTTATGTTTGGTTTTACTTTGTCTGGTAGAAAACATTCAATCGGTGTAAGGTTTAACAACACTAGATTCTACACTTAGATCTTGTGGTTTATGTTGCTTAAGGAAATTGTTCCCTAAATTAAAATGAAGTAATTAACTACAAACAAACTAAAGGAACATAAGGGTTTGACTTAGCCTAGTTTGGGGTCTGTACCTATGTCTCGCACTAGTTTCCATTGAAGGGAACTTTAGAAGGCTGTTGTTATTTATATATATACTTATAATGTTACATGATATGTATATGATGATCTTGCATATTGTTGATACTATATGATGATTAATTTTAGTTTTTAATATGTTTTGGTCTTCAATTTTAAATGATTATGATATGATATCTTAATGACATGCTATTAGAAGTTATATGTTGGCCTTTATTCTTGTTGCTTTACTTGATTGACTTACTTTATTAAGTAAGGTTATGGTGCTTGATTGATCATTGCACTTCTTAATTTAATTTGGGTGCATGGGTAATTGTCTTGCTTTGGTTATGTTAAAATGAACTAATATTCATAATTGTTGCTATCATGACTTGATGATAGAGTTTCTTTGACTATGTGTTCAAGTATGTGCGATACATGTTGACTTGCTTAGACATAGTATTGTTGGTCTTGTGATGTACATGCTTTAGACTAAATGAATATGTCTTATTGATTGGTATGGTATTCTTGAATGTGCATAAGGGTTTCTAAAGGAAAAATGTCATGTTTTAATGAAACTTCTCTATTTAGCACGATTTGATATTATGTGTTCATATGGTCCAATACTTAGTACAAGTGGTGTACTAACCCCATTTTCTCCCTTTTCTCCAACTTTTTTGGTTCTGATTTTTTAAGGGATTTGAGAGGACTTTGAATGAAGGCTTGGAATTCTCAATCATTCAAGTTAGGTAGAACCTCACTTTTCGAGGCGAATGCTAATATCAATCATATGAAGTTGTTTTAGTTTTACGATTGTTATGTGCTTTCCTTTTCATTTGAATGCTAAACATTGTATACCTGTAAGTGGCTTTATCACATTGATGTATGGGCGAGGTCCCATTTGATATACTCTTGTTAGATAGTAATGGTATGAGACATCCATTTGAGACTATCTTATATTCTCTATATCATTGTGCAATAAAATTAGAAGACTAAGTAATCATCATATATGAAGGGTCTTTGTATACTTGATATAATTATTATGTGTCTGTACAGGTCTATGTAAGCTTCAATGTAGAAGTAATGAATTTTTTTTAAATTTTCCGCATTTTTGACCAATGAATGTAATGATAAAAGAAATGAGTCTATTCCTAGTCCTCAAAAAGGACGATGACTCCGGTAATGTCTAAGGGGTGCTCTCTGGATGTGAAAGTATCCCCATGGGCTTCTTTACTATTCGATCATCCATCAATAACCCCATTACAGTGAGATTTGGGTCACCCAAACCCAATTTCTCATAAATGGAAAGAGGCAAGAGGTTTCTGCTTGCACCTAGATCACATAGAGCTTTAGCAATGTGTAATTATCCGATGGTACATGGAATGGTAAAAGCACCCGAATCATCTTTTTTTTTGCACAAGAGAACTTGTAGCAATAGCACTACAATGTTGCATTCGGTCATCATCCTCAAAACATACCGATTTCTTCTTTGTAACCATATCGTTCATAAATTTAGCATAACAGGGCATTTATTCCAAAGATTATGTGAAAGAGACATTGATGGAAACTTGTTTCAACATATTGATAAAACGCATGTATTTACCATCCTCAATCTTATTCACCAATATTTTAGGGAATGTATGTGGAAGTCTAGGAATGGGGACCACATTGTTAGGTACCTCTTCTTCTTTTGCTGTTTTGTCCACTAATTCAGCACAAGTTTCCACCCTCTATTTGTCTTTTCTCATTTTATCTTCCACCACATATAGCATAGGTGGATCAGTAGTTTGCTTACTTCTCGAGTAGTGATTTTTATGCTATGTCCATTATTTTATAGGATTTTTGATAGTATTGCTAGGAAAAGTCCAAAGTTTGCGTGAGTTCACAATAGTAGACAATTGGTCCATTTGTAACGAGATGCTTTATCTAGACCATATGTGCTTCCATCTTTTACCCAATGATAACTAAATCACCTCACAATTCCTTGGCGTGCTCATCAGTAGCATCAAATCTTCCCATCATCTTCAGTAACATATTTTCAACTCACACCATACTACCTCCACCATCCATAGGAGAAACTTCCTGATTTATGAGGTGGAACATAGGTCCCACTCTTATCATTTCTGTAGCCATAGTTACCGAGGTTAAATAGTTGTTGTCACTTTGTAGTTTCCATCTCGAACATACTGTCCCTCTTTATTGTAGTAACCATAGTTTCGACATTGGTTTCCTTGACATGGACGCGAATTATCCTTATTGGAGCCTAGCGTGTTTTGTTGGAACACCGTCTGATCATTCACTACATAAGTATGTTCTTCATAATAATACTACTCCACTGTAAGTTGTTGTTTAGTCAAGTAATTCACCGCATTAACCTTCTCTATACCTCTAATGACATGTTTCAACAATATCCCAAGATCAGTTCTCATTTGAGCAATCTCTTCAAGAATCTGATCTACAACAAGATTGAGCATAGCTTGCGTTGCAAAGGTTTTTCTCCCAGTGGCTGACATTCTATTTATCCAAGTCTTATTGTTGCGAGAGATTTTCTCCAACTTTTCTGCGATCTCAGTATATGAACACTCACCATATGAATCCTCTCACAAGAGTATCGAGTGCTGCTTTATTGTTATTATCTTGACCCCGATACAAGTATTCTTTATATGAGTCATCTTTAATGCGGTGGTATGGAACACCTCTCACATACATCGTAAATCTGTCCCATGAGATACTGACAAACTTACCAGGTAGTGCAATAAAATTATTCACTCTATCCTTGTTGTTGAGATTCTTGGACACTGGGTAATACCGAGCTAAGAAACGTCCCTCAAGTGATCCCAAGTAAAAATGGAATTTTTAAGTAATTCAGTAAACCATATCGCGACATCTTCAGTTGATGATAGAGGAAACACTCTAAGCCCAATGACGGTCATATCTAAGTATGGCCTCCCAACACAACTATTGCACACAGACCTCAATTTGGCTAAGTGAGCATCTGGATCTTCTGATGGTAGCCGTGAAAAAAAACCTCTCATGGTGGAGGATGTACGACTAGAGGCCCATTAGAATCAGTGATGCTGACATTGCCCTTATACAAATCTTGAGGGCATGGGATGGGAGGCTGCACCCTCAAAGCATAATCGTTTTGATTTTCCGCAACTACTTGATTGTGAGCCTCAAATGGTGTGGAGGCTACCAAATTATTCCATCACCTAGATTTACTGGGTTCTACTGATATTCTATTCTTTGAAGTGTACAGTTAAGTTCAGGGTCAAATGGAATGAGTAGTTCTCCCCGACTCAGTGTATTTGGCATACACTAGAGCTATATTTAAATAAACAAAAACAAAAGACAAGTAAAATAATGTTATCGTTGACTAAACATCAGTAATACTATTAAGGTTAATCTAAAGACCACTTTCCCCAGTAGCAACAAAAAAATTTGATACGCTCAAATTACACCTCCCTAATGAAGTAGAAGCGGTTTTATCAAGTAAAGAACTTAACTAATAGGTTGAGGTCGATCCCACGATGAAAATGGTATACAGCTAACTTCAATGTACAATTACTTCTATTTAGTGAAGTTCTTTCCAAAATATGTAACTAAATGGGGGAAGAGGGTTTTCTAAACCAAACTTCATTAATATCTCTAAGTAAAACAAGTTACAAGAGTAAAGATTTAGTTATCAACTTGTGAGAGAAAATGGGTTGTATGTGTTACCCATAGGTTAATAACATAGTATTCCTAGGTAAAAAATATTCTTACCTTAGTGTTTGCATGCCAAGTGATAAGTTAGGTATCTCTAAATACATGGTATGCAATTTAGAGAATTTCACCCCGTACTTTGGTCCGACTATGTGTGTACAATCTACTAACTCTTACCTTTACTTCATATTCAGCATCATCTTCGATGTATGGCTTAGTTATTATTTGGCAGCAATCGAGACTTAGCCTATTAGATAGTATCCCACAAAATCTATGTTGATAATTCTTTTCTTATTACTACCTCCTTGGTCCGGCAAGTAGCAACAAACCTAGTTCTAATGTGTGCACTCGTTAAAAAGAATTATAAACGAAAGAATTATCAATACATAGAGTAACCTATTTGAGAATTGTTATTAAGCTAGGTTTACTTTGTTAATCATCCATGGTTCCCACAAACCTTGTCGTGGATTTATTTACCCATACATATAAGAACATATTACATAGTAGTTAAACGATGAAACATGAACTTACTTTGACATTCAAAGAAAATCTAGCAAACCCAATCAAAATAACAAGATAGCACTTAGAAACAAAATCTAGAAATTGAATTATTCCTAAGGTTGATAAATCGAATATCCAAACAGAAACTAAGAACAATAACAATAATGTCTAACCCCAAAAATTAGGTTTTAAAATCCTTTCATAGAAAAAATTGTCATAATTTATAAGGAATTAGAATAAGGTCTCCATAAAATGCAGTTGTATCAACGAAATCTACAGAAGGGGAATCAACTCCCTCCGTCAGTCCAAACTTGGAATCATTTTTCGTCCCTCAGATGGCATCATCTCTGTTCGTCGATGCCTTACGTTCATCCTTCATTAGAATTTCTCCAAATTGGGTACTAGAACTATCAATGATCTTAGCAACTGTTCAACCAAAAAGTCTGTCGATCAATCGATGGACTGTCGATCCTCTTCGTAGTCCCACACTTGGGAAGATTTCCCCAAGTTTCTCCATTTTCCTGAATTTCAGTCAATGGTAACCATCAATGGACCGTCGATGGCCTTCGTGGGTCACTTTTCAGCTGCCTTCTTCATTTTATTTGTGGACTTCATTCGTACAAAAAAACATAAAGATATGCTAAAATAGCAACAACCAAGTTCTTGACACACACAACTCATAAGGAAAAAGCATTGAAAACACAATGAATCCATGATACATCATTGTTACATTTACTTTAACGAACTAAGTTTTTCCACTGTCTTACATGATTTAAATATATAGCATGTGTCTTATTACTTTATACAGAGTTAAGTTATTCATGATTTTAGTAGAGTCATGGCAAGTGTTTCATATTCCTCCTTTTCAAGATTTAAGATATTTTAGAATTGAAACTCGCATAATCCTACATTCAATGTATTGATGCCAGTTGACATGCATCGTCTGATGATACAAACAACGGTAACTAGGATCAGCATCAAGCGTAGCTTTGCTCCAGTAAGAAGCTTAGAGTAAGATGTTGAGCCTCCTTATATTTCGGAGAAAATCTTTTATTGCTTGATTTCATTTTAAGTTGTTAGGATGATTTGGGATCTTGTCCTAACATCCCTATTTATTTAAAGTCTCCATAGTTAGGAAACATATATAATAAGTCTTTTTCATTTAAGTTTTAGACGTGTAATACATGGGTCGCATCTTAATTTAAGTATTCTTTTAATGTTATCTCTTGAGTTATCTTTTGTATTTAAGTCTTTCGCTGAGTAAGTAAGGAAAGACAAGGATTTGCTCAAGGTCAGCAATAGTCTTCGAGTGTCGGCTATGTCAAGTTGTAGGTTAAGGGTGTTGCATGTTCCAAAGAGGTATATACTATAACATCCTACCTTATAATGAGATAAAAGTTATAAAGAAATAATTTTGAAAGAATCTATTCAAAATTATTCAAGTTCCTCTTAAGTTTGAGTTTTTGATCAACTTCAAATGACCATAACATTCAGTACAAGATAAGTTAGGTGACCCAAAGATATCAAAATGATAGTCTTTGAATCCTACTTCCAATGACACGAGTTTGCTTAATTTCATGATCGTGTGAGGGAGATGTGCCCGTTTGAAGTATCTCCGTCAAGTTAAGGAAAGTTTCCAAAAATATAAGGTTTATTTTTATCTTTTCCTTATATCATAACCTTCAAATGAATAATGGTAATACATAAGGGTATAAACCTATATGTTCATTTTTTACAGTACGACATTCTCTTAGGGTTTTAGATGCAAGTTCAAGAAGATAAAAGAGGAAAAGGTTCAAGGCGTTCAGTAATGTTTCTTGCGGATCAAGATTTTTTTCGCGAAAGTTTTGATACCTAATAAGTATATCAGTTCTCATAGTTTTGGGTTTGTTAATCCCCATGCTATTCATTTAATTTAATGTGATTTCATTCTTAGAGTTGAAAGATTTAGGTTCTTCATATGTTCTCATGAAATTCCATTTTAATCTTGATTGTTGGGATTTTGATGAGTAGTTGATATAGAAGAAATGACTTAGGGTTGTTTTGAGTAGATTATTGTCTACTTATGTTGAGTATTCAAAGCTGTGAGTGGGAAAGTAACCATTTATTCCAGTCGAATTAATGTCTGAAAATTACAAAGAATTTTCGTCGAGGTTCTCTAGGAAAAATGTAACGACCTGTTTAGTCGTTTTGAGCAGCAGATTTTATTTCTGGAAAACTGGCTGAGACGACGGACCCCACGACGGACCGTCATGGGCACGACGGACCGTCATGGGCACGACGGACCGTCGCAGGGTCTCGTTTCAAAACACTTAGAAATTCTGAAATTGGGTACTGAAAATCGACGCTCTAAACTTCGTGACGGAATGGCAGGAAGGACCGTCACAGGCGTGACGGACCATCACAGATTCTTTAGTGGAAATCTAGTCTCTGAACTTTGCGACGACCTGCAGGACGGACCGTCGCAGGCACGACGGGCCGTCACAAACTGCGTAATCCCAGTCTGGGTCGGATTTCCTTATATGTTTTTAGGGACGTTTTGGACTATTCTTGCCTTAATTATAAAGATTAGTGGGTTAATGTTAATAAGTCTAATTACTTAGGAGTTATAAGAGGTAACCTTAAGTTAGTTAGTGGGTTATTATTGCCACCTTTTATTCTAAATTATATACTAATTAGGGTAAAAGAAAGAGGGTTGAATAAAGAAAATAGAAAGAACAAAGAGAGAGAGAGGATTGAACGAGAGAGGAGAAACGAAGAGGAAAACACAAGGCTTTGGGAAAATTCTTGCTTGATCACTAGTCTTCGGTGGAGGTAGGTTATGGTTTCTTTTACGATATTCGTAGTAAACTCTTAATAGTTAATGATATGTATTGATAGTATTGTAAACCCTGCTATGTGCTTAATTGTATGCTTGCATGAATGTGATTATATAATTGTGATTATATAAGCATTATGAAGTTATTGAATCCCAAGTCTTGCAAAACCCTAATCTCTTTGTTAATGATAATGCCTTGGTATGAGAGAAGGCTTGATGAACTAAAGTAATGAGAATGATAATGCCTTGGTACGAGAGAAGGCTTGATGAACTAAAGTAATGAGAATTATAATGACTTGGTATAAGAGGAGGCTTGATGAACGAACTTAATGAGATTAGGGGATCGAAGTGTCACGTTCCGACACATAGAATTAAGGGATCGGGTGTCACGAACCGACAGGTAGATTTAGGGGATCGGGTGTCACGAACCGACACATAGATTTAGGGGATCGGGTGTCACGAACCGACACATAGAATTAGGGGATCGGAGTGTCACATTCCGACACATAGTAGTAGGGGATCGGAGTGTCACGTACCGACACAAGAGGAATAGAGATTAATGAGGGAGCGGAGTGTCACGTACCGACACAAGAGGAATATGGATAATGAATCTTGAAAGATGCTAATATACTCAATATAATGAACCTAATTCCCAAATAAGTATGGTATTGAGGCTTGAGTCCTCATGTGTGAACTTGTCGATACTTATTAATGATTATAGTACTTGTTGTTGCTACATGTTGAGTATCATAGTTGATTTTATGATATTACTTGGTATATACTGTTTTCTATTTTGAGTTGGCCGATGATATCTACTCAGTACCCGTGTTTTGTACTGACCCCTACTTTTATGTTTTCTTCTTGTTATTTGTGGAGTGCAGCAAAAGTCCGTCGTCTTCAACTCAACTGCAATTCTAGCCAGTCTTCGTCACACCGGATCTTCAGGGTGAGCTAATGCTTCTAGCTTGGACTGGATCTTCTTCTTCATGTCTTGATGCCTTGAAGTTCCGGCATGGACTAGCTTTTACTTGTTTTAGCTTTCTAGAATACTCTTAGTTTAGTAATTTGATCATAGATGTTCTTGTTGTGATGACTTCCAGATTTTGGGGAATAATAGATGTTGAGTTTTTAGAAGTTATTGAATTGATTTTCATTAATGAGTTTAAGTCTTCCGCATTGTATTTTGTTCAATACGTTTGGGTTTAGATTGGTTGGTTCTCTCACATAGTAGGATAAGTGTGGATGCCACTTGCGGCTCGGTTTTGGGTCGTGACAAACTTGGTATCAGAGCATTAGGTTCGTTGGTCTCATCACACAAGAACGAGTCTAGTAGAGTCTTAAGGAACGGTAGGGGGACGCCTTTTCTTTTCTTTGAGAGGCTATAAGACTTTAGGAAAATTCCATTCTTTCATTCTTTCTTTCGTGCTACTACTTGAATCCAATTGGTATCTAGGTGATACAAATTGGTATCTGACCATCTTCACTCTATTTCGCAGATGGTTAGAACTAGAGCAACGACTGCGCCAACACCAACACCGGCAAGACAAGAAACGTCTGAGCCAGCCACTAGGGCTGTGGCTCGAGGAAGAGCAGTGGCAAGAGGCCGTGGTAGAGGTCGTGGGAGGACGTCCTCTAGAGGAAGAGGTCAAGTGCCTAGCCAATCTGATCCTAGGGCGGTGACTCCTCCACCGACTTAGGAAGTATCAAGAGAGGGTGAGGAAGGGGAGAATGAACAAGTGCAAATGAGGAATTGCCACCCCAACCTACCCCAGAGATGATCAATTAGGTTCTTGCTTATCTCAGCGGGTTATCTGATCAGGGTCAGGCACCTCCAGTGTTTTCTGCACCAACACCTCGGGTTTCAGAGGTACGACATGCCGCTGCTGGGGCTCCCCGCATGGATGCCTCATTGGAAATAGGCACTTTTCCACGTCTGACTACTGGGCCTATAATGACAAATGATCAGCATGAACATTTCAGTAAGTTCTTGAAATTGTAACCTCCAGTCTTTAAGCGTGCTGAATCAGAGGATGCCTACGACTTTCTGGTTGAGTGTCATGAGCTACTACACAAGATGGGTATAGTAGAACGGTTTGGTGTGGAGTTTGTGACTTATCAGTTCCAAGGGAACGCCAAAATGTGGTGGCGGTCACATGTTGAGTGTCAACCAATAGAGGCACAACCTATGACTTGGGCCACATTCTCTAGTTTGTTTATGGAGAAGTATATCCCCCGGACTTTGAGGGATAGGAAAAGAGATGAGTTCTTGAGCCTAGAGCAAGGTAGAATGTCGGTTACTGCATATGAGGCTAAGTTTCGTGCATTATCCAGGTATGCCACCCAACTTTGTTTCAGTCCACAAGAGCGGATTCGCCGTTTTGTGAAGGGGTTGAGGTCGGAATTGCGGATTTCAGCCTTACAGGTAGCGGCCACGGCAAAATCCTTCCAAGAAGTAGTAGATTTCGTGGTAGATTTGGAAGGAGTGAAGCCAGATGAATTCACCATGGCATCGACATCAAAAAGGTTTCGAAAGGGAGGTGAGTTTAATGGTTCTTACCCTAGAGGAAAGGGTTCCAGAGGTTACTCAATTTGAACAATTCAGTCTTCACTACAGACTGTAGTTGGGGGTCCACCTCAGACCGGTCAACACTTCTCTGAGAGACCTATGCTTAACTCTAGAGAGTGTTATGGATGTGGAGAGACTGGATATATTAGGAGGAATTGTCCAAAACAGAGTTATAGACTCCCAATAGCTAGAGGTAGAGGTGGTCATGGTAGAGGCCGTTATTCTGGAGGACGTGGTGGTCGAGGTAATGATGGTCACCAAAACGGCCGGGGTGATGGGCAAACTAGAGCCACTACATCACAACATGGTAGGGGCAACGGACAGACGAACGATAGGGCCCATTGTTACGCTTTCCCTGGGCGGTCTGAAGCGGAGGCATCTGATGCTGTCATCACAGGTAATCTTCTGGTTTGTGATTGCATGGCTTTAGTATTGTTTGATCCTGGATCCACATTTTCTTATGTATCTTCCTCATTTGCTAATGGTCTAAATTTACATTGTGAATTACTTGATATGCCTATTCGTGTTTCTACTCCGGTGGGTGAGTCTGTGGTAGTTGAAAAGGTATATAGGTCTTGTTTGGTGAATTTTTTGGGGGGCAAGACTTATGTAGATTTGGTTATCTTAGAAATGGTTGACATTGATGTAATTCTGGGTATGACTTGGCTTTCTCCGAATTTTGCGATCTTGGATTGTAATGCTAAAACTGTGACGTTAGCCAAGCTTGGGACAGATCCGTTAGTGTGGGAGGGTGACTACACTTCCAATCCGGTTCATATCGTCTCCTTTATTCGTGCTAAGAGAATGGTTAGTAAGGGTTGTTTAGCCTTCTTGGCACACCTCAGAGATGATACTACCCAAGTACCTTCGATTGAGTCGGTTTCGGTAGTCCGTGAGTTTTTGGATGTGTTCCCCGCAGATCTTCCTGGTATGCCACCGGATAGGGATATTGACTTCTGTATTGATCTTGAACCGGGTACTCGCCCCATTTCTATACCCCCTTACAGAATGGCTCCCGCGGAGTTAAGAGAGTTAAAGGCCCAACTTCAAGAGTTGTTGAGCAAAGGCTTCATTAGACCAAGTGCATCTCCTTGGGGTGCTCCGGTTTTGTTTGTGAAGAAGAAGGATGGGAGTTTTCGGATGTGCATAGACTACCGGCAGTTGAACAAGGTAACTATTAAGAACAAGTATCCTCTTCCTCGCATTGATGACTTGTTCGATCAGTTACAAGGTGCTTGTGTCTTCTCTAAGATTGACTTGAGATCCGGTTATCATCAATTGAAAATACGGGCAACGGATGTGCCAAAGACTGCTTTTCGAACCAGGTATGGGCATTACGAATTTGTAGTGATGCCTTTTGGTCTTACGAATGCCCCTGCTGCGTTCATGAGCTTGATGAACGGGATTTTTAAGCCATATCTGGATCTCTTTGTGATCGTATTTATTGATGATATACTGATATACTCTAAAAGTAAGAAGGAACATGAAGAGCATTTGATAATTGTATTGGAAATGTTGAGGGAGAAAAAGCTTTATGCCAAGTTCTCTAAGTGTGAGTTTTGGCTAGATGCAGTGTCCTACTTGGGGCATGTAGTTTCTAAGGATGGAGTGATGGTGGATCCTTCTAAGATTGAGACAGTGAAGAATTGGGTAAGACCCACTAATGTGTCAGAAATAAGAGCTTTGTTGGTTTCGCTAGCTATTATCGTCGATTTGTCAAGGGATTCTCTTCCATTGCTTCCCAATTGACGAACTTGACTAAGCAGAATGTTCCATTTGTATGGTCGGACGAATGTGAGGAAAGCTTTCAGAAGCTCAACACTTTGTTGACTACTGCACCAATTCTCACCTTTCCCCTAGAGGGTAAGAACTTCATTGTTTATTGTGATGCATCCTATTCTGGTTTGGCTGCAGTGCTAATGCAAGAGAAGAATGTAATTGCTTATGCTTCAAGGCAATTAAAGGTGCATGAACGTAACTATCCGACCCATGATTTGGAATTGGCTGCGGTAGTGTTTGCATTAAAGCAATGGAGACACTATCTATATGGGGTTAAGTGTGAAGTATTCACGGATCATGGTAGCCTACAGTATGTCTTTACTAAGAAAGATTTGAACTTGAGACAGAGGAGATGGATGGAACTACTGAAGGACTACGACATCACTATTTTGTATCATCCAGGCAAGGCGAATGTTGTGGCAGATGCTTTAAGTAGAAAGGCGGGAAGCATGGGAAGTCTAGCTAACTTGCAAGCTTCTAGACGCCCATTGGCTAGAGAAGTTCAGATTCCGGCTAATGACCTTATGAGATTAGAAGTAAATGTGAAGGGAGGATTTTTAGCTTGTGTGGAGGCAAGATCTTCCTTCCTTGACAAGATTAAGGGAAAGCAGTTTCATGATGAGAAATTGATCCGGATCCGAGATAAAGTGTTGCAAGGAGAGGCTCACTATTCTGACAGAGGCTCATAGTTCAAGGTATTCGATACATCAGGGTGCAACCAAGATGTACCGTGACCTAAAGCAACACTTTTGGTGGAGTAGAATGAAGCGAGATATTGTTGATTTTATTGCCAAATGTCCAAACTGTCAACAAGTAAAGTATGAACACCAGAGGCCCGGAGGAACACTTCAGAGAATGCCCATTCCTGAATGGAAGTGGGAGAGAATTGCAATGGATTTTGTGGTTGGTCTTCCAAAGACAATGGGTAAGTATGACTCCATTTGGGTTATTGTTGATAGGTTAACTAAGTATGCTCACTTCATTCCGGTCAAGGTGACTTACAATGCAGAGAAGTTAGCCAAAATCTATATCTCAGAAATTGTTCGGTTGCATGGGGTTCCACTCTCCATCATATCAGATAGAGGTACGCAGTTTACTTCTAAGTTTTGGAAAACATTGCATGCGGAATTGGGTACTAGGTTGGACCTTAGTACCGTATTTCACCCTCAGACCGACGGTAAGTCTGAGCGAACGATTCAAGTGTTGGAGGATATGCTTCGTGCATGTGTGATAGAATTTGGTGGTCATTGGGATAAATTCTTACCCTTAGCGGAGTTTTCATACAATAATAGTTATAACTCAAGTATTAACATGGCCCCATTTGAAGCATTGTATGGTAGGAGATGTAGGTCTCCAATTGGGTGGTTTGATGCATTTGAGGTTAGACCTTGGGGTACGGACCTTTTGAGAGATTCTTTAGAGAAAGTGAAATCTATTCAAGAAAAGCTTTTAGCGGTGCAAAGTAGGCAAAAAGAATATGCAGATCGAAAAGTTAGAGACTTGGAGTTCATGGAGGGTGAACAAGTCTTGTTGAAGGTTTCGCCCATGAAAGGGGTGATACGGTTTGGTAAAAGAGGTAAGCTAAGCCCAAGGTACATTGGACCATTTGAAGTAATTAATCGAGTAGGGGAGGTGGCTTATGAATTTGCCTTGCCTCCAGGGCTGTCCGGAGTGCATCAGGTATTTCATGTGTCTATGTTGAAAAGATACCATGGGGATGGAAGCTACATTATCCGTTGGGATTCAATTTTGCTTGATGAGAATTAGTCTTATGAGGAGGAGCCTGTTGCTATTTTAGATAGAGAAGTTCGCAAGTTGAGGTCAAGGGAGATTGCATCCATCAAGGTGCAATGGAAGAATCGGCCGGTTGAAGAAGCCAGTTGGGAGAAGGAGGCAGATATGCAAGAAAGATACCCACATTTGTTTACAGATTCAGGTATTCCTTTTCGCCCTTGTTTTTCTTCTTGTGATCGTTCGAGGACGAACGATGGGTAAATTGGTATCTATTGTAACGACATGTTTAGTCGTTTTGAACAGCAGATTTTATTTCGGGAAAACTAGCTGAGACGACGGACCCCACGACGGACCGTCATAGGCACGACGGACCGTCGCAGGGTCTTGTTTCAAAACACTTAGAAATTCTGAAATTGGGTACTGAAAATCGACTCTCTGAACTTCTAGACGGGATGGCAGGACGGACCGTCACAGGCGTGACGGACCGTCACATATTCTTTAGTGGAAATCTAGTCTCTGAACTTTGCGACGACCTGCAGGACGGACCGTCGCAGGCACGATAGGCCGTCACAGACTGCGTAATCCCAGTCTGGGTCGGATTTCCTTAAATGTTTTAAGGGACGTTTTGGACTATTCTTGCCTTAATTATAAAGATTAGTGGGTTAATGTTAATAAGTCTAATTACTTGGGGGTTAAAAGAGGTAACCTTAAGTTAATTAGTGGGTTATTATTGCCACCTTTTATTCTTAATTATATGCTAATTAGGGTAAAAGAATGAGGGCTGAATAAAGAAAATAGAAAGAACAATGAGAGAGAGAGGATTGAACGAGAGAGGACAAACGAAGAGGAAAACACATGGCTTTGGGAAAATTCTTGCTTGATCACTAGTCTTCGGTGGAGGTAGGTTATGGTTTCTTTTACGATATTCGTAGTAAACTCTTAATAGCGAATGATATGTATTGATAGTATTGTAAACCGTGTTATGTGCTTAATTGTATGCTTGCATGAATGTGATTATATAATTGTGATTATATAAGCATGATGAAGTTATTGAATCCCAAATCTTGCAAAACCCTAATCTCTTTGTAAATGATAATGCCTTGGTATGAGAGAAGGCTTGATGAACTAAAGTAATGAGAATGATAATGCCTTGGTATGAGAATAGGCTTGATGAACTAAAGTAATGAGAATGATAATGCCTTGGTATAAGAGGAGGCTTGATGAACGAACTTAATGAGATTAGGGGATCGGAGTGTCACGTTTCGACACATTGAATTAAGGGATCGGGTGTCACAAACCGACACGTAGTATTAGGGGGACCGGGTGTCACGAACCGACACGTATATTTAGGGGATCGGGTGTCACGAACCGACACGTAGATTTAGGGGATCCGGTGTCACAAACCGACACGTAGATTTAGGGGATCGGGTGTCACGAACCGACACGTTGAATTAGGGGATCGAAGTGTCACATTCCGACACATAGTAGTAGGGGATCGGAGTGTCACGTACCGACACAAGAGGAATAGAGATTAATGAGGGAGCAGAGTGTCACGTACCGACACAAGAGGAATATGGATAATGAATCTTGAAAGATGCTAATATACTCAATCTAATGAACCTAATTCCCAAATGAGTATGGTATTGAGGCTTGAGTCCTCATGTGTGAACTTGTCGGTACTTATTAATGATTATAGTACTTGTTGTTGCTACATGTTGAGTATCATAGTTGATTTTATGATATTACTTGGTATATACTGTTTTCTATTTTGAGTTTGCCGATGATATCTACTTAGTACCCGTGTTTTTTGTACTGACCCCTACTTTTATGTTTTCTTCTTGTTATTTGTGGAGTGCAGCAAAAGTCCGTCGTCTTCAACTCAACCGCAATTCTAGCCAGTCTTCGTCACACTGGATCTTCAGGGTTAGCTAATGCTTCTAGCTTGGACTGGATCTTCTTCTTCATGTCTTGATGCCTTGAAGTTCCGGTATGGACTAGCTTTTACTTGTTTTAGCTTTCTAGAATACTCTTAGTTTAGTAATTTGATCATAGATGTTCTTGTGGTGATGACTTCTAGATTTTGGGGAATAATAGATGTTGAGTTTTTAGAAGTTATTGAATTGATTTTCATTAATGAGTTTAAGTCTTCCTCATTGTATTTTGTTCGATACGTTTGTGTTTAGATTGGTTGGTTCGCTCAAATAGTAGGATAAGTGTGGGTGCCACTCGCGGCTCGGTTTTGGGTCGTGACAAAAAGGCATGCACATAGCCAGCCACACTCATGCAGGAATACCCTATATTAGAGGGGTTGGCACCTCACTCCACCTAGTATGCCAGGGTCAACTTCCACCACTATTATTCATTATTGTTAGTATGTCTGAATTCTTTTAAAGGGTACCTTTACTCCTCTTTTTGATTTTAAATACTCTAAAATATCTAAATGACTATCATTTTTTTATAACTTGAATAATAACTTTCAATTCATAACTAAAACTCAATGTAGTGCAAAGATTGAAGTCTTTACAATTTTTTAATTCATTTGAATTAGTCTTTTTTTAATGTTATAAACTTGTTTTAAGACTTGAGCATTTCAATTTGAGGAAGAGTAGAATTGAGTTCATTTTCTTTCAACTAATATATGGAAACTGATTATTCCCAAATGAAATATTTTTACATTTTATAAAAGAGGAAAGATCGATTTCAGTATGAGTTCATGAGAAGTTTAAAGTAATATTTTATTTTGGAGAAACCTTTTTGAGTAATAATGTTAAACTTAAGGACGAGAAAAAGTTATCTTTAAAATATAATTAGCTAAGTTATATTTTGGGAGTAGTATTGAACACAGATATAGGGGAGAGTTATAATAACTAACATCCTCAATAAACCATATATCCAACATGGTTAAAAATAGTCATAATTTTTAGATTATTCCTTGTTTATTTTTCAATCTAGTCTACTAGATCGGCTTAGTTTAGGAGTTATATACCACGGCAAGGTATAAGACTTTTTTGGTAGAGTTGACAGATGTTATATCATCACATAGCTCATAATGATTTTTGTCAATAGGAGAATTTTCCAAGCACAGTTTATTTTGTATCTTTACATACAAACAGAGTTATATTTTATTTTTAATACATTGAATTTGTTACCTACTGTTTTAAGAGCTTTTATTATCGCACTATTGTTATTTCATTTATACTGAATGGAGTAGAGACGAGGTATGTTGCTCGTTAAGTTCTAGTTCAATCTTAAGTAATATTTTAGATTTCCTATCGCATGCTGATTCCATTTGTCTTGCATGTGTTATGATGCACATATAGGTAACAAGGTTTATCATCCATTCCTTTATTGATCCGGTTTATTCCCAGAGTTTTTTTATGATCCTCCTTGCTTCTTGAGGATCTCTAAGTTATCTCTATTATGTTATTTTAATTTTATTTGGATAATCAAAGGTCTTGTCCTAGCATCCCTGATAGTATTAATAGCTTCATACAGAGATAGATTGACAATAGTTCATGAGTAATTTCATTTTTATTTGTATATATTGAGACATAAGTTATCTTTTTGGTTGATTGGATTTTTATTTTTGGAACATTCTGAGTTATCCTTTTGTGACAGTTGAGTAAATTCTTTTTTACGCTTATCTTATTTATGAGTAAGTCTTCTACTAAAAGTTAAGACAGACCAAGGGGTGTGAAATAGATCTCTAGTGCCAGCCATATCCAAGGTGTAGGCTTTGAGTGTTACATATGACTTAGTTTATTCATGTATGTACATCATTACAGAGAAAAATAGTTACCTTTTATTCATTACTAGAAAAAATGTCTATTGCAATACAAGAATAATCATTGCCATAAGATCAAAGAGTATTAACATTGCGTTATGGCAAAGGAAATTGGCGTGTTGCATATAAGGTTGTTGTGATATGTCTATATTAACGGTATTTTAGCAACAGTTTTAAGTCGTTTTCACACACCATCTATAGAAAAAGTTGTTTCTTTAGTCTATAACAACATTTTTCAACGATTGTTGCAACAGTTGTGAACCGTTGCGAAAGTTCTTATAGCAACACTGGTAAAACATTGCCATACACTATCTATAGCAACATTAATTCTTTAGTTTAGGACGACACTTTTCTGCAGTTGTTGCAACAGTTTCAAAAGGTTTTATAGTAATATTGTAAATTGTTTCAACACACAAGTCGATAGCAACAATTAATCCATAGTGTAGGACAATACATTTCTGCTGCTTCTGCAATAGTTTCAAATTATTGCAAATGACCTATCAAAACACCTTTTTTGAATAGCTCGACCTACACTATTACAACGGTTCTAATTACTATTGCAACAATTTTATTAAGTTATTGCAATAGTTATTTTAAAAGTTAATCCATGTTATTGTATCCATTTTTGAAATAAACAATAATAGAAAATATTACACCAAAATTTACATCATCTTATAGCCTTATGATATTAAAGATAAAAATATTTGATCGTGATTTACTATTCAAGAGTTAACATATATTGACGTTCACTATAAATTAAGCACGAACATAAAAATAGTCCTAGAATGCTAAAACATTGGAATTCATTCAACTTCAAAAAATGAGGTCAAAACGTAGAAACAATGCTAGAATGTTCAAGAGTTGGCATTCATTGAAGTTCACAAAATTAGGCAAATAAGTAATAATAGTGTTAGAATGTTTGTAGATATATAGATAAACTAATTTTCTTCGTTTCTTTCATCCCCTATTTACTCATAAGTTTGTTCACCTTCAATTTGAAAATGATCAAAAATTTAGAAAGAGGAAGTTCAAAAATATAAAGGTAAATGCAGACACACAATTCCTAATTTTTTCTTTTTCTGGCCATGATGAAAATAACTCACAGGAAACCAAGACTCTAACATAGTGGGAGAAGCTCCAAATGTTAACGAGGAGGAGCCAAATATATCAGGAAACAACTCAAAAATATATCGATGACAGTTTCAAAACTCTCCCACCAAAGAATGGAAGACATTGAATTCCAATAAGTCACAAATTACAATCGTCAGAATCATAACTTGAAAGATTACAGAATCATAAACATGATATTCGTTTATCAAATTAGAATTGTAAAAAACAAGACACAAAGCAACAAAAAGGAGCTACATAAAAAGTAATTACAACAAGAAAGTATACATCAAAAACAAACGAACGATGAACCATGAAGGAAAGTGATGATCACAGTTACTAAAAACCAACGACACCAAAAATATGCAAACTAGAGTATCACTAATTTTGATAATATCACTTTGATAAAAATAAAAAGATCATCGTAGTTTCACCATTAATAATACACGAAGATTGAAAGTGTAGTAGCACAAGAAAAACAAGTAGAAGTAGATTGACATAACAAACAATAGATGAAGATGAACCAAACAAGAAACTACAAAAGTTGTACTAGAATAAAATGAAGAAGAAGGATGGAGATTCTGACCTTGATTGTTGCTACTTGTATTTGAATGATGGACTGACTGAATTTTTATCTTTTGTGTTTGTCATAACCCTAAAATGAATATGCTAAGTAATGCCTAATTTATCTAGAATATCTAACATTAGACCGGGTTCACACGGCTTGGTGTGTGTAGAACCGTACCTCAAAACCTATGCACTAGCCAAGATAGGGGTAATATTGTAATTATAATAAATATTTAATTAATTAATTATTTTAAATAGAATTAGACCGGGTTCACACGGCTTGGTGTGCGTAGAACCATACCTCAGAACCTATGCACTAGCCAAGATAGGGGTAGTATTGTAATTATACTAAATATTTAATAAATTAATTATTTTAAATAGAAGGGGCAATTCGGGTAGGGTATGCAAAAATTGACCCTTTTTCGCAAGTCATGCTTCACCCCAATGTTTCGAGCCTGGTGGAAGCAATGATTAAATTGATTTAATTAGTATTTAGTGGATTAGTGGAATAAATGAATATTTAATTTTCTTATTCATGTAAAGGAAAAATCAGATTTTTTATTAATAAATTAGATGTCCGAGTTTTACTACGTCTCCACCTAAATCTCGTAATCCTAAGCTATCTCATTCTCACGTCTTTCTCCACTCTCTCTCACGTTTTTTATCAGAAAAAGAACTAAAAATAAAGTTCATTAAATCTTGAAGAACTTACACAAAAAAACTCAAATGAAAACCTAAGCTAAAAACGAAAAATAAACTACAACATTCTTCTCGACGGATTGTGCTTAGGATTTTTGTGGTATGGCAGTGATGTCGTGGGAAATGCAACCATCGGAACAAGTGTTGAAGGACATTAAGGTATGTGTTTTATTCCCTCTTGTCCCTTTCCCATGAGACCCTAAGGTTCATACTATTCACAATCAAAAACTAAGGTTATCCTCGTTGCATGCCCCTGTCATTAGATCCTTTGAAAGATTCAAGTTTGCGTTGGTATGACTTCTTATAGATTATTTTAGGGCTTGTTGTGATTACTTGTTTGAATGTGTATTAAAAATTATGTATAAATGAAAGAAGTGTTTCCAAAAATGTGTGATATGTTAACTTGTCGGTGCACGTGTGTACTGTGATTTTGATCTCGGCTTGAAGAATGGAATTTGACATGTTAAATTGTTTTATTTAACGTGTAAGAATATGTTAAAAACGTGATATTCATATAAGTTCAATGTTTTTGAATTGAATGAAAATTCTTGATTTAAAGTAACCTAAAAATGCACCTAAAGATCTCCCTAAAAACTACTCGAAATGTGATGATATTTAATGCGAAAGAGGGTGAGAAAATGAACTGCAAAAAGGTGATTAAATTCCCTAAAGTAACCATGAAAACTAACCTAAAGATTCACTAGATCCTACATGAAAATTTTTCCTAAATCTAACACATAAAAGTTGAGAAAATGGACTCCAAAGAGGGTGAACAAATTTCCAGCATTATGGAAATTTGTTTTTGGCAGCATACTGCAAAAAAAAAAAGTAACTTTCATAAATATTTTTTAAATGCATGAGGTCAGTGGGGATGCAACCCAAGAGCTCACCATATACATGTTATAATAATTTTAAATAATAAAATGTGGCAAGGGGAATTCGAAATATGGTAAAGCTCAAGTGAAAAATTAGGGGGGAAATGATAGAAAATAAAGTTAGGCGTGTGGGGTTAGAAAACACAACTCTTGGATGGATGAAGGAGAGAGGAGAAAAAAATAAAAGAAAGAAATAATAAAAATGAGTTATGTAGAATTTGAACCCACAACCTCTTGGCAAAATGAGAAGGTAAGAAAAAAATTCATTTAAAATAAGGTGAGGCTGTGGGGGTTCAATCCAACACCCTCTTAATCTAAACGTACGAATCAAGGAAATAAATTAAAAAAGAAAAGAATGTAAGTGTGGAGGTTCAATATTGGGTCCCCAAGGCCAAAATGTTCAAGGCAAGAATCAACAAAACAAGGGAAAGAAAGTTTCGGTGTAGGGAATTGATTATGGGTTCCCTAGCCAAGAAGTTTATAAAAACGAAAATCATAAAGAAAATTAAACAAGTGTTATACAAGGGATTTAAAATAGGGTTCTGTCTCCCAATTCCGTATAGACACATAAGTATTATGTGATTAAATATTTAATAAATGCTGCCTATAAGAACTAAATTGAGACCTTGGTATATTTACAAAATGCAAAAGTCTTGTACCACATAATCTTGGTCAATATGAATCACTTAAATGAACTACGCATGAAGCCTCATTGCTTGTGTATGTGGACCTATAAGGTCAGCATACGTTTATATAGTAAGTGAATAAAAGATGTTATGTGATGAATGATTAGACCCCAGAAGGGTAAAGTAAGAGTGTGAAACATACTGAAAGTCCAAATGCATTGGCATATGATGAAATTAACATTCACGTAATAGGAGTGTAGAACGATGTATAGTCAAATCTCAAGCATACTCCAAAAGAAAGTGTTAAGAATGAATTAATAGTTAATATGTAAAGAAAAGAGTGACTACATGACTATGAGCTAGTGTAAGTGAGACAAGCTGCATCTACGCCTAAAAAATCAATCACTTAATGAAAATTCTAAGAGAGTATATTTATGCTAAACAATGAATAAGCGAAGAAAGAGTGGCTACATGAGGATAGGCTTGTACAAGTGAGACAAGTTGTATCTATGCCTAGAATCGATGTCCCTCTATGTAAATTCCAAGAAAGTATATGTATGTTATACGATGATCAAATAATGAAAGGTGAGTAAAGACGAATTGAAAAGATGTTAGGAAAGAACAGGGTTACACCACAATATGAGGCTAGTGAAAGTGAGTCAAGCTATACCTACGCCAATATAATGTCACTAAAAGTAGTCACTAAGAGACTGTTGAATATTAAGACATAAGTCTCAACCACACTCTAAATGGAACTGTAAGGACAATCACAGTTAATACGAAATGATGAGATGAGAAATCATCTAATGATATATGATGTCCTCATGCTAGAAGCCAACTTCTATGATGTATGAGATGAATATAATAGAACTTTGCACTAAGCACCGATAGGCTAGCTATGTGTTGTAATTCCTTTATTCGGGAAGGTAAAGGTTCGTGTAATTTTCATGAGATCAGACTATCCATCCATACAGGTATGGGTCTCCCTAAATCTCCTAGTCTTTGAACTATGCTACCATTACAAGAACTATCTAGTTGTTTCCACCTAAGCGAGTCAGGTATGTTCTTGATTTCACCTTGGCCAGTGACTACACCTCCTTTCAGTGGAGGGAAGACACCGAATTTCATGATGATCACATTATCTATGTCGGTTAGAGTTGAAGTTCCTTTATGTATGAAAGATAATGAAATAAATGATACCAAAAGTCTATAGATAGGATAATCAAGAGGTCAACTAGAATGAAGTAATGACACAAGGTCATTCTAGGTCATTGCACTGTAAACATGATGAATTTCATAAGCTACATCCTAGGTATAAATGGTGTTTACACTAGCCTATGGATGAAATGAAATGAAGTATGTATGAATGAATTAAGCATACTATACGTTTTCTAGAGAAGTCTCCTTAGTTGATGTCCCATATGTTGAGCCCTCATTTTGGGATGTCCTAATGTCAAGTAAAAGATTCCAAGGTCTCATGGCATATGGAAGAATGATATAAATAAATTGTATTCTAATAATAAATAAGTTATTTGTTATGTGCAATATGTTACGTATGATGATGCATATTACCCTCATAGCATGACTTTACTAATCCATTTTGGCAAGTCCACTAACTTGGGTTTCCGTAATTTATATGGTTAGGAGAGAGTTCTTCATAATCACACATGTCCTGTTATTAAATCTAAGTATACTTCAAACAAATAAAAAGTTCAAATTTTCCGCTAAAATTTATCTTGATGATGTAACGATGACGTAGTAAATTTGTTTGCGACCTCTAAGAGGTCAATGATGTCGCTTTTGGCTAGGTTCTAGACTTTTGTCATGATAATGTTGGTATCACTTTGGTTAAATTTCGAGCGTGAAAAGATCAAATCAACCACATTGAGTAGTTTCTAAGTCATGGTAGTGAAGTGCACCACTATCCTGATTTAGAAACAACATGATGCAAAGGAAAAATTCGCTTCTTATGATCTTATCGTGCCTTCTCTTATGTTTTATTTCTTGGTGTTAAGAGTGTATCTAACATCCACTTTTGAGATTCTTAATGATGAATACCAGGAGAAACACAGGCGGTGATATTGGAGGAGTAGCTGCTGGGGTATATCAAGTTCCTCCCCACGCTCCAGTTGTTGGAATGGAGACGCATGTTAACCGAAGTAAGGTTTACAAATAGGGATGTGAGGAAAAATTTGGTACAGATGGCCCAAGCCTTCACTTTACTAGCTTAAGCTATTATAGCCCATGCGGAGCAACAAGGAGTTCGAAGGGAGAACCCACATTTCCAGCCCCATGGAAAGATTGTTAAGAGACCTCACAAGGGTGAATCCTCCCGTTTACACTGGATCTAAGATTACTGAGGATCTTGAGGAGGACTGTAGGGCATCTATTTTTCATGATAGCATGGACCTTATCAGGCTTATGCTCCATGTCCAACAAGTGGAGAAAAGAAGGAAGAGGAAGCATATTAGGGCGGGGAACATGTCAAGGCAAGCTAAGAAGAATTTTTCAAGGAAGAGTGGTATTGAAATCAGGTATAAGCCTAGGTTTAAGAAGGGACTCTCCAACCAAGGGCAGTCAGGTTCATCCAAGGGTCGCTATGATAGGGATTCTGAGCAAGTGTTAAGAGAAACAATGCAATAGATACACCTTGGGATAGGCAACTTTGTAGGATGTGTGGCAAACTTCATAGAGAAGTGTATAGGAGGGGCTCTTATTAATCATCCATGCCATACTATAATAGTCTATGTATACTTCAACTAAACAAAAGTTCATATTTTTTGCTAAAATTTATCTAGATGATGTAACGATGACGTATCTAGTCTTGTCTGCGACCTCTGAGAGGTCAACGATGCCGTTTTCAGATAGGGTCTAGCCTCCGGTCGTGACAAAGTTGCTATCAGAGACATAGGTTAAATTCCGAGGGTAATGAGTTCACATTGAGTAGTTTCTAAGTCATGGTAGTGAAGTGACCCACTCTCCTGATTTTGAGACTGTATGATGCATAGGACAATTTCCCTTTTTATGATCTTATCGTGCCTTCTCTAATGTCTGATTTCATGTTTTTAAGAGCGTATCTAACATTAACTCTTGATATTCAAAAAAATGAATATGAGTAGAAAGTCAGCCACAGAGATTGCAGGAGCAAATGCTGGGGTAAATCAAGTTACTTCCTAGGCTCTAGATGCTGAATGGGGATGTCTGATAACCCAACTGGTTTCGACAAATGGAGAAGTGTGGAAAACCTTGGTACAGATGGCCCAAACCATCACTTTACATGCTCAGGCTATGACAACCCAGGAGGAGCAACAAGGTGTTTCCAAGGAGAACCCACCTTCCATCACCATGGCTAGTAGGTTAAGGGACTTGACGAGAGTAAATCCTCTAGTTTACATTGGATATAAGATTGATAAGGATCTCAAGAAGGTGGGTAGGTCATATATGCTTCATGATAGCATGGACCTTTCAAGGATTATGCTCCATGTCCAACAAATAGAAGAAACCAGGAAGAGAAAGCGTACTAGGGCAGGGACAAGTCAAGGCAAGATGAGAAGAATTTTACAAGATTAGTACTAAATTAGATAATACCATGTTTAAGAAGGGACTTTCCAACTTAGGAGAGTCAAGTTCATCTAAGGGTAACTGTAATAGGGATTCTGAGCCTACAGTTAAGAGAAATAGTGAAGTAGATACATCTCAGGAGGGGCCACTTTGTAGGAAGTGTGGCAAACTTCATGGATCAGAGTGCAGGAAGGGCTCTAATGCTTATAACAGTTCGGTAAAACTGGGTCACATCATGAAGGATTGTCCGTATATGAGAGGTCAAGAAAAAAGGGAAGGAGAAAGTTCATCCGAATGATCCAAGTTAAGAGGTTCCAAGGAGGCAATGATTCTTCGCGCTCAATTTTAGGGGTGAAAGGAAATACACCTCTTGTGATGTCTCTTGTGCGTATCCTAAATTACTTTTTCATTTGTATTGTTTTATGTACTATTATGAAGTTAATATCTTGGATTCATCGAGTTGGTTGCTGATTTATGTGACTTATGTGTATATTTACGTTGTATGCTTTTATGAGACTAGTTTAGGAAAGAGTTCCTTAGTCTATTAATGCGAAGTTGCTAGTGGGTTTCAAAGATGTGCGCCAATATGCTAATATGTGAAGTAGATATTCACAAATAAAGAGCATTGAATTGCATATTTATGCATATGTTCTATGGATGAATGACTTGTTGTTAGAAAAGAGTAGTTTCATTTGGGAATGAAGGTTCCTAAGGCGGGATAATGTAACGACCCTAAAATAAACATTCTAAGTAATGCCTAATGTATGTAAAATGCGTAAGATTAGACATGTTTCACACAGCTTGTTGCACGTAGAAAGAAACCTCAAATCCTATGCACTATCCTAGCCAACAAAATGTTTGAGTTAGCTCAGCTAGGAAAGGTGACAACCAACCATGTATGGCACCCGAATTGAAGAGATTCACCCTAATGAGTTTTACTGTACTTAAAAGGGGTAATCTTAGGTTTGGAGGTTCTGGGGGTAAAATGGTCTTTTCCAAGGTAGGGGTTGTATTTTTATTATAATAACTATTCAATTATTTAATTAATTTAAAGAGGAGGGGCAATTCGGGTAGGGTTAGCCGAAATTGACCCTTTTTCGCAAGTTAGGAATCACACGGTTCGAGCCTTTGTGGAAGCAATAATTAAATTGATTTATTTAGTATTTTGTGGATCATTTGAATAAATAAATATTTAATTTTCTGATTTAAGTTAAGGAAAATTTGTTATTTATTAATGAGAGGTCCTAGTTTTACTAAGTCTCCACATAAATCTCCTAATTCTAAGATACCTCATTTTCACGTCTTTCTCAACTCTCTCTCACCTTTTTTATCATTAAAAGAACATAAAATAATGTTCATCAAATCTTGAAGAAATTAGAAACAAAATCTCAGAAGAAAAGTTAAGCTAAAAACGAAAAAAAGGCCTTCTTCTACACGAATTGTGCGTGGGATTTTTGTGGTGAGGCACTGGTGTCATGGGAATTGTAACTGTTGAAACAAGTGTTGAACGAAATAAAGGTATGGGTTTGATTCCCCTTTCTCCCTTTCCCAAGAGACCCCTAAGGTTTAGACTATTCACAATCAAAAACTAAGGTTGTCCACGTTGCATGCCCCTCTCATTAGATTCTTTGAAAGATTCAAGTATGCATTGGTATGACTTCTAGTAGATGATTTTAGGTCTGGTTGTGATTATGTGTTTGAATGTGTATTCGGAATTATGTAGAAATGACATAAGTATTTCCGAAAATGTGTGATAAGTTAACTTGTGGGTGCACGTGTGAACTTTGATTTTGGTCTCGGCTTGAAGCATGAAATTTTACATGTTGAATTGTTGTATTTTACGTGTATAAATATGTCATAAATGTGATGTTCATATTAGTTCAAAGATACTTAATTGAATGAAAATTGTTGATTGAAAGTAACTTTAAAAAAGCACCTAAAGATCTCTCTAAAAACTACTTGAAATGTCTTAATGTTTAAAGTGAAAGAGGGTGAGAAATGGAATGAAAAAAGGTGATTAAATTCCCAAATGTAACCATGGAAACTCACCTAAAGATGCAGTAGATGCTACACGAAAATTTGTCATAAATCAAAAAAATAAAATTTGATAAAATGGACTGCAAAGATGTTGACCAAATTTACAACATTCTAGAAATTTATTTTTCGCATCTAGCTATAAAAAAAGTTACGTAGAAAAATAGTTTTTTGAATGCATGAGTTCAGTGGAGATGGAACCGAAGACCTCATCATATACATATTATAAAAAAAATAAATTATAAAATGTGGTAAGGGGAATTTGAAATGGGGTAAAGCTCAAGTGAAAAGTAAGGGGGGAAATTAAGGAAAATAAAGTGAGGTTTCTGGGGTTCGAACCTACAACCTCTTCAACGGAAGAAGGAGAGAGGAAAAACATGAAATAAAGAAATACTAAAAATAAGGTTTGTCGGATTCGAACCTGCAACCTCTTGGCATAATGAGAAGGTAAGGAGAAAATGCTTTTATAATAATTTGAGGTTCTGGGGGTTCAATCCCACACTCTATTAATCTAAATGAACGAATCAAGTAAATAAAGGAAAAAATAAAATAATGTCGGCGTGGGGGTTCGATCTTGGGTCCCCCATGACGAAATATTCATAGCAAGAATAAAAAAAAAGGTAAAGAAAGTGTAGGTGTGGGGAATTGATCTCGGGTTTCCTAGAGAAGAAATTTTTGACAATGAAAATCATAAAGAAATTTAACGAAGTGTTATACAAGAGATTTGAAATAGGGTTCCCTTGCAAAATTAAGTATTGACACATAGTCTTACATGATAAAAAAATAATGAATGCTACCTTATGAATCAAATTGAGACTTTGGCATAAATACAAGATGCAGAATTCTTGTACCACATAATCTTGGGCAATATGAATCACTTAAATGAACTATGAATGAAGCCTCATGGCGTGTGTGTGGACTCATAAGTCCAACATACGTCTATAAAGTAAGTGAACCTAAGATGTTATGTGATGAATTATGAGACACCAGAAGGGCTAACTTAGAATGTGAAACACACAAAAAGGCCAAATGTATTGAAATATGATTTAATGAACACTCACGTAATGGGAGTGTAGAACGATGTGTATTGAAATCTCAATCATACTCTAAAAGAAAGTGTTAACAACGAATTCTTAGTGAATAAGCAAAGAAAAGAGTGATTACATGACAATAGGCTAGTGCTAGTGAGACAAGCTGCATCTACGCCTAAAAAGATTATGTAGGTTAAAAAATTTCTAAGAGAGTATATTTATATTAAAAATGAATAAGAAAAGAAATATTGGCTCATGAGGATAGGCTAGTACAAGTGAGACAAGCTTTATCTACGCGTAGAATCAATGTCCCTCAATATAAATTCCAAGTGAGGGTATATATGTTAAACGATGAGCAAATAATGAAAGGTGAGTAAAGATGTAATGAAAAGATGCTAAGAAAGAACAGGGTGGCACCACAATATGAGGCTAGTGCAAGTGACACAAGTTGTACCTATGCCAATATAATGTCACCAAAAGTACTTACCTAAGAGAGTGTTGAATATTAAGAGACAAGCCTCAATGACAACTTACATGTAAGTGGAAGGACAATTCAGACATAATAAAAAATGATGAGATGAGAAATAATCAACTGATCTATTATTTCCCTTTATGGTAGAAGCCAAATTCTATGATTTATGAGATTAATATAATGTAACTTTATGCTGAGCACCAATAGGCTAGCTATGAGATACGATTCCTTCATTCGGGAAGGCAGATGTTCGCGTAATTGTCATGAGATGAGACAGTCCGTCCAAACGAGTGTGGGTCTCCCTAAATCTCCTAGTCTTTGAACTATGCTTCCATTATAGGAACTAGCTAGTAGTTTTCACCTAAGTGAGCTGGGTATGTTCTTGGTTTCACCTTAAGCAGTCACTCACCTCCTTTCGGTGTGAGGAAGACATTGGATTTCATGATGCTCACATGATCTATGTCGGTTAAATTTTGAAGTTAAGTTTTAATGATAATGAAATGAATGATACAAAAGGTGTTTTGATAGGATAATCAAGAGGTGAACTAGACTCAAGTAATGAAACTAGGTCATTCTTGGTCATTGTACAGTAAACTTGATAAAAGTCATCAACAACATCCTCTGTATAGTTGATCTATACACTACCTATGAATGAAATAAAATGAAGTATGTATGAATAAATGAAGAGAACACTGAATTTGATAAATAAGGCTCCATACTTGAGGTCCCCTATGTTGAGCCCTCATTTTGGGACGTCCTAATGTCAAGTTAATGATTCCAAGGTCTCATCTCATATGGAAGAATGATATGAAATATGTTTTATTCTAATAAGCAATATGTTACATATGATGATGCATATTACTCTCATAGCATGACTTTCCTAATTCGATTTTTGCAAGTCCACTGACTTTACATTCCACAATTCATATGGTTAGGAAAGAGCTTTTCTTTATCTTGGATGTCCTATTATGAAGTTTAAGTATAATTAAACTAAACATAATGTTCAAAATTTATCTAGATGATGTAACAATGACGTATGTAGGATTCTCTGCGACCTTTGATAGGTCAACGACGCCGGTTTCGGCTAGTATCTAGACTCTTTTCACGAAAAAGTTGGTATCATACACATAGGTTAAACTTTGAAGGTAATAAGTTCACGTAAACCACATTTAGTAGTTTCTAAGTCGTGGTAGTAAAGTGCACCACTATACTGATTTAAAGACTGCATGATGCGTAGGAAAAATTCCCGTCTTATGATCTGATGGTGCCTTCTCCAATATCTGATTTCTAGGTGTTAATAGAGTATCTAACATCAACTCTTGAGATTCATAAAGATGAATACGATGAGAAATGCAAGCGGATAAATTGGAGGATCAGCTGCGTGGATAAATCAAGTTCCTCCCAAGGCTCCTGCGGCTGGAATGGAGATGCCTGTTAACCCAACTAGGTTATATATGGCAAAGTGAGGACAACGTTGGTACAGATGGACCAACCCAGCACTTTATAAGCTAAGTCTATGACATCCCAAGCGGAGAAACAAGGTTTTTCTAGGGATAACCCACCTTCAAGCACCGTGGCTAGATGGTTAGGGACTTCACGAGGGTGAATGTTTCCGTTTAGACTAGATCTAACATTGTTGAGGATCTCGAGGTGGAGTGTAGGTCATCTATGCTGCAAGATAGAATGGACGTTTCAAGTCTTATGGTACATGTCCAATAAGTGGAGGAGAGCGGGAAGAGGAAGCATACTAGGGCAGGGAACAAGTCAGGGCAAGCTGGGAAGAATTTCTCAAGGAAGATTCGTACAAAAATCACTGATAAGCCCAGGTTTAAGAAGGGAATCTCCCAACAAGGGGAATCAAGTTAATCCAAGGATCGCTATGATAGCGACTTTGAGCCCAGATTTACGAGAAACAGTGGAGTAGATAAACCTAAGGAGAGGCCACTTTGTAGGAAATGTGGCAATCTTCATGGAGGAGTGCGTAGGAGGGGCTCTTCTTTATCATGCATGTCCTATTAAGAAGTCTATCTATACTTCAACTAAACAAAAAGTTTAAAATTTTCCGCTAAAATTTATCTAGATGATTTAATGATGATGTATCTAGGCTTGTCTGCGACCTCTAAGAGGTCAACGACGCTGTTTTTTGCTAGGTTCTAGAGTCTGGTCGCGCAAAAGTTTGTATCAGAGCCTTAGCTTAAATTTTGAGGGTAATCAATTCACATTAACCACATTGAGCATGTTACATTCACACTTATACGAAATGATGAGATTAAAAAATATCTAATGAGCTATGATGTCGTCATGCTAGAAGCCAACTTCTATTATGTATCAGATGATGTAATGGAACTATATACTGAGCACCGATAGGCTAGCTATGAGTTGCAATTCCTTCTTTCGGGAAGACAGAGGTTCGTGTAATTCTCATGAGATGAGATTGTCCGTCCAGATGGATATGGGTCTCCCTAAATCTCCTAGTGTTTGAACTATGTTACCATTATAGGAACTAGCAACTTGTTTCCACCTAAGCGAGCTAGGTATGTTTTTTGTTTCACCTTGGCCAGTGAAGCCACCTCTTTTCGATGTTGGGTAGACACCATATTTCATTATGTTCACATGATCTATGTCGGTTAAAGTTGATGTTTTTCAAAGTATGAAATATTATTGAATGAATGATACCTAAGGCGTTTTGATAGGATAATCAAGAGGTGAAGTAGACTCAAGTAATGATAGTATTCATTCTTGGTCATTGCACATTTAACCAGATGAAAGTCTAAAACTACATCCTAGGTATAATTGGTGTTTATACTAGCCTATGAAAAAAATGAAATAAAGTACGTATGTATGAATGAAGTAGACTCTGTGTTTGCTAAATAAGGCTCCCTAGTTGAGGTCCCGTATGTTGAGCCCTCATTTTGGGATTTCCTAATATCAAGTACATGAATCCAAGGTCTCATGCCTTATGGAAGAATGATATGAAAAATTTTATATTCTAATAAGCAATATGTTATGTGTTGTGTGCAATATATTAGATATAATGATGCATGTTACTCTCACAGCATAACTTTCCTAATCCGATTTTGCCAAGTCCAATGACCTGACTTTTCATAATTCACATCGTTAGGAGAGAGCACTTCTTAATCATGAATCTCCTTGTTGTATTCTTACATATACACATACTTAGTACAAGTGTGTAGAAATCCCATACAACTCTCTACTTTTACGTGCACGTGCAGGTGAACGCTAGAGTATTATGAGACTATGCTGAAGTTATCCGGACGTCGAGCGTTCATCCGGACTTGGTTGTCCCTCTTGCTTTCGAAGATGCCTATCTTTTATATTCTGTCTTAGATATAGACATGAGCTAGTGGAGGATGTGTCACTAGTGTTTCTTTCTCACTTGTTTCTGACATTGTATTGGTGCCATTTTTGCAAGTATACATTTAGTGCAGTTATGTACTATTTTATTCATTTGAGTATCTTAGTATTAGATGGTTGTTTTGAAGGATTATGAAATTATGTAGCTGATTTTTATTCTAATACAATGTTTTCTATTATGAAGTCTATGTATACTTCAACTAAATAAAAACTTCAAAATTTTCTGCTAAAATTTATCTAGATGATAGAATGATGACGTACGTAGGGTTGGTTGCGACCTCTAAGAGGTCAACGACGTCGGTTATTTCTATGGTCTAGACTCCGATCGTGACAGTATTGACGAAACATCAAGTAATGTTGCTAGATTATTAGAATCACTTAGTAATCTTGAACACTATAGTTTTGTTATGACATCTTCTACAATTTCTGTTCTCATCGTGGTCTTTTGTTTGTCATAATGTTTCTTTTATTCCACAATTTTTTCCTCAATTCTCAACATTCTCTCATCTATGTTTTCCACAAGGTCATTTGTCGCATTTGATGAGGCTTCAAAATGTCCCACTTTTCCTTTCAAAGTAGGTTTTGTATCCTCTCTTCCGTATAATATCAAACGTCTTGGATATTCTCATTCCATGATAGAATAAAATCCTTCAATTATCTCATTACCATGTTCATTTTGTTGCAGTTCAGTATTGTTCAACTCATCCTATAATGCAATTGTATTATTAAAAAAATAACAAAATTCAACAGGACATATAGAGAGTAAATATGAAAAAATGAATTCAAATAAAACAAAATAAAAATTAGATAGAAATCTCACAATTTTACTAGTTGTATATTGATATGTATCCTTGAATAATCGATTGGGCTTCCTTTTTTTTGTAACCACAAAAAATTTCTTAGTTGATTGAGTATCAGTACTTTCCCTCTCATTTTCCTGTACACATTAAAAATTGATATAAAGTATCTTCTTTAAAATGCGGCATGTTTTTATTCAATGGTACGCAAGAGCTCCTATGAAATCACTGTGGACTAAAGCAAAGCTTTTCTTGCAAACAGTATGTGGATCCTTCAATTCTTTCCGCTTCTTACTATTGGATTTTGAAATAGAAGAGAAATTCCACAATGATCAAGTGATTTGTATAGAAGAGGAAAGATTATTTCCAGTGATTCATAAGAAAAATGAGAGATCAATGGTCTCCCAAAAACAAGAGACAGAAGAGACACTACTGATGAGTACTTAAAGATAAAATTAGATCTTTATATAACTTAAAATATTTTGTAATTGAAGAGAAAAAATAATTGTGAAATCAGCTAATCACAATATTCTCTAACTAAAAGAGAATTAAATAAATCCATCAGGAATAAAATTAAGCCAAGAAATATGTATTACATGTAATTCTCACATATAACAAAGACAAAAGGGAAATTGATAATGTAAACTCAAATTTAACATAATTGAACCACTACCAACTAGTAAGACATTCCTGGAATTTTTTTGAGTTCTAATATTTAAGTTCTTTAAATTGAGAGGTTGGAATACCATCAGTCTTATTTTCAATTAGAATTTCAACATTAGCGTAGGCATCAAAATGGTGTTTTTTCAAATAGAACTTAGGACTTCTCAAAGTTTCTTGAACTGTTTTTAAAGTCCATCTAAGAATGATTTCTTGAATGTCATATTTCACCATAAAATTTTAACATTGAGTTAGTGCAACAAATTTTAAATATAGTTAACTTGATAGAGAGTTGAAAACTTCGAACCTTGGTATAATATGAAGAAGACAAAGGGTCCATAATATTCCAATTTTATATATGAAGAAGACAAAGGGTCGCATTCCTATCAAGTCTACTGAGGAAGCTTCTAACTCTATCACGCCATCATTACTTGGACCAACTAGCTGACCAACATTATTCAGTATAATCAATTTACGATAATGCCTTGCATGTACATATAACATCTTTGTTTGGCCTCTTTGTCTTTTTTTAGTGGAGGAGTCTATAATAATACACAAATAAATATAACCCTTCGAAAGTACTATTATATTTTAATTTTATTATTAAAAAAAAAGTAATATTGTGAATAAATATAGATGTTTTTGCCTTGTTATGCACATTGTTCATTTACTTTATTAGTCGTAGGATTCCATTGAAGTTGTTCTACTACTGGATGCCCTACATTGTTAGTTGAGTCAGCTTGTATACGAACTCCTATCGCTTGATTGTGTGTTCTAGTAGATCTTGTTCTTCAATTACATATATTAGACGTTGACGCTTTTCGGCAATTAGATATTTTTTTCTAGCTAGCAACAACTTCTTTTGATTAGACAAAGATGTGAATGTTCAAACTAGAAAAAATTCTCTTTCTTTCCGATTCCTTATTCTTGAAGACTCTCGTTGTTTCAAGATTGTGTCTCAATTTATTAAATAGGAAGAGCTTTTCCAATACTTTTGTTCCTTATAAGGGAGTATGTGCAGATTTGTGATATTCTTTACCATCAATTGATTTCTTATCTCTTCTAAATGGATGATCAGGATGTACGAATACATGATGACCCATGTAATACATCTGACGATTATGCTTGAGATATTGAGAGCATGTTTAATGATTACAAGTTGGGAATGACTTTCTTTTTTTTTGTACCCCAACTAGAACGTAATGCATAGGATGGAAAATCACTAATTGTCCATAATAAGGCTGTACGCAATTGAAAAGTTTTGTTAGAATCAACATCATATGTTTCCATCCCAGTTCCCAACAATTCGGCAATTCGTGTTTGATGGTAGACATCAATATCCTTTCCTGGACACTATGGACTTGGAATTATCATACATAATATCATATACTCCGATTTCATGCAAATCCCAGCGATAAATTATAATTCATTAACATAACATGTCATTTGCTAGGGAAAATACTCATGGTTCAAAACGGGTTGAAACCATCACTTGAAAGACCCAATATAACAATATGAGGATCTCTAGAAAAATTTTCGTGCAAGGAATCAAAATTATTCCAAGCTTCCCTGTCAGCCGCCTGTCACGACCCAAATTGGGGACGCGACTGGCACCCACATTTACCCTCCTATGTGAGCGAACAACCCATCTAAACCTTAACATTTCAAGATATATCAACAGAAAATAATGCGGAAGACTTAAACTCATTAATAAAACAATTCAAAACTATTATTATTATCCCCAAAATCTGGAAGTCATCATCACAAGAACATCTATCCTCAAATTACTAAACTAAAAACGTCTAAGAAGCTAAAACAAATAGAAGCTAGTCCATGACGGAAGTTCAAGGCATCAAGACTTGAAGAAGAAGATCCAGTCAAAGCTAGACGCATTAGCTCACCCTGAATCTACTATTGAGTTGAAGTTGACGGAACGTTTGCTGCATTCCACAATAACAAAGAAGAAAACATAAAAGTAGGGGTCAGTACAACCACAGTACTGAGTAGATATCATCGGCCAACTCAAAATAGAAAACTATACATCAAATAATATCATCATCACTATAATACTCAACATGTAGCAACAACCAGTACTAAAATAATAACTAAGTACTAACAAGTTCATCCATGAGGACTCAAGCCTCAATATCATACTCATTGGGAATTAGATTCATTATATGAATTCATTAACATATTTCAAGATTCATTATATTTATTCCCCTCGTGTCGGTACGTGACACTCCGCTCCATCTACTATCCTGGTGTCGGAACGTGACACTCCGATCCTTATATACTATCCTGGTACCGGAACGTGGCATTCGATCCATATACTATCCTGGTGTCGGAACGTGACACTCCGATCCTCATTCTATCCTAGTACCAGAACGTGGCACCCGATCCATATACTATCCTGGTGTCGGAACGTGACACTCCGATCCTCATTCTATCCTGGTGTCGGAACGTGACACTACGATCCTCATTCTATCCTGGTACCGGAACGTGGCACCCGATCCCCTAATCTCACCACTTTCGTTCATCAAGCCTTCTTTTATACCAAGGCATCATCATTAACAAGTAGATTAGGGTTTCTTTTAAAGATTTGGGATTCAATAGCTTCATCATGCTTATTTATTCACAATTTCATATTCATATTCATGCAAGCATACAATTAAGCATATAGAAGGATTTACAATATTACTAACACATATCATTCGCTATTAAGAGTTTACTACGAATAGTGTGAAAACCATAACCTACCTCCACCGAAGACTAGAATCAACAAGCAATTTCCCAAGATTTGTTTTCTCCTCTTTGATCGACTGCTCTCTCTCTCTTTCTTGCTCTTTCTGTTTTCTTATGTTCCAACCCTCTTTCTTTTACCCTAATTAACATATAATTAAGTGTAAAAGAGGACAATAAAACCCACTAACTAACTTAAGGTTACCTCTTTTAACCCCCAAGTAATTAGACTTATTAATATAACCCTATAACTTCTTAATAAGGAAAGAATAGTCCAAAACGTCCCTTAAAACGTGTAAAGAAATCCGATTCTGCCTGGGTTTGTGCAACTTGTGACGGGCCGTCGTGCCTGCGACGGTCCGTCACGATGGTCATCGCAAGGACCAGGATTTCATTTTTCACCAAGGACACTGTGACGGTCCGTCACACTTGTGACGGTCCGTCCTGCAAGTTCGTTACGAAGTTCATAGAGTCGATTTTGCAGTACCCAATTTCATAATTCTAAGTGTTCTGGAACGAGACATCTGTGACGGGCCGTCATGCCTATGACGGTCCGTCGTGGTGTCCGTAATCTTAGCCAGTTTTTCCAGAAATGAAATCTGTTGCCCATAACCCACAGGTCGTTACAATAGATACCAATTTACCCATCGTTCGTCCTCGAACGATCAAAAGAAGAGAAACAAGGGTGGAAAGAAGTACCTGAATCTGTAAACAGATGTGGGTATTTTTCTTGCATATCTGCCTCCTTCTCCCAAGTAGCCTCTTCAACCGGTCGATTCTTCCATTGAACTTTGATGGATGCAATTTGTCTCGACCTCAACTTGCGAACTTCTCTAAGTAATATCGCAACCGGTCCTCCTCATCAGTCAAATTCTCATCAAGCAAAACTGAATCCCAACGGATGATGTAGTTTCCATCTCCATGGTATCTTTTTAACATGGACACATGAAACACCGGATGCACTCGGACAGCCCTGGGGGCAAGGCTAATTCATAAGCACCTCCCCTATTCGCTTTAATACCTCAATGGTCCAATATACCTTGGACTTAGCTTACCTCTTTTGCCAAACCGCATCACCCCTTTCATGGGTGAAACCTTCAACAAGACTTGTTCACCCTCCATGAACTCCAAGTCTCTAACCTTTCGGTCTGCATACTCCTTTTGTCTACTTTGCGCCGCTAGAAGCTTTTCTTGAATAGACTTCACTTTCTCTAATGAATCCCTCAAAAGATCAGTACCCCAAGGTCTAACCTCAAATGCATCGAACCAACCAATGGGAGATCTACACCTCCTCCCATACAATGCTTCAAATGGAGCCATATCAATACTAGAGTGATAGCTATTATTGTATGAAAACTCTGCCAAAGTTAAGAAACTATCCCAATGGCCACCAAACTCTATCACACATGCACGAAGCATATCCTCCAACACTTGAATCGTTCGCTCAGACTGACCATCGGTTTGAGGATGAAATGCAGTACTAAGGTCCAATCTAGTTCCTAATTCCGCATGCAATGTTTTCCAAAACTTAGAAGTAAACTGCGTACCTCTATCTGATATGATGGATAGTGGAACCCCATGCAATCGAACGATTTCCGAGATGTAGATTTTTGCTAACTTCTCTGCATTGTAAGTCACCTTGACCGGAATGAAATGAGCAGACTTAGTTAACCTGTCAACAATCACCCAAATGGAGTCATACTTACCCATTGTCTTTGGAAGACCAACCACAAAGTCCATTGCGATTCTCTCCCACTTCCATTCAGGAATGGGCATTCTCTGAAGCGTTCCTCCGGGCCTTTGGTGTTCATATTTTACTTGTTGACAGTTTGGACATTTGGCAGTAAAGTCAACAATATCGCGCTTCATTCTACTCCACCAAAAGTGTTGCTTTAGGTCGCGATACATCTTGGTTGCACCCGGATGTACAGAATACCTTGTACTATGGGCCTCTATCAAAATCGTGTTGATCAAATTATCGACGCGGGGTACACATACCCTTCCCTTAATCCTCAAAACACCTTCCTCATCAATTGTTGCTTCCTTAGCGTCTCCTTGCAACACTTTATCTCGAATCCGGACCAATTTCTCATCATCAAACTGCTTCCCCTTAATCTTGTGAAGGAAGGAAGATCTTGCCTCCACACAAGCTAACAATCCTCCCTTATCATTTACTTCTAACCTCATGAGGTCATTAGCCAAAATCTGCACTTCTCTAGCCAATGGGCGTCTAGTAGCTTGCAAGTGAGCTAGACTTCCCATGCTTCCTGCCTTTCTACTCAAAGCATCTGCCACAACATTCGCCTTCCCCGGATGATACAAAATAGTGATGTCGTAGTCCTTTAGTAGTTCCATCCATCTCCTCTGTCTCAAGTTCAAATCTTTCTGAGTAAAGACATACTGTAGACTACGATGATCCGTATAGACTTCACAGTTAACCCCATATAAATAGTGCCTCCATTGCTTTAATGCAAACACTACCGCGGCCAATTCCAAGTCATGAGTTGGATAGTTACGTTCATGCACTTTTAATTGTCTTGAAGCATAAGCAATCACGTTCTTCTCTTGCATTAGCACTGCACCCAAACCCGAATAGGATGCATCACAATAAACAATGAAGTTCTTACCCTCTACCGGCAAGGTGAGGATAGGTGCGGTAGTCAACAAAGTCTTGAGTTTCTGAAAACTTTCTTCGCACTCATCCGACCATACAAATGGAACATTCTGCTTAGTCAAGTTCGTCAATGGGAAGCATAGAAGAGAATCCCTTGACAAATCGGCGGTAGTAGCTAGCTAACCCAACAAAACTCCGTATTTCTTACACATTAGAGGGTCTTACCCAATTCTTCACTGTCTCAATCTTAGAAGGATCCACCATCACTCCTTCCTTAGAAACCACGTGCCCCAAGAAGGACACTGCATCTATAGCCAAAACTCACACTTAGAGAACTTGGCATAAAGCTTTTTCTCCCTCAACATTTCTAATAGAATTCTCGAATGCTCCTCATGTTCCTTCTTACTTTTAGAGTATATCAGTATATCATTAATAAATACGATCACAAAGAGATCCAAATACGGCTTAAATATCCCGTTCATCAAGCTCATGAACGCAGCAGGGGCATTCGTAAGACCAAAGGACATCACTACAAATTCATAATACCCAAACCTAGTCCGAAAAGCAGTCTTTGGCACATCCGTTGCCCGTATTTTCAATTGATGATAACCGGATCTAAAGTCAATCTTAAAGAAGACACAAGCACATTGTAACTGATCGAACAAGTCATCAATGCGAGGAAGAGGATACTTGTTCTTAATAGTTACCTTGTTCAACTGCCGGTAGTCTATGCACATCCGAAAACTCCCATCCTTCTTCTTTACAAACAAAACCTGGAGCACCCCAAGAGATGCACTTGGTCTAATGAAGCCTTTGCTCAACAACTCTTGAAGTTGAGCCTTTAACTCTCTTAATTCGGCGGGAGCCATTCTATACGGGGGTATAGAAATGGGGCGAGTACCCGGTTCAAGATCGATACAGAAGTCAATATCCCTATTGGTGGCATACCAGGAAGATCTGGCACATCGGAACACATCCAGCTCACGACTACCGAAACTGACTCGATCGAAGGTACTTGAGCAGTGTCATCCTTGAGATGTGCCAAGAAGCTAAACACCCTTTACTAACCATTCTCTTAGCACGAAGAAAGGAGATGATGCGCACCGGATTGAAGTGTAGTCACCCTCCCACACTAACGGATCTACCCCAGGCTTGGCTAATGTCACCGTTTTAGCATTACAATCCAAAATCGCAAAATTCGGAGAAAGCCAAGTCATACCCAGAATTACATCAAAATCAACCATTTCTAAGATAACCAAATCTACATAAGTGTTGCTCCCCACAAAGTTCACCAAACAAGACCTATATACCTTTTCAACTACCACAGACTCACCCACCGAGTAGAAACACGAATAGGCATGTCAAGTAATTCACAATGCAAATTTAGACCATTAGCAAATGATGAAGATACATATGAAAACGTGGAGCCAGGGTCAAATAATACAGATGCCATGCAATCACAAACCAAAAGATTACCTGTGATATCAGCATCAGACGCCTCCGCTTCAGATCTCCCAGGGAAAGCGTAACGATGGGCCCTATCACCAGTCTGTCCGTTGCCCCTACCATGTTGTGTCGTAGTGGCTTCCATTTGCCCATCACCTCTGCCGTTGTGGTGACCACCATTACCTCGACCACCGCGTCCTCCATAATGACGGCCTCTTCCATAACCACCTCTACCTCTAGCTATTGGGGGTCGATTACTCTATTTTGGACAATATCTCTTAATATGTCCAATCTCCCCACATCCATTGCATTCTCTGGGTTCATGCATAGGTCTCTCAGAGAAGTGTTGACCTGTCTGAGGTGGACCCCCAACTACAGTCTGTAGTGAAGACTGAATGGGTCGAAACTGAGTAACCTCCGGAACCCTGTCCTCTAGTATAAGAACCATTAACTCACCTCCCCTTCGAAACCTTTTTGATGTCGATGTCGTGTTGAAGTCATCTGGCTTCACTCCTTCCACTTCTATCACAAAGTCTACCACCTCTTGGAAGGATGTTGCCGTAGCCGCTACCTGTAAGGCTGAAATCCGCAATTCTGACCTCAACCCCTTTACAAAACGGCGAATCCGCTCTTGTGGACTGAAACAAAGTTGGGTGGCATACCTTGATAAAGCACGAAACTTAGCCTCGTATGCGTTAACCGTCATCCTACCTTGCTCGAGACTCACGAAATCATCCTTTTTCTATCTCTCAAAGTCCTTGGGATATACTTCTCCATAAAAGGTAGAGAAGGGGCCCAAGTCATAGGTGGTGCCTCTGTTGGTTGACACTCGACATGTGATCGCCACCACATTTTGGCGTTCCCTTGAAACTGATAGCTTACGAACTCAACGCCAAACCGTTCTACTATCCCCATCTTGTGTAGTAGCTCATGACAATCAACCAAAAAATCATAGGCATCTTCAGATTCTGTACCCTTGAAGACTGGAGGTTTCAATTTCAAGAACTTACTGAAAAGTTCGTGCTGATCATTTGTCATTATCGGTCCCGTAGTCAGACGTGGAAATGTGCCTATCTCCAATGATGCATCCATGCGGGAGCCATTGTAGCCGCATGTCGTACCTCTGAACCGGAGGTGTTGGTGCACGAAACCACTGGAGGTGCCTGACCGTGATCAGATAACCCGCTAAGGTAGGCCAGAACCTGATTAATCATTTCTGGGGTAGGTTGGGGCGGCATTTCCTCATTCTGCTCTTGTTCAGTTTCCCCTTCCTCACCCTCTCTTACTGCCTCCTCAGTCGGTGGAGGAGTCACCGCCCTAGCCTCAGATGGACTATGTGCTTTTCCTCTTCCCCTAGAGGACATCCTCCCACGACCTCTACCGCGGCCTCTTGCCGCTGCTCTTCCTCGAGCCACGGCCCCAGTGGCTGGCTCAGTCGTTTCTTGTCTTTCCGTTGTTGCTGCTTGTGCGGTCGTTGCTCTAGTTCTAACCATCTGCGAAATAGAATGAAGATGGTCAGATACCAATTTGTATCACCTAGATACCAATTGGACTCAAGTAGTAGCACGAAAGAAGAATGAAAGAATGGAATTTTCCTAAAGTCTTATAGCCTCTCAAAGAAAAGTAAAGGCGTCCCCCTACCGTTCCTTAAGACTCTACTAGACTCGTTCTTGTGTGATGAGACCAATGAACCTAATGCTCTGATACCAAGTTTGTCACGACCCAAATCGGGGACGCGACTGGCACCCACATTTACCCTCCTATGTGAGCGAACCAACCCATCTAAACCTTAACATTTCAAGATATATCAACAGAAAATAATGCGGAAGACTTAAACTCATTAATAAAACAATTCAAAACTATTATTATTATCCCCAAAATCTGGAAGTCATCATCACAAGAATATCTATCCTCAAATTACTAAACTAAAAACGTCTAAGAAGCTAAAACAAATAGAAGCTAGTCCATGCCGGAAGTTCAAGGCATCAAGACTTGTAGAAGAAGATCCAGTCCAAGCTAGACGCATTAGCTCACCCTGAATTTCCGGAGGTCGTGAAGACTGGCTAGATCTACTGTTGAGTTGAAGTTGACGGAACGTTTGCTGCATTCCACAAATAACAAAGAAGAAAACATAAAATTAGGGGGTCAGTACAACCACAAGTACTGAGTAGATATCATCGGCCAACTCAAAATAGAAAACAATATACATCAAATAATATCATCAATCAACTATAATACTCGACATATAGCAACAACCAGTACTAAAATCATCACTATGTACTAACAAGTTCATCCATGAGGACTCAAGCCTCAATATCATACTCATTTGGGAATTAGATTCATTAGATTAAATTCATTAACATATTTCAAGATTCATTATATTTATTCCCCTCGTGTCGGTATGTGACACTCCGCTCCATCTACTATCCTAGTGTCGGAACGTGACACTCTGATCCTCATTTACTATCCTGGTACCGGAACGTGGCACCCGATCCATATACTATCCTGGTGTCGGAACGTGACACTCCGATCCTCATTCTATCCTGGTACCAGAACGTGGCACCCGATCCATATACTATCCTGGTGTCGGAACGTGACACTCCGATCCTCATTCTATCCTGGTGTCGGAACGTGACACTCCGATCCTCATTCTATCCTGGTATCGGAACGTGGCACCCGATCCCCTAATCTCACCACTTTCGTTCATCAAGCCTTCTTTTATACCAAGGCATCATCATTAACAAGTAGATTAGGTTTCTTTTCAAGATTTGGGATTCAATAGCTTCATCATGCTTATTTATTCACAATTTCATATCATATTCATGCAAGCATACAATTAAGCATATAGAAGGATTTACAATATTACTAACACATATCATTCGCTTTAAGAGTTTACTACGAATAGTGTGAAAACCATAACCTACCTCCACCGAAGACTAGAATCAACAAGCAATTCCCAAGCTTTGTTTTCTCCTCTTTGATCGACTGCTCTCTCTCTCTTTCTTGCTCTTTCTGTTTTCTTATGTTCCAACCCTCTTTCTTTTACCCTAATTAACATATCATTAAGTGTAAAAGAGGACAATAAAACCCACTAATTAACTTAAGGTTACCTCTTTTAACCCCCAAGTAATTAGACTTATTAATATTAACCCTATAACTTTATAATTAAGGAAAAATAGTCCAAAACGTCCCTTAAAACGTGTAAAGAAATCCGATTCTGCCTGGGATTTGCGCAACTTGTGACGGGCCGTCGTGCCTGCGACGGTCTGTCACGATGGTCGTCGCAAGGACCAGGATTTCATTTTTCACCAGGACACTGTGACGGTCCGTCACACTTGTGACGGTCCGTCCTGCAAGTTCGTTACGAAGTTCAGAGAGTCGATTTTCAGTACCCAATTTCAGAATTCTAAGTGTTCTGGAACGAGACATCTGTGACGGGCCGTCATGCCTATGATGGTCCGTCGTGGTGTCTGTAATCTTAGCCAGTTTTTCCAGAAATGAAATCTGCTGCCCATAACCCACAGGTCATTACACCGCCTCACTTAAATTTCGATCTTTGAGTCATTCAGTATCATGTGATTTCATATTTGCAGCTGTTTCAGGACACATGAATACTCTCTAAAGCCTAGGTTTTAAGGGAAGGTACCTTCAAAACCTTTGGAAGAATTTTGGATCTTTCATTAGTCAATGGATCATTAACAGTTTTCCATCTAGAAAAGGAAAAAACAGAACAATTATTTTCCTTCTCATTTTCCTTCCAAAATAACATGCAATAATTAAGGCATGCATGTATTTTTTTCATAATAAAACCCAAATCCTTCATCACATTTCTTGCTTTGTGAAATGACTCAGGTATATGAGCAAATGAAAATTCCTATCTTAACAGGTCTAGCATGTCGTTAAATTCCACATTACTCTAACCATGAATGCATTTGAACAAGTATAATTGAACGGTAAAATTTAGTTTCGAGAAGTTCTAAAACCTAGGATATAACTCATGTTTACCTTCCTCTAGTATTTTATAAAATTTCTTTGAATATTTAGCCAACCCTTCTCTCACTCTCAGAATCCTCAAATCACCTGCAACATCTCAAGAACTCTCATTGAGTAGGCCATCAATATTCACACATGTTGGAACCTTCCTTATTATGATAGGGATTATTTCTCTAGGAAAATATTTCCCCATGACAAATCCATTTGATGTACCATTGTACAAACCCATAAAAAACCAAGTGATCCTCTAAAACATTTTGTCTATACCACTTACAATTAGAACACTTTTTGCAAGGACACAAAATTTCACCTCTTTTTGAAGCTCGTTCAAAATATGTATGAAGAATGTTATTCACACCACAAATATACTCATTGGTGGATCTATGGATACCCATACAACATTTATCTCCACTATCCATTTAAAATTGAATATCCTATATGACACAAAAATCAAATTACAGAGATAAGACATACAAAGAAGATTCTAAACAGCCCACCAATAAATTTGGTTCCCATTAAAACACACATTTAACAAATTTTGATAACTGGTTCTATCTTATTTTATGCAACAACATAACTGAAATGTGTGTTCTCTTTAAACTATATTTTATACATAATCATCTATCTACTTAACAATAACAATTTTACTATAATTTCAATTAGTTAAAAGACAAAAAACATAAAACATTTAAAATTGAAAAACTCAGTCAAAGATAATAAGACACGATAACAAAGTTAAACAATTTTGACAAATCTTAAGACTTACAAGATGTAATAGATTTCATATAAAAAAATTAAAAACATCATATTTTTTAGTCAAAGACAACAACCTCACACAAGAAACTAAGGATAACACGATTGCACGACTCCCCTTGTGAGATTGAGTTACTGTTCAACCAGAACCAATATTTAATTAATCAGTTAAAGAATCAACAATAGTCACAAAATATAACACGAATAAGAAAAAAAGACCTATAGGAAAGTCACATAAAAGGGATATCTGGTTCATCACTATAAACTAACTATACTTGTACAAGATTTAAAGAGCACATATAGGGGGAAAGAATCACCTTGGAATAATTATAAACAAGACAAAAAGATGAGTAAAATCATGATTAACACACACATCAATGGAAATGAGAGTATAATAAAAAGAAACTAACTACAAAATTAAGAGACAAGTGAATATTAGCCCTTTTTAAAGCAGCAAATAGCTTGCTACATGAAAATTTACTAGTTATTACCTTTTAAATTTTAGATTAGCATAACTAAGATAACTAGGCAAAATTTGAGTTAATAATTTGAGGGTGTTGTGTCTCTAATAAAAGATTTCTAGACAAATGTTAAGTTAAAAGACAAGTATAACAAGACAACGAAATCAACGTCAATAACCTCAATAACCTCGCTAAAGAAACTAAGCAGCTCAAACATCAAATTTATAAGAAAAGACAAGGAGCAGCGTTAGAGAACATGGAAGAATGGTTAAATGTAGACATGATAATCCAAAATCTAAAAGTAACCTTAGAGAGGTTGTTAACACTCAAAGAGTCATTTTGTTCTCAACTACACCACGGATTTACTCATTGTATTCAAAAATCAAAAATAATTTAAAACAGAAAATACAATATTTATCACAAAAAAGGATATGAGAGGAGAAAACAGTGAACTAATGAATATCTTATATTTTATTCGGTGCTCAAATATTAAGGAGGTTGATTTCATAATCAAAGTCTTTTCTATGATCAACTAGACGTGGGGTCGTCTTAATGTATTCCTAACATGCTAGTTAAAAGCACCTGTAAACCTTAATCACAATCATTAAAGAAGCTACGACGTCAGACTTCTACTTTCATTTTAAAAAGAATACACAACACCATTACACAACTATGTTAAAAGAAAATCTTTGATGCATTTGTACACTGTGAAAGGAATGGACTAGATGGAGTTCACTCTGGTAGAAAGTAACATGAATGATCTAGTTTATGAAGCTCTTATCTCATAATTAAGAAAATTTAACATGAACTTTTTTACAATAGAGTATAAAGTGAATTTTTTTGACATTCTGAACATACAATATAGACCTTAAATTTAAAAAACAATCATTTCGTATTATTAAATTGAATAATGAATAAGCACTAACAAAAAGAGATTAGTAAGAGAAACAAGAACATTACGAACATGAACATTACACCAAAATTAACATACGCATGAATAGTAAATCAATAATTGTGCATGTCGTAAACAAATGTGAATATGTGATTACGGTTTACTTCATTCTCCTGTTTGGTTTTTTATTGAAGTTCAAGGTTTACTTGCATAAAAGAAACAAGAACTCCAAAGTCACAGTATTATTATCAAGTAAGAAAATTACACATAGATGAAAATTTCAAGACATAAGCTTCTGGTTCCTTCCTACCAGAACACCTTATGGAGCACATGTACAAAACTGAGTGATGTAAATAATATCGACACAAGCTGAACAATATAAATCGGATGTTACATTTCTATTTATTTTCCATAATTTTATATGCCTATACTAAAAACAAGTGATGCAAGATTCATTCAAACATCATACTATAATAAGAAATGCAAAAACATGTACTCAATCAGGTTGTAGTAAAACATTCAAACACAACATTCATCTAAATTCCAAATCTAGTTTTGAAGTAGATTTAATTGAAGGTAAGTTATTTCATATTGAAAATACACACTTTTTAAGCAAGGATAAGATTCAGACACACATATGTACATAAAATTTAAAAAAATATTAAAAAAAATAAGAGAAACATCAATATTACATCGTTTTAAGGAGTAAGTGAGCTTGCTTACCAACTTGTAGTCTGTCCACTAAAAAAATATGACGAAAAGAGAGAAAGTATAAACTCAAAACATGAAAAATATACTCATAAGAGAAAAATAAAATCTCTTATTGCTCGACTACAATGACTTTTGAAGTTGAAATATACATCAGTCCATTTTATTATTACAAATCATTTCTCTTGTTCAAAAACAAAAGATTTTCCAATAGATAAGAACTATCATGAATATTGAAGAATCAAAAGTCATCTTTCATAACATTAACTCTTCCAAAACTTAGAATTTCCATCTAAATATTTTACAATGATTTATAAAAACTCATCAAAATTGAGAATGCACAATAATATTGCAGTATAAACATAAACTCTAGCAAAAACAGCTAATTCACAGAAATCCATTTGTCAAGAACCCTATCTTCTAAAAAATTTCTAATTTTTAAGAAGATGACAGACAACATTCATTTAAATGATGAAACATACAACCCACAAAAAAGAAGACCCCAAAGTTGAAAATTTCTACCAAGTTAATCAAAGAAGAATGGTTAAAGGGAAACTATAGATGAATGCTTTGGTTCTTCAGACAGAAGAGAGAACGGAGGCGTCATTACCTATGAGGTAAAATTCTGAACATTGAAGAAAAAAAATTGACCTAATGTGATATTTACCTTTTATTTTACTTTTACCATTACTTAAATAAAAATTTGGCGGGTGTAGTGAAATAAGTGGAGGGAAACAGTTGAGAGAAAATAATTGGTGCAACCGTTGCCATAGATTACCTAAGGTGACAATTTGTATGAACTGTTTTATAAAGTTACTATGGCAACGATTGTAATACTAATGCAATGATTAAATTCCTAAAGTGTAATTTATTATAGTTTTCTATTGCAAAGGTTATAACCGTTGTGAACGAGCAACTATTGAAAAACATATTAAATTGTTGCTAAATAATTGTTTCTACATGTATGTTTTCTAGTAGTGATTACCTCGATTTCCAATTCCCATACCCCTAGATTTCTTCTTAATTATTGATTTCATTCCAATTTGAGTTTAGTTGTGATAATTCATAACCAAAGATTTATGTTAAGTTGGTTGTACTCCACTCAATTATTATAACTAGTATAAATGAGTTTAATTAAAATAAAAAATAAATATATTTTTTAACGCCAACTTTAATCCATTCATGTCATTCTCCAAAAAATTACTAAAAAGAAGAGCAAGTCTTTCTGTCCCAAATAGTTCTCTCGCTAGGAGGCATGAATAAGAATGGTTAAACTTAGGGTTCTAAATCAAGTCTCCAATTCTTCTATTTATTTTAAGCAATTTGAATTGAGTGATGATAGGTTTTGAAAGACCACCAAAATGAGTTACGGTGTCTAGAGACTCACATATGGCTTAAGTTTGATAACATGTTAATAGAGTGCTTTAAAGTATGATGAGTTACTTTAAATCATTTTGAAGTCAAACGTCAAGGGATGACAAAGACGTTCGAGGACTACTCGCCTAAGGGGCCTTATGTGTTTTTATGTACTATGTTTGTGTAATGATATTATGAGTTCCTTAAATGAGTTATAATGATTTTTATAGTCAGTGTGTTGAAAAACACGAAATTCGGAGTCCAAACATCCAAGAACGTCCAAGACGTTCAAAAGTTAGCCCTTAAGACATGCATGTGTGTGTCTTGAGTGTACCTAGCATGTTTGGACGTGCAGCGTGTTATTTTTTTTGGTAAACCTAGCATGTAAGATCTTAAACATGTTACGTTGTATATTTACGTTGGAAATGCCCATGTAGGACTTCCCAAGGACCCAAAAGAGGCTCTCAAGAAGGACCCAAAGGTTGTCTATACACTGCCTTGACAGTGTTAATCGACAAACTTAGTTGATGCACTGTTCTAAATGACCGCCCAGTCGATGGGAGGCATAGCTCAACACTTTTATTTGTGAGACTTATGTATCATAGAAGGAGTTGCAGTCACCAATGACGGAGCAGCACGATGCTCTGTCGTCCTGTTGACGCCCAGTCGATGCAGTCTATCGATGGTTGCTTACAACTACATGCCAGCGACTGTTTTATTTAAGGGATGGGAAATTCACCCCACCTGCTAACATGTGCATCGGACGTTTATTTGATTATTTTTTGGGTATATTTAAGTAATAAAAAACGTACCTATTCCCAATCTATTTTGCATTATATAACTTTCTCTCTAAAACAAATTCTCTTTAGAAACCTCCATCGAAGGTGAAGCTCAAGAAAAGCTTGGATATTGGATTCGCATGGGATGTTCATCATGTTTTAGAGGTTTTCTCCTACATTAAGGTATGGTTATCCTTTATATCTAGTTATCCTTCCATCTAGAGTGTAAATCTCAATGTTTTCAAAAAAGATTCATTATCAAACATCTTATTCCTCAATCTATTAATGGGTTCTACCTCAAAACGTTTTAAAAGGATTAATCATGATTATTTGATTATAAAATATTTGTTTAAACATTAATTTCAATCCAGATGCATTTTGAACCCATGTCCCTTACAAAACTCGATTTAGCCGATGCATGGGAATTGTGATTGTGGCTTGTTATTGGTTGATTTGTGATTCTATTACGCTGAATTTTTTATGTCTACTATTGATTATGTATATTGATGGCACATTATTGTTGAATGACCCATGTGTATCAATATATGAATATTTGAATAAGGCTAGATTAGGTCTTTATGTGTTCCTTGTAACCTTGCCTTTATTATGTATGAATGGGGGATTCGATCGTGTAGGGAAAATTGTATCTATTTGCTTACTTATATGTTATTGATGAATTCTAGATAAGTGATACATTTGTATAGGGGTTTGATTAGCCTATGTTCTTATATCTTCTATGGATTTTCTAATATAGCATTCTCATAGTAATCTCGACATTATGACAATTGTTGTAGGATTTAAATTATGCAAATATCATTGTATCCACTGCCTTAGGTTGATATTATGGAAGAATTTTGGGTATGAATCCTTGATGATAAAAGCAACCAAGTCTTGGTATAAATTGATCTAGGTTTTTCTAGACTATAAATTTAATATTTTAATGTATATGTTGTGATCTTAATTCTACTGTCGATAAAGCATGAGTTAGAATTTATTATTATGTCTTTTAGCTACTGACCTATATTATACTATTGATAAAATATGAGTGATGATCCATGCATGTGAAATTTGTTAATGGTATATGTCCTTCTACTTTCTATTATATTTGTGATGTATTGTACTAGTTTGTACCTTGTTCATGTAGTGTCTTTTGATTCACTTCATATATTATTTATTGTACTTTATCTACTTCTACAATGTGTTATTATGGTGAACTAGGTGTTGTTGTTCCAATGTGGTTATATACTAGAAAAACTTGAACTCTACTTCTTATAGATTGGTATTCACTGTATTATATAATCTATAGGGTATGAATGTATGATTTCTTCTATGAAGAGATATTTTTTACTTATTGTCCTACACTTTATATATTGATTGAAGGTTAGTATTGATCAATGATTATCAAAGGCTAAAGGATTGGTAAGAATTGCTCTAATGCTCTATTTCTCTACTTCTCTATAATATTCTTGATGAAGCCTTGTATGACATTGTGTGGTATGGTCCACTTATGGTGGAGGTTTTTACTTTATTGAAAATATATATGTGATATGAACATGGACTTGAAGTAAATTATTCTATGAATGTGTATTGCATATGATCAACCTATGTGAAACCTATGCCTAGTTTCCTATTATAGCTATGATCTAGGTTGTGTTGCTAATAGCATTAGCAAGTAAATGGTTATGTTAACTTTATATATATGTGCTGCCTATGCTTAGTTCCTACAGTTCTATATGTGAAGTAAAGTAAATATAAGCAAATAATGACTAGAGCTTACTATAAGATGATGTAAGCCTTAAATAAATGAGTCTTCTTCTATGATATATATTCTATGATGTTGTGTGATGTATCATTCACTATGATGACTTGATAGGTGTACTAGTATGGTCATGGGTATGGAAGATTGTATATGCATTTCACATGTGTACTTTGACCGGATAGTTCCTACTTTGGTCTTCCAAGTACATGCATAGGATTGTATGAACATATTATCAATATGACATACATGTTATGATGTTAAGTATATAATGATGAAATATCAATGTGCATAGGGTCTTGGTTTGTTTATATGAATGAATTGCTCATATAGTTATACATATACACTTATGCATTAATATATGAACATTTGTTACATATACGTGATATGTGAAAGGTTTATTCATATATAAACACACAGAGACACATGTATGAAGATCTATTCACTATAGGGACCATGAAAGGTATGATCAAGTGTAGCCTAAACTAGATCGGTGCTTACAAATTCTATGTCCATCTGAAAGGGTTTCTCACATGATATAGGTTTATGAATTCTCGTCTATGACCCATGAGCTAAAAATATTAAGAGATGACTCTCCTATGCCTAATTCTATAACTACTGTTAGTAGAAGGATTTTTAATGAAGGGAACTTAGCTTAGAAGTGATTGAACTTGACAGTAAGAGGTGTTGGCTTCCCTTAGAGGAAAATTAACTTTTGAATCCTCATACGGTGTTGACTTCCCTTGTAGGAATATTCACCGATGGTTCCAGATGAGGTGTTGACTTTTCTTGAGGAAGATACACCCATGGTTTCTCATGAGATGAGGCTCCAATGCTAAGGATCATGTAGAGGGTCATGTTTATCTCTTAGTTCTATAATTATGATTTCCACATAGGATCTATCAAGGACTTCACTAGTATGATAGCATGTATTAATGTTCTACCTTTGCTAGGTTAGAACACCTTCCCTTGCTGTATGGCTTTACAACACCAAATTTCATGTAGCACCCATTGTCTTAGTGTCAGTTAAGGCTATTGTTCCCTAAAGTAAAATGAACAATGGAAGTAAATGATAGGACCCTAACTAGGAAGACCTAAGGGAGGTAACTTAGGATAGTTAGAAGTAATGAACCCACCTAGACATTGCACAACTAGCTTCTGGGGAATTCTAGGAAGGTGTTCTTATGCATGTGTCTATGTATATTTTCCTTATGCGTGACTTTGTTGTATTTTTCTATCTTTGATGAAGATGTGCATGGCATGAGTATATATGATGTGCTCTTATACTTATATGTGTATGTTGGTCTTTATGACTATATGGTGAAGGTCTTGTCGACATGAATGATGTTTTGTTGACTTGCTATGTTTATGTATGAATTGGACTTTAGGGCTTATGGTCTCATAATATGTTTAGTATGTGTGAGATTATGGAGATTCACATGTACATTGCACTAGTGGACTTAGATTGGGATTGTCAGTAAAGTCTTAGAATGCTTTTTGTGAAGTAAGTGAATAGATGTGAAAGTTGATGTAGCTTGCTGTAAAGACATTAATGTCTTAACCTAAATGTGTCTATGATTTATTATAACCTATTCTAGTATGTGTTGGCTTATGTAGGTTTTATGTATGATTTCTTTGTGGCCTTAAGGTTATGCATTGCACTATGTATCACTGAAGGGGTACTTGAGAATTTAAGAAATAAAAATAAAGGAAACTAATTGTTAAGTGTAAATAGGTTACTGTAAAGTGACCCAAATGTGGCTTAAATACCGTGTTTGATGTTACATGATGTTTGGCCTTTGAATATGTCTATATGAAGTATGTGAATGATATAAAGGTTTTATGAAGATTTTCTCAAGAAGGCATAAAGTATTATTTCAAGAAAATGTCCCTTTGAATGCATATTTTTGAATGGTAGTATTTTAGATACGATTGCTTGGATGAGATGTTAATGCTTGAGGTATAAATGGTGAGTTTTAATGCATCTGTTGGTTTTATGGTTTAATATGTATGTGTGAAATTGAATTTCGCATGCTTTGACATGTTTTGTGTCACGACCCAAAACCGAGTCGCGACTGGCACCCACATTTACCCTTCTATGTGAGCGAACCAACCAATCTAACCCTTAACATTTCAATATAATATCGACAGAAAGTAATGCGGAAGACTTAAACTCCTGGATAAAAACCAATTCAATAACTATTAAAATTCAACATCTATTAGTTCCCAAAATCTGGAAGTCATCACCACAAGAACATCTATGATCAAAATTATTAAACTAAGAGTTTTCTAAAAAGCTAAAACAAGTAAAAGCTAGTCCATGCCGGAACTTCAAGGCATCAAGACATGAAGAAGAAGATCCAGTCCAAGCTAGAAACGTTAGTTCACCCTGAAGATCCGGTGTGACGAAGACTGGCTAGAATTGCGGTTTAGTTGAAGACGACGGTACGTTTGCTGCACTCCACAAATACAAAGAAGAAAACATAAAAGTAGGGGTCAGTACAAAACACGGGTACTGAGTAGATATCATCATCCAACTCAAAATAGAAAATAGTATAACCAAGTAATACCATAAAATCAACTATGATACTCAACATGTAGCAACAACAAGTACTATATCATTAACAATTACCGTCAAGTTCACACATGAGGGCTCAAGCTTCAATACCATACTCATTTGGGAATTATGTTCATTAGATTGAGTATATTAGCATCTTTCAAGATTCATTATCTTTATTTCTCTTGTGTCGGTACATGACACTCCGCTCCCTCATATTCTTTATTCATCTTGTGTCGGTACGTGACACTCCGATCCCCTACTACTATGTGTCAGAACGTGACACTCCGATCCCCTAAATCTACGTGTCGGTTCGTGACACCCGATCCCCTCAATCTACGTGTCGGTTCGTGACACCTGATCCCCTAAATCTATGTGTCGGTTTGTGAGACCCGATCCCCTAAATCTACGTGTCGGTTCGTGACACCCGATCCCCTAAATCTATGTGTCGGTTCGTGACACCAGATCCCCTAAATCTACGTGTCGGTTCGTGACACCCGGTCCCCCTAATACTATGTGTCGGTTCGTGACACCCGATCCCTTAATTCTATGTGTTAGATCGTGACACTCCGATCCCCTAATCTCATTCTATCAATTCGTCAAGCCTTCTCTTATACCAAGGCATCATCATTCTCATTACTTTAGTTCATCAAGCCTTTTCTTATACTAAGGCATCATCAATCTCATTACTTTAGTTTATCAAGCCTTCTCTCATACCAAGGCATCATCATTCTCATTACTTTAGTTCATCAAGCCTTTTCTTATACTAAGGCATCATCAATCTCATTACTTTAGTTTATCAACCCTTCTCTCATACCAAGGCATTATCATTAATAAAGAGATTAGGGTTTTGAAAGATTTGGGATTCAATAACTTCATCATGCTCATATAATCACAATTATATAATCACATTCATGCAAGCATACAATTAAGCACATAGCAGGGTTTACAATACTATCAATACATATGATTCGCTATTAAGAGTTTACTACGAATATCGTAAAATAACCATAACCTACCTCCACCGAAGACTAGTGATCAAGCAAGAATTTTCCCAAAGCTTCATGTTTTCCCCTTCTCGATCGATCCTCTCTCTCTCTTCTTGTTCTTTCTATTTTCTTTTTCAAACCCTATTTCTTTTACCCTAATTAGCATATAATTAAGAATAAAAGATGGCAATAATAACCCACTAATTAACTTAAGGTTACCTCTTTTAACCCCCAAGTAATTAGACTTATTAAGATTAACCCACTAATTTTATAATTAAAGTAGGAATAGTCCAAAACGTCCCTTAAAACAAGTAAAGAAATCCGACCCAGACTGGGATTACGCAACCTGTGACGGCCCGTCGTGCCTACATCGGTCCGTACTGCAGGTCATCGCAAGGTTCAGAGACTCGTTTTCCACTAAAGAACCTGTGACGGTCCGTCACGCCTATGACGGTCCGTCACGCCTGTGACGGTTCGTCCTGCCATTCCGTCACGAAGTTCAGAGAGTCAATTTCAGTACCCAATTTTCAGAATTTCTAAGTGTTTTGAAACGAGACCTTGCGACGGTCCGTCGTGCCCATGACGGTCCATCGTGGGGTCCGTCGTCTCAGCCAGTTTTCCAGAAATAAATTCTGCTGCTCCGAACGACTACACAGGTCGTTACATTTTGTTGAGAATTATGTGTCATTATATAGTTAAAGCATGTTAGAAGTTATTATATTTAAAATGAATCTTTTTTGTAATGGTATGGTACTAGATGGTTTTGCATGATGGTAGCCAAAAGTAATGATTTGAATTTGAAATGCTTAGTGACTACCTGTGAAATCATGTAGCCTAAGTATATGTGTTTAAAAGAGTTCAATGTTGCCCTTTGTATGTGTGTGCATCTTCATGTTTGATTTATATTGATTGATGTCTTTTCGATATTCTTGATTCTAGAAGCGAGGATGGCATGATTGTCATGGTAGGGTGATGATGTGGGTTTTATTGACCTAGAAGTCACGTTATTGTAAAGTTGAATGAAAAAGGAAGAGTCCATATGGCTCAGTCTCTTTGTCATTTTCCCCTAATGTTATATGAACTTGTTGTCTATTGTATTGTATAAAACCCTTATGTGGTTGGATAGTATGACTTAACTTGATTGATAGGGAATGATTTTCCCAACATGGTGAGGTTTAAAATTCCTTGGTCTTCCTATGTTGACTTACTGTAATTCTTTCTAAAGTGGACATCACTTTTAAGTGCTGAAAATGAAGGTTGTTAAGTTAAGGTACTCTTGAGATTGGGTTAAGTTACTCGTAATTGGGTTTATTCTTTAAAGGGGATGGTGATGTGAGTAGTAAGTTTGTAGATATTTCTACCTTGTCTTTCCATTATTACTTGATCTTGAAACTATGAATTGTAAGTAAGTTTGTTCATGAAAAGAGTCTTGTCTAAAGTATGAATTGCATGACCTCTGTATGATTGGTATGTCTTTTTTGACACTATATTAAGAGTATTTTGAAGATTTTAACGTACTTGAACATAAAATTAACTTTATGTTTTATCATATGGATTGTATATCTTAATATATTAGTTGAGCATTTAACTTTATACATAAGGTAAGGCGCATGTTCGAAGTCACTCTTAATGTATAATGTTTAGCCTTATAATGAGACATTGAGCTCCCTTGAATTTAAAAATGTAGAGTCTCTTGAAAATTATGTGACTTTTATGCTTTGGAAAGTATGAGTGTAGGGTCACATTTAAAAAGTTAAGGCATGTCAGCTATTGTCCTTATGTGTGCCTTTTAATTGTACGACTTTCCCTTAATGATGAATGGTTATGAAGGCTAGTGATAAACTAAAAATTTAAATTATGTGAAATAGATTCGTATTTTTGTGATTTGTGTTTGAGCATGCCATGATAAAAAATTGAGAAATTCTCATGTTAAAGTAAAGTTCACTTTTCTACCGTGGTTGGTTGTGGACTCATGAGACATGTAAGTGTGTTAAGGAGGAGGACATTCCTCCATTGACACACCTTAACATGGTATAGTTGAGTATGACCCTCATAGAAGTAGGTCTAACTAATAAAAATTCATTGTCAACCTATTTAACTAAAGTCTATATGCATCGAAGTATGAGTGCTTAATTGGTTTTTGAGTGTTGTTGGAACAGTCTAAGTGTGATTTAAAGACGATTGCAAGATGAGCGCTTAATAAAATGAAGTCTAAATACAATGTTATGATTACGAGTAGGATGTTCCTCCTTTGAACATGATAAGAGTCTTTGTTTTTGATGCATTAAAGAGTGAGTGAATAAAGGTTTTTCTTGCTTATGTTTCATTAAGTTCTAAATGGTTTGAAGTTTTATTCCTTGTAATTTTGGTGTGTTGAATTATATGATATGTTTATATGAATCATATGAGCTGCTCTATTATTCATTGAAGTGCTTGTTGTCATTGAAGTGTTTCATTGTCATTCGATGACAAGTGTTCCCAAGTGATGGATAAAGTAAGTCCCTCAAATCGAGTTAGGGTGTATACAAACTCAGTTTTTCCCATAATATTGTTAGAATCTTAATAGAGTGTTTGGAAGTATGCATGAGTGAGTTGAAGTCATTTGGTAGTCAAACGTCAAGGGCCGACCAAGATGTTGGATTACTAGTCAGCTAAGGAGTCTTATCTCTTTTTATGTACTTATGTGTGTTTCATGATCTTATGAGGTCCATATATGAGTTATAATGATGTTTATAGCTAGTGTGTTGAGTTTCATGATGTTTGGAGGTCAAACGTCCAAGAACGTCCAAGAACATCAAAAGCTAGCCCTTAAGACATGCATGTGTGTGTCTTGAGTGTGCGTAGCATGCTTTGACGTGTTGCGTGCAATTGTTTTTTTGTGATTCTTTCATGTAAGGTCTTAAACATTTTAGGGCGTATATTTACGGTTTAAACATCCAGCTACGATTTTCCAAGGGCCCCGCATGAGTCCTTCAAGAAGGACCCAAAGGTTGTCGAGACACTGCATTGGAATTGTCAATCAATGACCCTAGTTCACACCCTATTTCCCAATTGACTCACCATAGATGGGATATATCAATAAACACATGCCTTGGTGAGACTTGTGTCTCAACATAACTTTAAATCAAAGAATTATAGAGCTACCCTTACAAAATCTAGCTTGGATTTTTCATTCAATGATACCTTGCCATGGATTATAAATTACTCATAATTGATTGGAAATATGACATGAACTTCTATGTTTATAAGAATAAGTTAAGAAAATCACTATTCCATGATATTTATTCTTACACCCGAGAGGATATCGAGATGGAAGAACTCACATTAGTAGAGGTTGAGTTTCTGTTAGAAATATCCTTGTCCTCTACCTATGTGCCCTCATAAGGTGATTGTCTAGATATTCATTACCAAGTTGATAAAAGTTAGCTCAGAACCATGGTCCTACGGTGAAAAGTAGGAAAACTCGTTTTGTAAGGGAGATATCGGGGTCCCATATTATAGCTCGCACCTTCTCTATGTCGGTTAAGGCTACATCCCATAGTAATGAACTAAGGTATCTTTAATAAGTATCTCATGAGTGTTAGAAATATGTTATCTTTCATTGACAATGTTTTATGACTTTTGTCTTCTAACCTTTTTATATCATGATTTATCATGGTTATAGAATGTCATGGAAACACAAACTTTTAAGTAGGTTTTATATGTTTTTATGCATTAATTTTGTACTAACGCATACTCTTGCCTACAATTTTTCCAAATGTATGGTTCGACAATCATGGTTTCTAGTTTTTTTGCTACTGTTTCATGACAAAATTTTGAGCTTTGGTAAGTTCTCATGATTTGAGGACTGATTCACAGTGTGTTTAGTTTTCTTTCTTGAATGTTAGTTCTGCAAAATGATATACGGGGTGCACCCAAATTTTTTATTATGAACTAGATGGCTTTGAGATAATGTTTAAACGTTTTCTTTACTTTGATACAAAAATTTAGACTTTAAATGTTTATCTTTATCTATTTGAATTCTATTTCTCGTATTATGAATGCTTAGAGACATTTATAGGCTCTCTCAAGGCCCTATACAGTAACACCCCGTATTTATATTGACCAGAAATCAGCTTTTTAGAAATCTGCAGGTGTAATTGATAGTTAACATCAAATGACTATAGTATGATCTATGGCCTGTACTGTTTATCCAAAAAGACAAAAATGACACGCCATCAATTAAACGATGGCCCGCTAGTCCAGGTCATCTATTGATCCAAAAACAATTAAACTAGGGGTGTTTTGATCTTTTCCTATTTTTTTGGACCCCTAAGATATGCCGTTTAGAACATAAATCACGAGATTTTAGTCACGTTAAGCCTAGAAACATAACTTAAACTTACATAATTCAAATAACTAATAAAAACATATAAAATTAGAAGCAAGAAAGGATAAAAAAATCAAGAACCCTAGTTCAAGAACGCAGCAAGGTTCCATCAGTTCCAGACCCAAAATATAATGATTTCTCCATGGAATTCATTACCAAGAATGTGGGGTTTCACTAGTGGGTTTATTTCATCCATTAGGTCCCTACTATTAAGTCAGTTTATTGATTCCCATATCATTACTAGACGTATGGTTTATTGAATGTTAGAATTATTGGGTTCGTAGTTGTTACAATGATGCAAACAACAATATTGCGTTAATATTAAGTTTATCGCATGAATTTTAGAACTTTAGCTATGAATTTCTTTAGTTCTTCAATTACACATGCTAGGTTAGATATTTAAGTTATTCAGTTATACATGTCTCAGTTATTAATGCATCATTATCAGATTAATTATTGCATTCTCAGTTTGCACATTCAGTTTAAGCTATCCAATATTTACAAAAAAATTCAATTATAATATGTTAATTGCTTAATTCATTGGGAGTAGCATAATACTGAGTCAGGATCGGGTTAAGCGTACCCAAATAGTCCTTGAACTACTAGCCAACTATCTTGTAAGTGATCAAGCTAGGATGTGTTTATACCTTTGGCAGGGTATATTTGATCCTCTTTGAGGGGTGTATACATCGAACTACACATTTAGCTCATGTGGTTTTATTAACGGTTATTAGCGGCTCCTACAGTTCAATCAGACTCTATTGTATTGACTATATGTACAATTCAATTAGTATTCTCTCTCAGCAAGTTATAAAATTTTTCATGGCATATTGTTAAATCAGAATTCATTATATCATGTTCTAAGTATTATACTTCCTTTTGTACTCGTTCAAAAGTGTTTTATTTTGGCTTTACTCTATCCTCCATGCTCAGTACCTAACAAGTACTGAAACATACATCCGCTACATATTCTCGTGATATAGGTTTGGGTTCTCAGCATCCAGATCACATTTAGATCGATTATGTATCTCCAGTTCAGCAGAATGAGTGATGAATTCTCATTCACTAAGGAACATAGTCATTAGTTTGTTTTCAGCATTTTTGTCATTTAGTTCAAGTTTTTATTAAACTAAATTTGTGACTGTCCCAGCATTTCTAGTAAGTTAGAGGCTATTTTTATATATACTTATTTTAAGCTTAGTACCTAATTAATATTTCCTTTGTAATAAACTCATTAGTTTCAAATGTCATAGTTATAGAATATAGTTATTCCTCGTCTTTTCATTTTAATCATGATTGAGCTTCCACATTAGCTATTAGCTTTAGTATGGTCATGGTTATACCAAAAAGGTATCTTGGGATAACTTGTTGTCCTAGGTCCTGTGTCTGTAACTCGGGGATAGCTTGAGGTGTGACTAACATGGTATCAGATGGCAAGGTTAAACAGTCCTAGTATGTCTAAAAAGCCGCACTAACTAAAGTCCTTTTCATGGGCTGATGCGCATCACATCTAATGAGAGGGAGGCTATGAAGTGTTTTAGGTAAAAACTCACTTTGTTGTTACTCATATCGTGGGTGTAAGGTATGATCTAATTCTATTATAACTTGACGTTTACATTTAATATTATGCATTATCATAGAGCTAAAAATAGGAATGCAAATGCAGGCCCTGCAGTCGCAGATCATGATGTCTCCAATCTCCAATGATGAGTACAGGAACAAGATTTAGATGTTGGCTCAGAGTGTGGACAACTAGCTCAATTGGGTTCATGCTCTTTATAATGCTAATGGAGCATGAGCAACATCAAGGGTTCGTGACTTTGTTAGAATGAATTAGGCTGAGATCTTAGGATCGCTAACTAATGAGCAACCTCAAACTTTCTTAGATGAGATAAGGAAGATTATTAAGGTGATGCAAGTCATTGGAAATGATCTAGTTGAGTTGGTATCATACAAGATGAAACATGTTGCTCATATCTAGTACACTCAGTTGAAAAAAACATGGGTACTGATGAAGCTCCTATTACTTCTGAGTGCTTTAGTAAGACCTTTTTGGAAAAGTTTTTCCCAATAAAATTGAGAGAAGCAAATGCTGAGGAATTTATGAACTTGAGTAAAGGTAACATGACGGTCCAAGAATATCGACTCTAGTTTATCCAACTCTCAAGGTATACTCTCACATGGTTGTTGACTTCAGCGTTCTTGTATAGAGTGTCAAATTTTGTGAAATTTGAGTCCACAAATGCTATGTTACTGGGAGATATAAAAATATCTAGGCTTATGACTCATGCTCAGCATGTTGAGAGTGATAAGATTAGGGAACATGTCTAGGAGAATAAGAAGGCTATGACTGGGAACTAATACTATTCTTAGCAAATATTGGGAGATGAAAATCGCTCGCAAAGTCAACAAAAACTTTCAAACCCAGCCCCTTCATCAGCTAGTGTTCCATCCTACAACAACAAATATTATCAAAAGGTTGGGAAAAAAGCTCTATATCTTAGGGAAGTGTTTAAATCTCCAAGACTTTCCCCACTCTCCCTAAGTTTAGTAAGAACCATCCACACGAGTTCCTCTCTTGAAAGGAAGGATGCTTTGGGTGCACTTAGTCTTGTCACAAGTTGAGGGATTTTCCTTCTAGATAGGGTCAAGGAGCTGGTAATGGTAGAACTCAGTCTACAACTTCAGCAGCACTAACAAGTCGTCCTACTCAGCTGGATAAATCTTCAGGTACAGGTGGCAGAAAATGTCAAAATAACTTGTATGCTCATCAAGGTCACCATGATATGGAAGGTTCTCTCGATATAGTTATTGGTACGTTACATGTCTCTGACCTTGTTTTTTATGCACTGTTAGATCAAGGTAATAATCTTTCCTTTGTGACTCAATACGTAGTAGTCCAATTCACTTTCACTCCAGAAACTCCCTCAGATGCTTTCTCAGTCTTTACTCAAGTTGGTGACCCAATTATAGAGAGACGGGTATATAGAAAAACAAGTATATAGAGTTAGAAATGGTAGACTTCAATGTAATTTTACGCATAAATTTCTTACATTTGTGCTATTTCTCAGTCGATGTAGAACTAGTATTGTTCATTTTTAGTTTACACATGAACCAATGTTATAATGGAAGGGTAGTAGCTTAGCGCTTATGGGTCGATTCATTTCATACCTTTAGGCTAGAAAGATTATCTCTAAAGGTTATCTCTATTATCTTGTTCGGGCTAAAGATTCTAACTATGAGACCTCAACTCTTGAGTGAGTTCCAGTAGTCAGTGAGTATCCCAAAGTTTTTCGAAAAGATCTTCACGGATTCCCTTCCAAAAGGGAATCGAATTCGGAATTTATCTACTATAAGATACACATCCTATTTCAATTCCTCATAACAGAATGGCTCCAACAAAGCTTAAGGAAGTAAAATATCAGCTGGAACACCTTTTGGATAAGGGTTTCTTCAAACCTAATATTTTTTCATGCGGTGCACTAGTGTTGTTCGTAAAGTAAAAAAACAGTTCCCTTAGAATGTGCATTGACTATAGATAGTTGAAAAAGATCAAAATCAGGAAAAAGTATCATATCCACAGTATTGATGACTTGTTTGACCAACTTAACAGTGCTAGTCACTTCTCAAAGGTAGACCTCAGATCGGATTATCATCAACTCAGAGTTAGAGATAGTGAGATTACGAAAGCAACCTTCAGGACTCGATATGGTCATTATGAATTTGTAGCTATGTCGTTTTTACTAACCAATACTCCTGCAGCTTTCTTGGATTTGATGAACAAAGTGTTTAAACAATACTAAAACTTGTTCATTATCATCATTATTAATGATATCCTCATTTCCTTTAGGGACAATGGAGAATATGTGAGTCATCTAAAAGTTATTCTTCAGACTCTCAAGGATCACCAGTTATTCACTAAGTTTAGCAAATGTGAGTTTTCGTTGCAATCGTTTGCGTTCATTGGTCACATTGTATCTAGAGAAGAAATACTAGTGTATTCACAAAAGATAGAAGCAGTGAAACAATAGCCCAAACCTACTTTTACTAAAAATATCAGAAGTTTCATAGGTCTAGAGACTTATTACAGATGGTTTGTGGAAGGACTTTCATCCATAGCCTCATGATTAACTAGGTTGACTCATAAGATCGTCAAGTTTAAAGGGTGAGATGATTGCGAGAAAAGCTTTGCAGAACTGAAAACTATATTAACTACAACTCATGTCTTGACTCTACCGGAGGGTTCTGATGCATATGTGATCTGTTGTGATGTATCCATAGTTGGCCGAGGTTTTTTGTTGATGCAAAGAGATAAGTCTATAACTTATGCTTCTTCACATCTTAAGGTGCATGAGAAAAACTATCCGACCCATGACCATGATCTTGCAGCATTGGTATTTACACTCAAGATATGGAGACACTACTTGTATGGTGTTCATGTTGATGTGTTTATTGAACATAAAAGCCTTCCATATATATAAACCCGGAATGTCTCAAATCTTCGACAGAGGAGATACCTTTAGTTCCTTAAGGATTATGGTATGAGTGTTCATTACCAAGCTGATAAGGAGAATGTAGTAGCACATTCTCTTAGTAAATTATCTATGGGTAGTGTAGCCCATTTTGAGGAAGAAAGGAAGAAGTTAGTGAAGGATATTCGCATGCTCTCTTGCTTGGGAGTTTGGATTATGAGCATATCAGACAATGGTGTAAAAGTTCAAAATGGGGAGAATCTTCTTTTGTAGTGGAGATTAAGGAAAATCAAGTCGATGATCTAATATTGCTTTAAGTTAAGGGTGCAGTACACAATTAGAGAGTGGAGGTTATCTCCCAAGGGGGAGATGGTGTACTTCGCTACTAGGGTGGATTGTGTGTTCCTGACGTAGGTGAGTTGAGACAGCATATTCTTGTAGAAAATTATAATTTTAGATATTCTATTCATCCAAATTCGACTAAGATGTACTGCAATATGTGGGAATTCTATTAGTGGAATGGCATGAAGAAGGATATAGATGATTTTATGAGTAAGTGCTCTAATTGCTAGCAAGTCAAGGTAGAACATTAGAAACCAGCGTTAGGACTCAAGAGATCAACATTCCTACTAGGAAGTGTGATGTGAAAAAAATGTATTTCATCACAAGGTTACCTTGTAATCGAATGGACTTTATTTGGGTGATATATTATAGGATGACTAAGTCGTCTTGCTTTACGGCGGTCAAGACTACAGATTTCTCATAGGATTATGCTAAGATTTACATTAATTAAATTATAAGATTGCATAGGGTTCCATTGTCTATCATCCCAGATAGTGGTCCTCTATTTATCTCTCATTTCTCGAAGTCATTTCAGAAGGGCCTTGGTACTTAAGTTAAACTTAGCACAACACCTCATCTTCAGAAAGATGGATAGATAGAGCGTACCATTAATACCCATGAGGATAATTTTGAGAGCTTGTGTGATAGATTTCAAGGGTAATTGTGATGATCACCTTCTTCTTATTTAGATCCCCTATAAAATAGCTACCACTCCAGCATTCAGATTGCCCATTACGAGGCATTGTATGGGCATAGATGTATGTCTCCTATTTGTTGGTTTGAAGTGGTGGAGCAGCTTTGATAGGTCCTAATTCATTCTTTTATTCTATGGACAAAGGTGCAACTCATTAGATATAGACTTAAGATAGCAGAAAGTCGTCTGACATCGTATGCAGATGTATGGAGAAGGGAATTGGAGCTCAAAGTTAATGATTGGGTTTTCCTAAAAGTGTCACTTATGAAGGGGTTATGAGATTTGGAAAGCAAGGAAGCTCATTCCTAGATACATAGGCCCATAGAAGATCTTTAAAAGGGTTGGCAAAGTGTCATATGATTTAGAAATACGAGCATAATTAGCAGCATTGCATCATGTTTTTCACATCTCACTGTGAAAGAAGTATGTGGGTGATCCAACATCTGTAGTGCCATTAGAGAGTGTGGGTATGAATGATAGTTTATTGTATGAGGATGTACCAGTTAAGATTCTTGATCTTAGGTTAGAAGGTATATGAACATAGAAATAGCTTCAATCAAGGTTTTGTGAAGGAGTTACTCTGTAGAGGGAGCTACTTGGGAAGCAAAAGCAACATGAAAGCCATATATTCTCACCTCTTCCCTAATTATTCCACTCCAACCTGATCTAACAGTTCCTCTTCTGTTTTAAAGTTATTCATGTGTTAATTCAGCCATAAAAACATGTTCCGTTAGTTTTTCCTTTCATTTTCAACGTATTTGCCTCTCCTTGGAACTCAAATAAGTCACGAACTTCAGTTCTCAGTGTTTATGGGTAGGGATTGTAGCTCTCTCCCTCTATTTCAGCTAGTTTAGTCTAAATTCGAGGAAGAATGTTCCCATGGGGTGAAGATGTAACACCCTGTATCAAAAATAGAGCAGAAATTAGTTTTTCATTAATATGTAGGTGCAATCGATGGTTACTATCAATGGAACATAGTATGATCTATGGCTTCTACTGTGCATACGCCGTTTTCCACTAAAACTCCCCCAAAACTCATCACTGAAATAATCAACTATGTGTCATTCGACGGACTAACCTACGGTCTGTATGGTAGACTACGGTCCGTGGCCTATGCCCATGGATTGAGACTCAAGTTACCCAGTCTCTGACAAGAACTATGGGTGGGCAACACGGACCGTCATTCAATCTACTATCTTTAGTCTGACCATACATGAAGGTTGCAGACAATTAGGGGGAAAATGACTTTGGGTCAACTTAAAATGGTTATAACTTTTAGCACAAAGTTAAATAGGTGTCTCATAATCTATGATACGATAGATAATTAAATTATCTCTTCATTTCCATCGAGTTTGATAAAATCCAACATATGAGTAAAATGCTAAACCCATTTTAGTGAAGGCCTACCGAGCAAACCAAAACGATGGACCATCAATTGAATGACGTTCGATCAGTCGAGGTCGTCGATTGATTCGACAACAATTAACTCAGGGGTCATTCAATCTTTTCCTACATTGTTGGACCCCTAAGATACGTCATTTTTTGGACCCTAAATCATGAGATGTTAGTAAGTTCAATCCTAAAAACATAGCTAGAGCTTACCTAATTCAAATCATTACTTAAAACATAAAAAATTCAAAGCAAGAAAGTACAAAAAGGTCAACAACCCTAGTTCAATAATGAAACAAGGTTCCATCAGTTCCAGACCCCAAATCTAAAGATTTCTCCATGAAATTCATCACCAGGCATGTGCGATTTCACTAGTGGGTTCCTTCCACCCATTAGTTCTCTAGTTTCCAGTCTGTTTCTTAATTCCCATATCATGAATAGACTTAGGATTTCTTGAATGTTATATATCTTGGGTTCTTAGCAATTAGAATGATCCAAACTAGATTATTGCGTTTATATTCAGTTTATTTAATGAATTTTAGGAACACTAGTTATGTATTTCTTTTGTTCTTAAATTACACATGCTATTTTAGATCTCAGTTATTCAGTTATACATGCCTCAGTTATTAATGCATCAGTATCATATTAATTGTTGCATTCTCAGTTTGTATGTTCAGTTTTAGCTATCAAGAATTTACGAAAATTTAGTCATAATGTATTCATTAATTAATACATTTGGAGTAGCATAATAATGAGTTGTACTAGGGTTTAGCGTACCCAAATAGTCCTAGAACTACTACCCAAGTGGGTTGTATGAACCTTCTATGGGCATCAGTTTTGGAATCATGACAACATGCCTTTATACCTCTTTCAAGGTAAATTGGATCCTCTCATGGGGCGTATACATCAAAATCCATAATTAGCTATGTGCTTTTATTATCTGTTATTAGTAGCTCCCAAAGTTGAGTAGACTCTATTGCATTGAAAATATTTACATGCCAATTAGTATTCAGTCTCAACGTGTTATAAATTTTTTCATTGCATCCAGTTAGCTCAGAATTCAATATATCATGTTTAGAATATTATACTCGCTTTTGTGCTTGTTCATTTATGCTTTAATATAACTTTACTCTATCATTGATGCTCATCACCTATCAAGTATTGATGCAGACGTGCGCTACATCTTCTCGCAATATAGGTTCAGATATTAAGCATCTAGATCACGCCTAGATCAATTTCCTATCTCCAATTCAGCAAAATTAGTAATGAGTCCTTATTATCGAGGACAATAGTCATGAGTTTATTTTGAGTACTTTCAGTCATTTAGTTTAAATTTTTTCTAGAGATAGCTGGGGCCTTTCCCAATATTTCTAGTCAGTTAGAGGCTATTTTCAGACATAATTAATTTCAACTTAGTATTGTTGGTATTAAACTCATCACTTTCAAATATCTCTGTTATAGAAAAATGGGTATTCCCAATCATTTCATTTTAATTATGTTTTAGCTTCCACATAGGTTTATATTTAAAATGCTTATGATCATGCCAGTTGGGTTAGCTGTAGATAACTTATGGTCCTTGGTCTCAAGTCCATTTCTTAGGGTAGCTCGGGGCGTGACATATACACCATGTTACACCTATAGACTACCTTGGGTCATTACATAAGGTTAAAATTTGGTTGACTAGTTTGCAATAGTGTTGTAATTTATTTTCAAGTATGTGATCACTTTTCTAGACTGGGTTTGAATTGATGCCACATTGTTTCCTATGAATCACGTGTTGAATCAGTGTTCGTTAGAGGGTTTTCCATGTTAAAAGGTTGTATGAGTTTGGATAGGCAGGACACTATGTAAGAGATTACCATACTCTCCTATCTAAGTTAGATGTGAGTAGTTTTGAGCGTGAGAGAGGTAATTAGGCCCGATCATTCTTCATCGAGAGATTCACACTATAGAGCTTTCTATGTTTATGGAAGGTAAAACCACTAGTCTACGTACTTCTCTATATGAGGGGTGGTATTATAGACATCTTTACTCCAGCCTAGGGTTGTAGGACATTTTTGTACCTATGGGTATCTTGGCCAATGATTTAATGATTTTCCCCGATATGGGAATATGATGAGATGTATTTGGTTAGGTCAATCTCATGGAATGATGTCACCTTTATATTAGAGTCTCCATATATTATTTCTTAGAAAGTAATATCATCGATTTATCCCTTGTTCTTATCATATGTAATTCTGAATTTCATGCCTATTAATGGTTATTCAAGTTGTGATCTATTCCTGGCTTAATATGGAAGTTGTTTTTGAAGATTGTGTCTTTGATTTACTTCATGTAGTTTTTTTCTTTTAGTAGTGATCGATTGGGCACTGTTTCTTCTATATATTTTATTGGTTGAGTAGCTCTCATGATTTTACCTTTGTATCTGTTCTCATGAGTTCTTATTGTGATGGCGATCCTTGTTCAGTAGGTGGATAGACCAGCTTTGCTTAGTTTTATGTTGTTGTTTCTAGTAAGGCTGAGAGGTTACCTTAGTTGTGTGACCTTTATTTGGAGTAGTAGTTTGGAATTTTTAGTTGTCCTAGTTGTGTAATTAGTTTTTCCTTTTAAAAATATTAGTAGTTTTACCTGTCCTCTTTCTTCCTTTTCTTTAATATTATTCTCGAGTGTGAAATTATGTTACTGCTCGTTTGATGTTTTTGGATTCATCTTCTTTTGCTTGTGTTAGAGTTTTATTATGGCTACAAAAACATTTGGAGTTTTGATTTATTGTTGTACTTTTTAATTTCTTTCATTATTTCTTGATGATCTTAATTATTGATCTCGAGGTTGTCGTGTTAATGAGAGTCAGAGTGGTTATGCTCATTACTGATTTCAAATATAAGTTACTATTATTGAGTAGAAATATTTCAAGAAGCTTAATATTTTTATTGGGTTAGAGTAATTTGTAGAACCTATTCTTATGTTCTTATTCAGGATATGAGGTTTAATTTTATCATATTAAGGTTCTAGTGGAGTTCGATTAGTTTGGGTGCTCTTGGTTCAATACAAGTCAATTGACCGTTTGTATACCACCTACCAACATTATATCCTTTAGGATACAGTGTTTTGCTCATAATTGTGGTGGAAGTGTAGTTTGTGGGCGTATGGTGTCGATTCTTTATAAGTTTCTTTGAAGGAAAGCGCTAAAATACAAAAGGTTGATTTCAAACTCGTATTGTTAACCTATTAGACTTAGGTATAGATCTTAGGATTTTCCATCATATTTGTTCCTTCTTTTGGCTAATGTCAATCCTTGATTTTCAGATTGACCATGTCGTTGTTCCAAGGTTTGTATTATTGAGATTTTGAGGCACGTTATCATATGGATCTAAATATTTTAGGAATACCTATAGGCCGACATAATACTCTTGACTACTAAAAGATGTTAGATTTTGAGAATAAGGTGTGTATTTTGATTTAGGAGTTTGGTTTCCTCTTTCTTTGTCCAATGTCTCTATTCGGATGTTTTGGTCAGGTGTTGGTTTTCTCATATTAATCTAGTGCTTTTAGTCAAATTTTTATTAGGTTAGGTGGGAGTTTGATAGGATAGAGGAATTGGAGGAGTTCTTGGAGTTTTGAAATGAACTTGAAGATTTTTCTTTTAGCCCAAGTATTCTGTAGGTGTTGTTTGATCCTACAGGGTGTCTGCGATTACGCTAGAGCATACAATCCTTATATTACTGTATTTTCACACCTTTAAAGTGTACTTCCCTTCTACTTTCACAAATGAATTTCCTCTTTAGTAGTGGATTATGTAATGACCCCCCATGAATTTTCCTTTGTTTTCATATCTTTAAAGTATTTAGAGAATCCTGTAGAGATCACAAGTAATTTAAAACTTGTTGGGACTAGCATTATGTTCACCTTATCGTTCATTTGAGTTTCTGGAGTGTTTTTGTATTTTGGAACGTTTGAAACTTAAATGGTTGACTTCGACTTCAATAAAACTCAAGATGATGCACCTTGAATGCCATTATGATAGTTCTATCAGCTATGAAAGAGACATTTTAATATTGAGGCATTGTTAGTTTATTCTTGAGACTTTTAGTGTCAGTTTGTGCATATTGATGTTATATATATATAAGCTTTGGCCAAGGGTTTACTTCGATCAACATACCTCATAAATGGGCTCAAATGAGAATTCCATCAAAGCAATTAACAATGAAATGTAAAGTTTTATCTAAATGACCTTTCATGGGGTTCTTGAGGCTTCCATTTTCATTTTGAGTCCCAAAGTTTCTATTTTTGGTAAAATGGATCTTAAAGTGGGACGCACTTTTTCATCCTGATGAACTCAGATGGAAGTTTTGATTATTCTGTTATGTTTGGATTGCCAATTATATGGGGGTAACATATTGTATTTGTGTGGACCTATCCCTACAGTTCACTGGATGCTGACTGCATTTGCGGAGCGCTAAACTCAACATTTGCTGGGAGACGTCATGTTCATAATGCCTACATTCTTGTCAGCCATGTTTAGGATACGTAATTTGCTGATCTTTTTTTTGTTAAGACTACAGAAACTAATTAAGCTCCCTTCCATATATAAAAATTCAATTTCTTAACGTTGGGAGCTATGCTTCAAGAGATATCACGTGTTGTGTGTTTCTTATAAGAGTGCTGGTAACTATGAAGATCATCTGTTTCAGTTAAATGTCACCCTAACGGGGCTGCGATGTCTCATTAATTGGTTATTTTTGTGCATGTGTTTTTTGGGTTGCTCCAAGAATCTAATTGTATCCCATTTTGGTACACAAGCTTATTTAGTCATTTAAGACCTTTTGATGAAGTCCTTTAGGAATTCCAAACATGGGTCCCAATTTTTTCTTTAATACACTTTTTTGTTTTTTTTTCTAATTATTTCAAATTTGGTATTAATATTAATATGTTTTGCTAGATAATTAAATAGAGTGGTGGCATTCGGTGGAGTTTCAAATGTGGATAGATCTGGTGGAGAAGATTGTGAGAGTGCGTGATTGGTTGTGAGGTAGTCTTTAGTTTAAATTCTTAACTGTGAATTTTAGATGATATTTGCGATGAAAAATATGTGATTTAGAACTGTTATTGTGGGGTATCAACCTTCCTTCCTCTATTCGATAGTTTGTTTATTGTTTATGAGTCACGAATTTCGACTAATTTAGAGATTTAGTGTCATCATTGTATACTTTGTGCTCATAACTAATGTTAAAATGTTAATTTGAAGCAATGTTTTGAAAAGAGCAAGGCAAGGACATTATGAGGACAAAAGGGGCGAAAAAAGTGCAAAAGTTGAAGGAAAGCAAATTTGATATCGCCAAAGACAATCGATGACTCACCAAGAGGACCTTAAGCTCCCATATATTTCTAGCATGCCAGCATTCGTACAATATCAACTTGGCGAAACAAATAAATAATTTTTTGACTTGCCAAATTGATTGGAGATTCCGACCTAGATCATCAAATATTATAGAAACATTGACTGAAAGTCACCCAAGAAGGCAAGAACAGGATTACTCGGTGCATCGCTCATTAGGTCAGCAATCCTGAGCAACTTCACCAAATGTTCCTAAAATAAATTGTGAAAATACCAAAAATAAAATAAAGGGAGCATGCGGCTCATCACCAATAAAGTAGGTGAGCCGGACTTACTTTGCCGAGTTTAATCCGTACTGAAATACTGATAACATATAATTGCAACTTTAAAAAGAAGAGAAGGGAGCAGGAAAAATACCCACATTGTTCATTTATGGATTTCTTATCTTTTATATTCTAGAAAATTGTTTTACATTTTTGAGTAAAGATTTAGGGTTTGTGATATTATAAGCTTTAATTTGGGAATTTCGAGACTAGTGGATCGTTGCCCAATCTTATGGAAATTTTATTGCTAATGATATCTTGTTTATTATTGTTGTTTTAAAGTGTGTTCAATTAATAATTTGTTTTGTAATTGAGGAATAGTTGTTGTAAATCTAATTCTAGCTTAAAGCTCTATTATAGTTTGAAAAAGAAGTGTTAGATGCCAATTGTTAGTAGATAATTGTATTGATTATGTTGTTACAGATATAGATATAGAAAGTTGGTTTGAATGCAATGTTACAAATCTAAAATGAAAAAGTTGATTGATTAAGGTAATGGGTCATTAAACTGTGTTGTGCCCATTAAGGTTCAAAAGAACTCAATGCATTCACAAAAGTTTATTGAGAAATTTTTATTGGCCCTAAACATTTCCTACACACTGATATTCAACAATTTTGAGTAACTCGAAATTAACGGTTATAGGAAATTATTATTCAATTTATCAAACTCTGAACAAACCTTCTCTATTTGCTTGCTTTATGTTTTAGTAGTCATAAATTTGTTGCTCGAATAAACCCATTTGAAAATATTATCAATATTTTTAATTTACATTAATGTTGTGAAATTTCTACCTCTATAAATTATTATAACACTATTTTACTTCTTAATTGAATTCCTTATTATATCACTCCCCGATGGAACAACCCCAACTCTGGGTTTATCCATGTAAGAGACCGACTACACTTCGAATCCGATTAATTGTAATTGAGCGATATAAAAAACAGCCCCACTGTAGGGTAGTGGGGTAAAGAATTATATTATTGAAGTTTAGTCTTGAACTAATTTTTGCAGTTGAATTATGTTATTTGTGTTCTTTGGTGGGTGCTCTTAAATATGTGAAGAGATTAGTTTAAATTGGAGTAATTCTAGTCAATTTGGGAACAACCATTGTATTCACGAACATGAGGATCAGCCGGGAATTGCAAGTGCTATATGTTACACTCCAACAATGTTCAATGTGGTGTTCCACGTGAATAACGCTAGGTTGCATCTGTTCCAAATGAAGGGTCTCTTTGGAGGACTTTCTCATGAGGACCCTTGTGACCACATCCAATAATTTGTGGATGTGTGTGGTCATTTTTGTTTCAAGAACATCACTCAGATAGTTTGACATTGTTTGTTTCCCTTTTCTCTAATGGGGAAAGAAACAAAGTGGTTGACCAACTTACCAAGGAAATCAAGAACATCTTAGGACAATCTTACTAAAGTATTTTATGTAAGGTTTTTCCCTACCTTGAAGATGGTAATAGAGGGAAATATTAAAATATTCAAGTGAGTGGATGGTCAACCTACTTAGGAAACATGGTTGAGGTTACAGAAGATGTGGCTCTTATGTCGAACTTATGGACTACTAAAAAGGTGTTATAGCATATTTTTACCGTAACCTCGGCTATTTCAACGAAGGTTGGACAGAGCTTTTAATTTGAGGAGTACTCATGTAACAACCATTTGACATACCATCTACTATGCTTGATGAGATAAGGACAATCGATCACGTTGGGGTACAATAGAGAAGATAAGGTGTCTCTGTTGAACTTTTTAATGACGAAGGAACAATTGGAAAAGAACCAAAAGTGAGATGAAAACATCAGATAAATGATGAACCATATTGACCTGTTTAAAAAACATGTCACTAGAAGTGTTTATGAAGCTATGAATTAGTTGAAGTAATATTTGAAAACTAATAGGTACAACAAGATTTAAGACTATTAAAGGGTTATCGTATGAGCTCTTTAAGGCCATGCAGAAATCAAGGTTGGTATACATTTTGTTAGTATATCTATAGAGGTTACAAGATATATTGGTCTCTCTAAATAAAAATTTTGGAGGATACGAGATGTCTATGATGCTTCTTACATTCATATAGGTGATAGTCCAACATCAAGGGATAGTTTTTGGAGTTTTCAGGTACAATGTTTGATGTCTCTTATAGTAAATAAGGTAGAAAAATTTTATAAAATCCTAAAGAAATGAGGGAACATTTCTCATCCTTGAATAAGAAGGTAAACTGTCATTCTAAATTTAGCAACCAAGTTGAATTCTTAATTAGCAAACTTTCAGTCCAATTAGAGTCTGAACCACAAGACAGTTTTTCTAATAATGTGTTTTTGATTTCAAAGATTTATAATGACAAATTTTTAACAGTGTTAACTCGGAGTTTAAAAAAAAATATGGTGACGTGAAAGGTAATGGTGAAGCAAACCCCAGTAACGAAGGAAATGATGTTGTTGATGTTAAGGGGTCTGCCCAAAAACCAGAAAATTACACACCCAAATAGGTTGATAAAATTCCAAAACAACGCATCACAGGGGAATTATTAACATCAATTAATGTGGCTTCTTCTTCATCGAAAACTTACAAAACTGTTTCCCAAAGTAAATTGACCATTCCTTGAATGACTAAAGAAAAGGGAAGAAGATGATAAGTTTCTATTATCTATTTGTTTTCAAGACTCTGTCTATAAATCTTCATTAAGTGGAAGCACTGGATTAATGTAGGGCTATGCCAAGTTCATGGAATAATTGCTCACAAAGAAAAGGAGTATGATTTTTAAAATTTTGTGGTGTCTCGTAGTAGTAGTGTCATCATGACTAGCAATGTGGTTATGAAGAAAGCTAATCACGAAGCATCTACAATTCAATCCACTATTGATATGCTTCAATTTCCAAAGCGTTGTGTATTTTTGGGCAAGTATTATGTAGCATCTCGCTATTTGAAATAAGAAGAAAGATTTAAATATTTGATATAATTATTATTACAAAGAATATAAAATTTTATTTTTTTTTAGGTATATTATGTTTAGTTTTGGTCAACTTGGACATAACTATTAGCTTAGGATGAAAGATATTTGAATAATCTTTCCAACTCCAAATGTTTAACGCAATTCCAAGTTCATATGATTGATTTATGCACATTTGAAGTTCGGTTGTTCAAATAAGTAAACTCTAATCTTAATTTTAGAAGATCATTATGGTCGTTTTCCATACCCCATGACTTACTTTCTTTTTTTGTAATCAATAGGGGCCTAATCTTATAGGATTCAGTTTACAGTTTTACGATATTGAGTAGGATTTTAGAGAGTAGAAATGATCGTAGATTTCGGCGAGGAGTAATACCTATGAAGTATCTCAGATCACATAATGTTGGGTTAGTTCACAACCACTGCGATCATGATTAATTCACCGAATATTTTTTTTAAAGAATCGAATTTTAGTTCTTGATGGATTTGGTTGAAGTTTTTTTTGAGTTCTTGATTTTTGAAGTTGCAGAGGAGTTCTTAATTTTAATTCATGAAATATATTGTCAGTTTTGTTATATTCTTGCCTAATTTTGTTATATAGTCGAATCTTTTTTTTTTGTGGAAAGACACAGTTCAGTTAAGCGGGTTTACAGTTTAAAAATAAAGGAGGAATTTCATAAAAAATCTAGGGAATGGGTATGGGGCATAGCATCAGCCAACGCGCCAAAGATAGACCCCGCGCTACTCATAGCGCTAGAGATTCCAGGTCATGTACTTCTTTCCTATTTTTCTGTTTTAGTTCCATTATAACATACCTATGTTTCCTAGTTAATTACTACACTATATGTTACATCTAAACATTATGAAATGATCCATAACTTAATGTCATGAACCTTCAATCCATAATCAAATTCATGGAAAATTTAGATCAAAGTCAAGAGAAGAAAGAGTCAAGTCATGAAAACTTCTTTTAGTTTTCCAAAAGTATTTTCCAAATGTTTTAACTTAGATTTATGATCAAAGAGTAAAGAGTAAAAAATTGAAGTTCATTGCTTCAAAATTATATGGGGACTATGTATTCCCAAAGAGTTTAAAAATGTTTTGCAATTTAAACAAGCAAAAGAAACCTTGATTTCTAAAGAACCTTTGAAGTTGTTTTCATAAAGAGTAAATGCTTTAACGATTAACTGAGAGAGGAAACTTAGATTTGCAAGTTAACCCTTGATATATGTTTTCTAGAATGTATATCAAATCATTGAAAGAAGTATATTTTTTTAACATAAGAGTTGGTATAATAATTTGGGAGTACAATTTGACACCATTATCGGGGAGAGTTTAAACATTTCCTAGACCCCATAAATCATGCAACCATCATGGATTCATGCTTAAATGATTCCTTAGTTTTTTTAGCATTGACTAGTGGATCCACATAGTAATATGGATCTATACCCTCGACAAGGTATGAAATAGCTTTTGAAGCTTGACGCTAAACATTATATAACCACAATAACTCTTTCATAATGGTTTTCTGATAAAGAAACTCCCACATGAGTAATTGTAATCTTATACACACTTTTTATATGTACATTAAATACATTTCAAAATTATATTATATCTTCATATACCCAGAGAGTATTACTATATTCTAAATACACATAATTCATATCCATATTTTAAAAACTTTTCTTTATATTACGTCTGCATTACTACTTTATATTCATATGATTTGAGTTGAGCGTGGTAAGTCTTCAGTTCCTTCAAAGATTATATCCTATTTTAAAGCATATCTCGTATAGTCGTACATTCAATGCAATGATGTCATTTTGGCCTGCATGTTTTAATGAATCAGAAACAAGTTACGAGGATCTTTATCCAGCATATCGTTGATTCTAGCTGAGCTTCAACGTTTGTTCATATACTCCTTGATTGTAGAGGACTCCTTTTTTTTCTCTTTAAGTAGTTTTAGTTCATTAGGATATCATGGGTCTTGTTACATCTATGTTTTTTAGAGGCTTCATAGTCGATCATATGCTAGTTCATTTGTCATTGTATTATTATTGTCTTATGTTCAGATTTGAGCCCACTTTCGCTTAGTTAAATGTTTATTTATGAAATGATTCTCAAGTGCCATTCCCACCCACCCATGTTGTATATTTGGGGTTTAACAAACATCGTAGTTGAGTAGAGATTTAAATAGTTGTAAAGAGTGTATGAGTTGTATATGTAGTTTCCTAGTTATTGGTGTGAAGCGTGTCAAATCTACAATTAGAAGGATGCAACACTTTAAGCAAATCATCTCTTCTTCACACTTATTTCATACGTTAGATTTTAGTCTCTTAAAAGGTTCTTCTAACTAGTGCGTTCCTGTGATATCAAATCATGACTCCATGAAGAGATTTTCGAGGTCATCCATCTAGAATAAATGTCGAAAGATATCAACAAGGGGTACCTAATGCAGTGGAAGTGCAACCCCATTGAGAGATTACCATTGCTAAATTTGATGAAGCTATCCGGATTTCTAAACAGCTTGTGACCAACGAAGTTGGGTAACATAGAGGGAATATTAAGGAAGTAGGTGACACTTCAATGATCCGTGAGTTATCAAAGATTAATCCTCCATGTTTCACAGGTTCTAGTGTTACAAGGCTTCTAAGAGTTTTCAAAATCATGCATGTTTCTTTTACTGAGGGGCTGGATCTAGCTACATACAAAATACAAGGTGTTTCTTTGATATTTTTTAACCAATGGAACATGAACAAAGGTGAGGGACAACAACCTGCGTGTTGGCGTGCATTGAGGAGGCCTTCACGAGTTGTTTCATCCCTCGAGAATTGAAAGAGTCTATTGTACAAGAGTTCCTCACACTCAAGAAGTATTTTTTCATCGATCATTAGTATAGTCTAAGGTTCATACAACCTTTTTGGTATGTTCCTTATATGGTTGCTGACATGAGGAGTCGAATAAGTTTATTTGTTTTTTGGTTGTGTCGTTTGTCCAGTAAGGAATATATGGCTGAAATTCTAATAGGTTATATGGATAAAAGAAGGTTGATGCTCTCTGTCAAGTAGGTTGAGCAAGAGAAGCTGAGATATATATAAGGGCTTATTAAAAAAACCCATTAGACAGAGGAATGAATTTGTAATTAGAAGAGTAATGTCAAACGGTCATCTTTGCAAAAAAGAAAGAAGGGACCTGCTCCATCATATTTTAAAGCACCTACACCAAAAATAAAGTACAATCTTAACAATTTCAGAGCCAGGGTAGTATGGCACAGGGGGTAGTAAGAATCCTGAATGTGCTAAGTGTGGTAGGATCAACTCCATAACGCGTCGTGATGGCTCCACTAGTTGCTTAAAATGTGGCTAGAACTGTCATTTCAAGCGAGAGAGTACAATGAAAGTTACACCTCGAAAATTTTAATGGCTTAAGCTACGATTATAAATATATTTTAATAAGTTAAAAAAGGATTAAAAATATATTTTGCGCCTATGTTAATGTAACTAACTTAGTTTGAAAAAAACAGTTCTTAAATATTTCGAAACAACCATGACACCCTGTAAACTAATAACCTAAACTAATAATGTGCTAATTCTAGTAGGGTGGTTTGTAGGTGATGATTAAGGGATTACCAAAAAAAAAAAATATGCATTGATATTTACCTAATTAGGTGCTAAAGAGGTCGATTCCAAAGGAGGAATGCGATGCTTAAGGGGCAATCCAAGTCGAAGAGACAAGACTGCTCCAATAGAGAGGCTATTTCCTCACACTCCATGGTTAAGACACCTACTCTTGGAGAAGACCACGAGCAGGTGGGAGCCTTGTGGAGTTTCCTTGGCCATGAAAGAATGTCTCCAAATGTCTAAGATACTCCCCAACCTTCACGAGTGGTACCATCACTCATGGACCACTCCACAATTCGTGAATATGGGAGTGGAGTTCCCTTAGCCATGGGAACTTTGGGACGTTTGGGAGTATCTACTGCCAAATATACCACAAACCTATGAACGGGTCGCGGTGAAATAGATGGGAAAGAAGGCTGGTCCTTAATATTACTTAGGAATTTTAGGATATGGCCACATTTGGTATGGCTAATGCCTCACCCTTCACGAGCTACACCATAACTCGTGGTGTCCTTCACGACAAGTGAGATTTGGACGAGGTCTTAAGTAAGACCAAGTTGTAATTTTGTTAAAAAGTCCAACCAAGTGAGTTGTATTTTGGGTTTTTTAGGGGTTGAGTACATATTGAATTTCGTTAATTTTACACCCATTCCATATCAAAACAAAGTCTTCCACATTTAAAACAGAAACACTCTCCTCTCTTTCTAGATTCTTTCACTAACAAAGACTCCATTGAAAAAGAACACCAAAGCTTCAAGTAAGGTTCCAGAAAAAGACTTTACTCCACTAATACGTAAGGATAATCAAGTGACGGGAACTCTCTCTTTTGGAACTCCCTTCCCTAAGAGATTCCTTCAAAATTGTTTTAAATGTTCCTGAAATTTTTATGTTTTACTCTATTTCGTGTGTCTCTTTCAAACATGACTAATTTGGTCTAGAATTGTTAATATTGATTAAATATGAATGTTTATGAATGATTTCATATAATGTTTAGGTTTTTTACGTAATTCTCTAAGGACCCATATATATTCCTCTTATCTCAACCCGAATGCTTTATTTGTGTAAAATAATTGAAAGAGGTTATGTAACTTAGTATGTTCTTATATAAATCACTATTGTATGGTGATTTTAACCTATTTGATTGATTAATATCATGAATTTGGTATGAAATCTTGAAATAAAATCTAGAAGGCCATGTGTAAGAAATTCAAGGTTGTGAACATGCTAGTATGGGATTGTTTGCTTATCTTTGTTAAGAATGATTACTTTAAGTATGTATGATATAATTATGAATGTATTATCACAATATGAATACGATGGTTGTGAGATAATGGTGGGTGTTTTGTTATTTGTAATTTAGGGTAATGCTATGCACAGTCTATGACTATGTAACAAAGTAGTATTCTCACATGATGTTGGTTTTGATGAAAGGACATTCCTATCAAAATACCTACAAGCTATGTATATTCTGTCTTAGGGGTGAATACCCTAAGACATATTTTATGACTTAATGTTTAATAAAGACGCACAGACACATTGAAAAGGGAATTTAGTTTACCACCGACTGAACATGAAGATGCGAGCATTCGTTCACAAAGGAAGGGAGGTTCATATTATATTATCACATGATGTAAAAAGAGTGCTATTTCATATAAAGAATGTTTTTAGCAACAAACTCCTACTTCTTTTCATGTGCCTCTATAGGTTTCTTAGCTAGTGAATCCACCTAGACTTTATCATGAATGTAATGCCCCACTTTGGTAAGTTGGAAACACTATTTTTTGTGTTAGGGATTGACATAAATTTCCATGTAGCTCACAGTTTCTATGTTAGTTATGAAAATGTTCTTGAATTCTTAATGAATGAATGAAGATAAGAAAGTAAATATTAGGGCGAGTCCTGTATGCAAAATTATATATGAATGATGTTATGGTTGGTTTCACTTGTTATGAAGAAAAATGAGATAGGTTACTATACTTGTGGCTTTTTTGATTGTTTGATTAGTATATGTTTGGGACTTCATATGTACATTGCACTAGTAGTCTCTAAAAGGGGTTATGCATGGGGTCTTATGACGTAATTTTTAGATGAACTCAAGTAAAAATTATTGAAGTATTGTTTATTATGAAGTTATTGATGATCTTCGATATATCTTGTTTTATTGTTTGGGTTCAATTATGTTATCTTGGTATGTGCATAATGATTTTGAACTTGAATAAAATATTTTTTTAACCAAATGTCCCTTGGTTCATATTTCAAATATCTTACTTTTATAGTTTCCATACTTAGTACATATGGTCTGTACACACCCATATATCTTAATCTTTCTACATAACACTAGGTGCGGGCCGTTAAGGTGCTTTTATTCCATTCATTAAGAAACTTTGATTGTTATTCCTAAGTTGGTTATTCCTCAAGTCTAAGGACAGAAAACTTTTGATTCTAGTTAAGTTTACTCATTGAAAGACAATATTGTAATTTTATCATTATAAGATCTGGTAATGATGCAAGGGCTATACCAAAATTTTCATACTCATATGTCTAGATTTTTTATGGGACAAATTAATTTAAATTTTTATATATGAAGAAGAAGTTGGACTTCCATTTAGATATTTTTGAATTTTTTTTCTTTAATTATATATCATATGAAATGAGGAATGATAAAGGCTTGTTTACTACCTTTTCGAGGTCAAAAATGTAGGTTACGACTAGGGGGTGCTCTCAAGTTGTGACAAACATGGTATTAGAGGAAAAAGTTATGAATGATAATTAGTATTAATGTCTCATAAACTACATCTACAGGAGTCTTATTCATGGGTGTGAAGCATGCCACACTTATGAATGAGAGGCTATGTGATGCTTAGTAAGTTTAACTTTTTTGGTATTCGTAAGTTGTGTCTTAGAGTCTGAACTTTATATCCTTTACTTCTGATACTTTTCTTGTGGATATAGGCTATTAGTATAAGGAGGGAGATTCAAGAAGGGTTGAAGAAGAGATTGCAAATGTGTGAGTTCCTCCTCAAGGAAATCAAGCTCCTCCAAATGAGAAAGTTCAACTAGCTAACAGTGTTCTGGTCAATCCTCTACTCTTGATGGATGGAGAGATAAAAAGTGGCTTTCCTAAACACTAATCAAGTCATCGCTACTCAATCGTTATCCATTAATTCTGATGCCCAAGCTATGACGGCACAAGCTTACTCGGAAGTGGCACCCCTTGTGAATAAAAATTCTAGTACCATGGTTTGGTATTTGAGGGACTTCACTAGGATGAATCCTCCAATGTTCTTTATGGCTAACGTGAATGAGGATCCTCAAGATTTCCTTGATGAAGTCGATAAGATCTTTTTCCCTCTGGGGTTACCTTGAATGCGAAGGTTGATTTGTGGTTTATTATGATGTTACTCATGATCATTGACATATCTTGTTATATTGTTTCAATACAATTATGTCTTCTTGTAATATGCATAATGGTTTTTATCTTGAATATAACATGTTTTTAACGAAATGTCCCTTTTATATGTTTCAAATGCCTACTACCTAAAGCTGAAAACAAGTTAAGATAAATACTTGTATTATCAAATCATAAAACAAGCTATGACATGCCATGACTTTTCCATGTATGCATTGGGAAAAATGTCACCCTAAAAAATTTGATTATGTATTTGTTAGTTGAACCTCACCTTCGTGTAATATAAAGCTACACAAATGAATACTGTTAGGCATCTCTCATTCGTCCAGGATCCTACTTTTCAACACTTTTATGATAATTTTTTCTAATTATTTATTTTTTTTAATATTGTTTAAAATGAATATGACCCACCCCATTTATTTATAAAATTTCATATCAAAGAATTAATTTTTTTATTATTTTCGTCACTCCTAAGATTTTTGATAATCATAACTTCATCATATATAAGTACATGTTTATAATATATTTTCAAATTCCGTATTATTTCGAACAAAAAAAAAGGTATTATAAAATTCTATTAAAGAAATGATCAATTTTTAGGGGACGTTTAGTTTGTATACTATTTATGTTGAGATAACTTATATTGGATCCACTTTAATACATTAACACATTGGACTTATTGACCATTCCAAATGACCAAGTAGGTGCATCACCTACTACGACTCTTTTTGTGACCATGTAATTGGGCCAAGTACACTACCACCTACTTGTATTAATCTTTCCCAAGTTGAGTAGAAGAATAAGGGGAAAATGGGCAGCCAAGGCCCAATAGACTTAAGTCCACCTCAAAGTCCCAAGTGAAAAGTATTAGTATGTGACACCCCAACACTATTAAGCAAAAAACTACCATATCACACATTCTTTATAAGTGACCTACGATGAGAAAGTAAAATACTATACATCTAGATTTTTCTAATGAGAAGTTTCATATACAACACATGTTGACTAGCTGAACCGATACATCTGACAAATGAAACTATTAATACAGATAATTGGTTTACAATGTCTACAAACCCTCTATTTGAATCCATATTTGTGTACCCCTATGAAATACCATAGTAAAGACTCGGCAAAGCCCCAAATCATAAAAGGATCTCACCAACAACCGCTGAGTATTATGCATTTTCATTGGTGAGATCTACTAGTTGAATACTTCTACCTGCACCATCAAATGCATCATCCCCAAAAAGGAATGTTAGTACAAAAGAATGTAATTAATATTTAAGGAATAAAACAACCATATTAAAATGAGAGTTCAGTGAAACCAAATACCAATAGATAAGGATTAGATACCATGTTTGCTTATACTTATGGATCTTGCATGTTATATCTTTTCTATATTTTTCTCAATGTTATAATCCTTATAAGTCATATGATACAAATGACCAGCTGATCAGCGGTACAAGAGGATGAACCCTGCTAGGAATTTTTAACCCCAAGGATGTTTTCCTCAGAATTATAAAATTGTGATCGGCCCATGCTAGGATTACGCCCCTGAACTGCCTCCCTATTTCACAAATTTTGATCGTTCCATGCTACACTTTCGCCCCTAATCTTCCACCCTCTTATACCAATTTGTATCATCCATTCTAGGCTTTTGCCCCTGAGCTGCCACACATATTATACAGATTGATTTTCTTAGATTTTTTCATAATCTTTGAGATTGTTGTTTTGATGTTCATAACTCTTTTGAGATTGTGCTTTTGATTTTTATAACTTGTTTGTGATTGTTTTTTTTGTTGTCTTAATCCTTACTTAGATTCGGAACTATGGACCAGTAGTAGAAGACATACGAATATGGACTTACGATAATAACAATTTAATGGGAAGTAAATGTGAAATGAACATATAATAGTTAGGAGCTTATATGACTCAATAAGCATTTTTACATCTCAAAGCACCTATCAAGTGAAGACATTTATCTTTCAACAAGGAAATTTGAACTCTATTTGGTAGCCTTATACTCACGAACTATTATCAAACACAAGGTACACATGAAATGGAACCAAGGGAGAACATGGTCATATTCGACTTAAGGACGACATATTTCAGGTAAGTACGTATAAACGTACAATAGACAAAGTAATGATCTTTTGAGGTTACATTATTGTCTAACACAATGGGATTAATAACCAAGGAATGGAATATATGAACATGTGACAAGATGGCATATATAAAGATAATTGAAGCAAGTTTACATGATATAGGCATATTTTATGTCCAATATGCAAACATATGTACCATGTGAAATCAAGGATCATTTTGATTTATATAAGGTAAATTACTGCCAGGGGTACTTTGATGCTGAAACAAGTTTAACCATTGCATGCTAATAATTGGTAGAGTAAGAACGTACATTTTGTTACAAATTCATACTAGAGTACTCACTTTAATGCTCTAGGGAGTAGGAAGTGCAACTATGGATTAGTCACTACCAAGGGAACTTATAAAGATTAGTTTTTGTAATACAAATATTGGATTCATGCCAAAGAAATAGGAAATCAAATAGCCTTGCGCACCGTGATATACAATTCAAAACGTATGACTTAAACTACATCCCTTTAGATTACTAGTTTATAATAAAATAGTTTGTAAGACTAGCATTAATATCTAATCAATCAATTTGTGTTGTTTGGTCTTACCAAAATAGAAACAAAGCAGTAAGAATGCAATTTATCTAGTCAATGTTAACCTTCTTCCCTTTTTCTTTAATCGCGTCAATATATTATACAACCTTCGTATCAGGTACTCCCAATAATTCCCTGCAATATTTAAGTCTTTTAACATTTTCATAACTTCCCCACAATAAATTCACATCCCTCTTTATAAGATATAAACAATTCTTAACCATAATAATGTAACAAAAGTAATATGAATCATGGTTTCTGATCACCAGCACTTGAAGAGCTATAATTACTTCTGAACTGCTCAAACAAGATCATAAATGAATCTCAAGACGACTCCCCTCCATGGTTGTCCCAACATGTATAATCACCAGAACATCCTCCCCAATATTACACCATGTAAAAGTAATAATTTCCAACTACCTAACACATGCACAGTTTCATAATTAAGTCAGGCATAAAAGGGAGAAAACTGCAGTAGGTTACATTCCTGGACAGAAGTACCACTTGCTAAGACTTGGATTCTTCAAGTTAAAGGTTTTCCTCCATAACTTGTCTTAAATTATACCTTCAAATAGCTTCAACTACCTAATATTCAAGAACACTAATAGTACTGTATGAAGCTAAAAGATAGAAGAGAGAAAGCTCCATAGATCATATTTTTTAGTCAAAGTAAAAATGGTCGGAAAAATCTGATATTAAACCCTATCAAATTGTCCTTCTTTGGACTACTTTCTAACTCATTTAGGACCATAATTTGTCGAGTAGGTGATCCACCTACTTGGACTTTTCACTTGGGCCTTTTTATACTTAAGAACATTGGGACTTTTGCCACCTTTCTTGTACTTCATCTGCAATAAACATGTGTCTGTAATTTAGGCCACACATTTAAGTAGGTGATGCATCTAGTTTTCCATGTAAATTATTTCTCATCGTCTTGGAAGGATTGGGCCTTGGTTGTCCTTTTCCCCTTACTCTTCTAATCAACTTGGGCCAGCCAGATTTATGCAAGTAAGTGTTGTGTAGTAGGCCCAATAACATGGTCAAAAGATTCTTAGTAGGTGATGCACCTATTTGGTCCTTTAGGTTGGTCAATAAGTCAAATTAGGTGATGCGGCTACTTGGTGCTTTGGCTGGTCAATAAGTCAAAGTAGGTGATGCACTTACTTGTGACCTACTAATTTTAGAGAAATTAAGTAAGCACCTCAATATTTTATTCCATTTCTCGAATTTATTAACTTTAACATAACTTAAAACTTATATACTTTATGTCACTTTAAACTTTTACTCAAATAAAACCTTATGATCTCTAGTTCAAATACTTCCATCGATTTCAACATCATAGGGTAATATTAATACATTGGGACGATTGACTTTAAATTTATTCTATTGTCACTAGTTGTATAGGAAACTGAGTCCATAAATATACCACAGGGAACTTTTTAAATATCCTATAAATAGACTAGTAATAATGGAATATCAGGGTGTTACATCCTTTCCCTCTTTGATCATTCATCTTGGAATGATGGATTAAGATGATAGTTTGGTTAAACTTGGAGTATCATTTGAAGATTTGCGAGAGTTCCCATTATAAATATTACACTTATGGACAAGTCTAGAATGAAATCTCAATATATATGGGTTCATAAAATAACAATATGACAAATTAGACCCTTTCTAGACCATGTAATACCGAATATACACAAGTAGAACTCATACAAATAAGTACTTTAGTATACCTAATCACAAGACATGCAAATGACATATCAAATGAACAAATGCTTGAAAGTTTATTATCATATAAGGGGAACCACATGATCCTCATGTTGAAGGTTAGAGGGGTACTTAGGATTCCTACCATATTCTATTCTCTAGTATATTATGTTATTTTTTATTCCTTCCACAAAACATCAGTGGAGATTACACATTTGAGTTTAGCTTCTGGGTTAAGTATAGTATATCCCTATTTTTTGTATATGAAACAAAAACATAAAATCATAGGCCTGAACTTTCGGGGCACTACTATCCCTTCTCTTTTATCTTATAACGCTTTTTAGAGGTGATTCTTATAAAAAAGCACGGTTTTGAATATATTCTCTAATGTTTTATGCCAAACCTTTGAATATGCTAAGTTATGTATCTATTTTTGTGATTAAATTAAATATATTCCAAGCCTTTTCTGGTAAAAATCTTCATTACATAATGATACAAGGAAACACTTTTCCCTAATTTTCAAAACCCATCTCAATAAGCACAGAGTGACATAGTATATAGATAAAGAAGGCACATTGGGTATGACACACATGCAAACTAGAAAAAAAGGGAGTGGATAATATACTGGAATTATTAAACAATGGAAATATGTGGTGCACACACCCATATAAACTATAGGGTAGCATGTGAAAGAATGAACTACAAGACATGTAGGAAATTGACTAGATGAGGAGATGACACATAGCCATAAAATCTATAAGATCTGTAATGATAAACCAAATAGGCTACGAGGCATGATTATTCAAATGACATGTAAATAAGCGATTTGTGATTCATATAACCCACTAGCACTAATTTTGCCCATACAATATGATCTATTAGCTTGTAGTACCCACACAATATGAAAAAATGACATGTGGTAGTAAGCAGTACAATAATAATGTATGTAGGAAGGTCCTACAAAAACATATCACAATAAAAAAGGCTTATCTATAGTGGATAAAACTTACATGCACGCATTCTATGACATCAGGTAAATTGTTAGAAGGTAATGCACAAAGGGCAAATTACATAGAAATAGATGCGTAATACAACATGCACCATGTATAATTATATAACAAACCATATTTCAAAACTACGAGATATATAGAGACACTCTACCATAATAATGCAAACACACTTTATTAAGCGTTAAGTCACAGGTGGACAGTTCTGCTCATATTCTTTACCCACCTCAAAACACATAAAATCGATTTTCCCATCTAATATCTCCAGTCTCCTAAAAATTCTTATAGGTGTTATGATATTTAAACTCTGCTTCCCTCTGGCTCATTATATATACCACAATTAAGATATAAAAGAAAGATCCTCAAGTAGTAGGAGGTCGAGGTCAACTTCGCCTTCATAACTAGTTGTGTTATATCATGCACAATGCCTGGTAACCCTTGATGGTCGAAATAGAAAATCAATGCTAAAGCTTGAACACACCATAAAACATGAACTTTAATGACACGCAAATGTAAGTTACACATAAAGTTATAGCATGCTAATATATTTTTTTTAAAAGTGTGGGTGCTCCGACTCTTTCCCCATTCAAGATAGCAAATAAGAATAACTAGCACATGATAAAATTTTCCTCCCCTTAGCTCGACTAGGACTTATGATTTAATGCAGGCATATAATATTAAATGAATCCAATAATATCTCCATTATTTTTGAGGGAAGTCTATGCATATGTATAATTCTCTACTTCTCTTTTGTACTAATGGTGTGGATAAACAAGGCCCATGTATCTTATATCTAAGTATATTCACCTCTTTTTTCTTGTTGTTATCAAGACCAAATATCAAGACTTGAATCAATCTTTTCTATCCAATAAAGGTTCACAAAGTTATTCCCAGGTGCGCCATTATAACTCCTTAGGGTTGAATAATTGATATCATTTTCTTGCCTCATACACTTAGCAATTACTTTTTCATAACCGTCTATCTCACTCCTCTATAGCATGTTCATATCACACCTACTCCTATTTTTAGGGAATTTTACATATCCCATCTCTTTCTAATGAGAAGCTCCACGTACATATTTGGCCCATGGAATTAAAGTTTCATTCTCATATGCTTCCTATCTAACAAGTACCTTTAAATCAATCCCATTATGTACAACCGGACAAATCACAACATAGGTCTAACCAATCATTTTTTTCCTTCTGAACCTTACCCTTTAGAAACTTACTAATCCTTTGAGCCAAAATAGAGATCATAATAGGAACAACCATCTTATTTGCAGAAATTAGCACACTTATCCCTAAGTTTATAACCATAAAAGAATACAAATGTTATGAGTACTTAGTTGGGTTGGTTGGAACATACCATATAAAAGCCAAATGTTAACATATTGATACATATATTAATGTACTCTAGAGTCTTATAATATGTCCTTTCACCTAAATATTTAATTGTGATTATAGGTATGAAAAATCGAAGGATAACGACACGAAAGGCCGAGAAAGAGATTGCAAATGCTGGGTGTAAGACCCAGAAAATAACTTAGGTGAAGCTATATCCTAACAATTTTTTTTGATGGTCTACGGTCCTAAAATTGTTTATAATGTGGATTTGAAATAGTTTCTAAGAGTTTAGGTGCATTTGAAGTCAAACGTCAAGGGACGACCAAGACGTTCGACGACATAGTGAACTATATGCTTCATATGTGGTTTTATTTGTTGATATGTGATTAATGATCTTATAACATTAATAATTTATTATAGTGTATATATTCAGGGTGTAAAGTTTCATGAAGTTTGGAGGTCAAACATCCAGGAACGTCCACGACGTTCGAAAGTCTTGCCTTGAGATGACGTTGTGTGTCTGTAATTTTCGTCGAGTTTTACTTGTTCCTTTTGGATAAAATTCATGTGGTAGGAAAACAAATATGTTTGGGTTGGAAACGTTTGGGTATGACTCCACATAGTAACTAAAAGGGGGCCTAAAAGAGGACACCAACATAGAACTCAACACTACAAGGCGGTGCAAATCGACGACCCAAACGACGGTCTTTCGATGAGGCGACGGCCCGTCATTCGGTGTTGTTAATGTATCATGAAGGATGGAAGGTTGGGGAGTTGCAGTTCAACCCACGAGACCCCATCGACGGGGCGTGGGTGAGACCACGGACCGACGATGCTAGCGTTGATGGGCTGTGTGTTTTCGTGCCAGCTTTCTATTAAGTTGATGGGTGAAGTTGTAAATTCACCCGCAAGACCATATAGGTCTTTTTACGATTGTTTTGAGTGATTATGGGTATCTTAAGAGTATATATATCATTAAACTCTCATTATAACCCTAACACCTCAATAAACACATATTCCCTCCAAAAGTTTTTTCCAAAAACCTCATTGAGAGTTCGAAGTGAAAATGGCGCTTGAAGATGGGTCTTCAATGGAGTTTCATCTTCAATTATCATTGGGTTCTTCAAATACGGTATGGTAGTTCTTCATATAAGGCTTTCTATCACCTTAGAGATAATTCTGAAGATGATTTTCGATGATTTCAAAAAGATGAAAATTCCAATTTCTACTCTAAGTCTTCGGTTCTTGCATAAATGGTTTTCAAACGTTATGATATGATGCTATTGATTTTTAATTGATGCTTTCCAATGAAATTCTCCATGAACCCTTGACTTTCACAAATCTGTCAATTTGACTAAAATATGAGTTATGTTATCATGGTTTGAAATTGATGATTTCATGTGTAATTTATGAATACATTATAGTTAATTTGGTTAAAGTCTATTTCAAATTGATCAATTTAATATTGAATATTATTAGATCTTTTGACTATAAAGCCAATTGAATTGATATTAACTTAATGCTTATGATTATTATGTAGTTTTCTATGGGCTAATGCATAATGTAAGAATTGTATATAATTAGTGTCTAATTTGTCTTATATTGATAAATCTATAGTGAATTGACTTAGATTCATTGAGTATTATTGTGTATATGTTGAATTGATGTTCAAGGACATGGGTAAAGTCCTTATGGTATCAAATTGGATGAACTAGCTTTTGATTTGAAGTTGTAAGATTGAGTGGGGGTATCCTACCCTAATTTCTTAATTTTTATGTTAATTAGATTTCAATTATGGTTTGATTAGTATGGTCCACTTATGGTGGCGGTGCTATGTGAATCAATGTGGCCGTGTCAGTATTAATTTAAGTAATATGATGATCATAGCCTTGTTCGTACTTCTTGAAGTATTATGATGATTTATGTAGTTTATATATATGAAGTATGAGCATATCTATCTACATGTGAAGTAATGTGAAATTATGTGCTCTTTCTATGTATGTTAGGAGATCATGTACACTATGACTATGTTCTTATATGTGTAGTCATATATGTTGATACATGATTGTTCCTACTTGACTATATGAGTTGTAATGGTTACATTTATGATTTTATAGTAATTTATAGGATTACATAAACATGATAAGGGTCATTCCTAAGTTCTTAAAAGAATGATATGCTGTATATGATAAAATAAAAAATGTTGTGTCTTGTTTTTGTAGACTTGTGTCCCTTACTTGATACATATATGAATGATATGTGAATATGAGATGTATCGAATAGGTAGGCTTAGTTCACCATTTTCATGTATGAATAAAATACATGTGATACCTTAGAGGTTGTTAAGAAGGTCATGTACGTGGTAAAGTTTATGTTCTGAATGTTTAAGTTGAGAGTCATAATGGTATCCTTCATGTAAAGGAATGGTGGACTTAAGGTTGATTGGCTTGAACAACATCATATCATCCTTAGGAATGTCATAATGAGCTGTCTTATTCTCCATTGAAAGGTAGCCCTAGTGTACCTCTTTGGTATGGTGAATGTGATAGGGTTATAAACAAGATAAGCAACCTCTTCATGTGATCCTTTGATGTCAATTATTCTATCAGAACCAAGGCTAGAACCGAGAGATTATTTTATGGGAAGTAGTTCTACTTGAGAATGAGACTAGAGTAAAATGTAATTCTACTTGAGAATGAGACTACAGTGCATAAAAACCCTTAATATTCCTTAACCAAGTTTCTACACGGATGTGTCCTAGTTCTACATTTGGAAAGTGGGACACCCTCATCTGAGTATGATAGAACTCCGAATTACATGTCAGCTATCATGGTCTATGTCAATCATTACATTTTATCATCATGTGGGATACTTACATGCATTAGAGAAGTTCAATGAAGTTTAGATAGTGGTATAGGACGCTATCTAGACATTGCACAATCGGCTTTGAAGGTGTTAGTTAGAGTCCCTACGTCTGGTCTAAGACCATAACTTGATAGTCCTTTATGTGATGAATGAGACTTAAATGAAGTAATGAATGTAATGATTTATGTTAAGAAAGTATGTTAAAATGAATAAGTACTTATCTAGAGTAGTTAAGGTTTTTCTAGTTAAGTTATAAAGGGGTCATTTGAATGGTCACTTCTTATCTTACCTAGATAAGTATTCAGAATGAATTAGTTAGGGAAGATGAATGTTTATGCGGACATGATCCAAACATAGGAAGTCTTAAGGATTATTTATGTAGTCTTGAAGAGGTCAATCATGGATGTTATCTTCATTATATTCATAATTAAGTCTTTTGATAGCCTTTGATGAGGAAATGTCATATTATCTATGTATTTATATGCTTGATATCTTGAAAGTGTGTATGTGACTCATCATAAGTAGTCTTGAAGATTATTTAGGCATGATTATGGAGGTTGTATGGAGGTTCTATCTTTTTGTTGCTTAAGTGAGTATTGTGATAGCTTTTTGTGGGATAATTACATTCTAGAAGATGTCTAAAGTGAAGCGAATGAACTTCACTGTAACAATGTATTGAGTTCACTGTACAGTGAAGTGAATTCATTTTAATGTTTTCTAAAATGTGACTTTTTGCTTAAATGATTTCTTGTGTGTTTCTAAGTTGTTAAATTTTGTTCTTATTCCTATAGTATGATGTTTTAATCGAAATTCATGAAAAGCATGTTATTTACTTATTGTCTTTATATCATGGTTTTTGCATGGCTTCCATACTTTGTACATCTAATGTGCTAATCCCTTCTTTACGCTTTTTGACTAAAGTGTAGGGAATTGGAAGTCTTGAAGTTCCATGGAGGATGGATAGGTTTTTAAGGCTTGAAGATGATTAGTGAGTCCTCATTGATTCGAGGGTAATATCCACATGTCCCTTATGTCATAGTATTTATTGTATTGTCTTGTATGGGATTAAACCAAAGTATTGTATAATTTATGTTTAGATGGTTCAAATAGATGTTGTAAACATTTAATGTTTTAAATTAAAGTCTTCCTCTTGTATAATGTTTATGAAAGGGTTCTTCGTATATGAAGAGAGTTTTAAATTCTTACCTTTTTAGTATGTTTATTATGAAATGAATGATAGGAGAGGCTTAGATGAGACTTCTTGAAGTCTTATTTGCCATGTGACGACACAAAGATGCTCTAACTTCTAGGGTGTAGTTGCGGGTCATGATGAAGTTTGTATTAGAGCATAACGTTTAGAGAGTGTCTTAGTTGTCTTATGAACCACATATAGTAGAGTCTTGTTTATAATATGAAGCACGCCACATTATAAATAGGACGTTATTGGGTGCTAGGAAAAGTTTCACTTCTGCATTCATCTAATAGTGCCTAAGATCTTTGTATATGGTGTCTTTCCCTTGTTTTCTTATGTGTTTGTCCCTTATGGGTGACTTTATAAAGTTTGGGTTAAGGGAGAGAAAAGGTGAGATGTGACTTGTTGGATGAGGTATGGTAGAAGGTTGTTATGACCTTAGAATGGTTTTGTTACATTTTGAAGGGTAGTTAAGTGGTCTCATCATCTAACCACTACATCCCCATTACTAGGATAATTCACCTTTATTCTTTCAAATCTCATCACCTCCCCTTCCGATGATTAGGGTCTTAACAATTTCAAACTATCTTAGCAACCACTCTTTAAAATTTCTAACAATATACCTTGGTAAGAAACTGTTAGTACGGTTTAGGGTTCCATGAGGGAGTTCCTTGTACTTGACATTATGTTGACCTTAGAATGGGTTTCTCCTAAGTGAGGGAGTATGGTGAAGAGTATGGTTGTTGGGAGAGAAGTACCCTTAAATTTTCTTTTTGTGTTTATACAAGACTAAAACAAAGAGTTCTTGGTAACTTGAAATTGTAGGAGTCTTTAGTGGATAGTGAGTTCCAAACATTCTCCCTATGATATGCATGTTTTGATTGAAGTGTTGTTGAATGGAAGAATGATTTTTCATGCATGGTATGTTCCTCATGATTCATGTGAATCTAGTTTAGGTTGCTTATTATTTCATATTGTTTAAGGTTGAGCATGCGTAAATCGTTATATAAGAAATATTTGTTGAGCATTTTTAAGGAAATTTATTATGTGTTGTATTGTTAGATTGTGAAGACACGATTATGTTGTAATATGTGTTTATATGATGTTACCTTGAATACTAGCATGTTCCTATCATGAATTGTCTAAAATTTGCATTTTTGAAATGTTGCACAAATTTACTATATATCACTGGCAATAATTCACTGTGAAGATTTTCAAAATTTGACTAATTAAATCTTTAGTCTAAAATTGTTTTAATGTGGTTAGAAATTATTAATATGAGTATGATATTGAATATAAAATGAGTTTTTATTATTTGGAAAGAAGCATGTTAGTTTTTTATCATGATGAGTTATGGAATGCCTTCAAGTTTCTTGTTATATTGTGAATCTCTTGATTTTGTTGAATTGATGTTTTCTTCTTGGTTGTGTGCTATATAATATGGTCATGAGTTTCTAATTTAATCTCTATCCATGCAAGTGTTTGGAGAGTGGCAAGTGTCATTCAAGGACGAGTGTTGTCGAAGTGGGGGAGATTGTAAGACCCCGAAAATGACTTAGGTGAAGTTAGATCCTAACATGGTTTTCGTGATGGTATAGGGTCGTAAAATGGTTTATAATGTGGGTTTAAGGCAGTGTATAAAATTGTAGGTTCATTAGAAGTCAAACGTCAAGGGATGACCAAGACGTTCGACGACTAAGTGACCTATGTGCCTCATATGTGGTCTTATGTGGTTATATGTAATACATTAGTTTATAAGGTTCTTAAATTATTCATTATAGTGTACATAGGCAGGGTGTCAAGTTTCACGAAGTTTGGAGGTGAAACGTCCAAGAACGTCCATGACGTTCGGAATGCTTGCCTTGAGATTACCTTGTGTGTCTATGTATGTTTCATTGAGTTTTACCTGTTCATTTGTTATGAAACTAATGTGGTAGGTCCTAAACTCGTATACAATCATGTTTGGGTTGGAAATGTCCGGGTATGACTCCACATAGGACCAAAAAGGGACCCTAAAGTATGACCCCAACTTAGAACTTAACAGTGCCAGGAACTGACAATCAATGACCCAAACATGGCCCGGTCGACCAGGCGAAGACCCGTCTTTTGGTGCTTCTACTGATCCTGAAGGATGGAAGGTTAGGGAATTGTAGGTGCAACCCATGAAACCTCATCGATGGGGTATGGGTGAGACCACAAACCGTCCATGATGGCGTCGATGGGCTGTGTATTTTCCTGCCATCTTTTTGTTAAGTTAAGGGGTGAAGTTGTAAATTCACCCCAAGGCCCTATTAGTTTTTTGAAGGTTGTTTTGAGTGTTTATAGGTATTTTAAGAGTATATAAGTCATAAACATATTCCCTCCAATAGTTTCTACATACACCTCCTTGACAAATCAAAGTAAAAATGGAGCTTAAAGATGGGTCTTCAATGGAGTTTCTTCTCAATTATCATTGTGTTCTTTAAATAACGTATGGGATTTCTTCATCTAAGGCTTTCTATCACCTTAGAGCTAATTTCAAAGATGATTTTCAAGATTTCAAAAATATGAAAATTCCAATTTATACTCTAAGTCATGGGTTCTTGCATAAATGGTTCTCAAACGCTAAGATATAATGCTATTGATGTTTAGTTTATGTTTTCCAAAGAAATTATCCATGAGCCCTTGACTTTCTCAAATCTCTCAATTTGACTAAAATATGGGTTATGTGATCATACATTCATATTTATGAATTCATGTGTAGATTGTTATGGACTTTTCATTTAATAATAGATTATAGTTAATTGGTTTATAGTTTGTTTCAAATTGATCAATTTAATATTTAATATTCTTAGATCTTTTGACTATTAATCCTATTGAATTGATATTTACCTAATGTTTATGATTATCATGTAGTTTACCATGGGCTAATGAATAATGCAAGAATTCTATTCAATATATGTCCAATTGGTCTTATATTGATAAATATTTATTAAATTTCCTTAGATTAATTGATTATTATCTTTTATCATTCTAATTAATGTTCATGGCCATGGGTAAGGGCGTTATGGTATCAATTTGGATGAATTCGTTTTGGATTTGAAGTGGTAAGATGGAGTGGGGTATGCTGCCCTTATTCCTTTATTTTTATATTAATTAGATTTAAATTATGTTGTGATTGGTATGGTCCACTTAGGGTGACGGTGCTATGTGAATTAATGTGGAATTATCGGTATTACTTTATGCAATATGATGATCACGGCCTTGTCGGGAATACTTGAAGTATTATGATGATTTAATTAGTTGATTTATGTGAAGTATGAGCATATCTATCTACGTGTTAAGTAATATGAAGGCATATGTTCTATGTATGTTAGGAGCTCCTCTGCACTATGACTATGGTCTTATATGTGTAGTCTTAGATGTTGATACATGATTGTTCCTACTTGACTATATGAGTTATGATGGTTATATATATTATTATATAGTAATGTATATGATTGCATAAAGATGATAAGGGTCATTTCTAAGTGCTTAAAAGAATGATATGTTGTATGTGATAAAGTAAAAAATGTTGTGTCTTGTTTTGGTAGACTTGTGTCCTTTAGTTGATACATGTATCAATGATATGTGAATATGAGATGTTTTTACTAGGTAGGCATAGTGCACAATTTTCATGTATGAATGAAAGATATGTGAGACCTTAGAAGATCTTAAAAAGGAAATGTACATAGTAAAGGTTATGTTATGAATGTTGACGTTGAGAGTAGTAATAGTATCCTTCATGTAAACTAATTGTAGACTTAGGGTTAGTTTGCTGGAACGACATCATAACATCCTTAGGAAATTCATGATGAGCTATCTTAGTCTCCATTGAAAGGTAACCCTAGTGGAACTCTTTGGTCAGGTGAATGTGATTGGTTACGAACTAGATAAGGAACCTCTTCATGTGATCCTTTAATGTCCATTACTCTATGAGAACCAAGGCTAGCACAGAGTGATTAGGTTATGGGAAGTAGCTCTTGTTCAGAATGTGACTAGAGCAAAATGTACCTCTACTTGAGAATGAGACCTAAGTGAATAAAATCCATTCATATTCCTTAACCATGTTCCTAAATGGGATGTATACTGGTTCTACCTTTGAAAAGTATAACACCCTCATCGAAGTAGGTTATAACTAAGGATTCCATGTCTAGCTGTCATGGTCTATGTCGGTTATTGCCTATTCTCATCATGTGGGATACTTTCTATCATTAGAGAAGTTCTATGAAGTTTAGATAGTTGTATGGGATGCTATCTAGACATTACACAATAGGCTTTGAAGTTGTTAGTTAGCGTCCCTAGATCTTGTCTAAGACCACTACTTGAATGTCCTTTATGTGATGAATGTGTCTTAAATGAACTATTGAATGTAATAACTTAAGTTATGAAAGTATGTTAAAATGAATATGTACTTATATAGAGTATTTAAGGGTTGTCTAGTTAAGGCATGATGAGGGCATAAGAATGGTCAGTTCTTATATTTCCTAGATAAGTCTTATGAATTATTGAAGTTAGGGAAGATGATTGTTTATGTGTACATGATCCAAACATAGGAAGCCTTCAAGATTATTTAGGTAGTCTTGAAAAGGTCAATCATGGACATTATCTTCTTGATCTACTTAAGTAAGTCTTTTGATAGACTATGATAAGGAAATGTCATATTATCTATGTGTTAATATGTTTGATATCTTGAATGTGTGTATGTGACTCATCATAAGTAGTTTTGAGGATCATTAACGCATGCTTAAGGAGGTTGTATGGGCGGTCTCTCTTTGGGTTGCTTAAGTGATTTTTGGATAGCTTTAACTGGGATAATTACATGCTAGAAGATGTCTAGAGTAATGTGAAGGAACTTGATTGTAACAGTGAATTAAGTGCACTATACAGTGAAGTGAGTTCACTGTAATATTTTCTAAAATGTTAATTTTTTATTAAATGATTTCTTATGTGTTTCTTAGTTGTTAAATGTTGTTCTTAGGCTTATACTATAATGTATTAATCGAAATTCATGAAAAACACGTTACTTTATAAATGTCCCTTTTTAATGATTTTTGCATGGCTTCAATACTTAGTACATCGAATGTTCTAACCCCTTTTTTCCCCTTTTTTGACTAAAGTGTAGGGAATTGGATGTCTTGATGTTCCACGGAGGATGGATAAGTTTCTGAGGCATGAAGATTAATTATTGGTGAGTCCTCATCGATTGGAGGACAATATCCACATGTCCCTTATGTTATAGTCTTTATTTTAATGTCTTGTATGGGATTAGTCCCAAGTATTGTATACTTTAATGTTTAGATGGTTCAAGTAGATGTTGTAAAGATTTAATGTTTTAAATTGAATTCTTCCGCTTGTCTAATGTTTATGAAAGAGTTCTTCGTGTGTTAAGAAAATTTGAATTTCTTTTATATATTAGTATGTTTATTATGCAATGAATGATACAAGAGGCTTAGATGAGACCTCTTGTAGACTCATATGTCGTGTGACAATACAAGGATAATCTAACTTCTATGGTGTACTTGCGGGTCGTGACTGGGGGATCATGATAAACAATCTGTAACACAATCAAGTCCCTATGGATGATAAACTTCCGGTTGTTCCTCCACTACCACACGTTGTAGAACCCTAAGGCACACTAGCACCTCTTTCACAATTATCCGGACCATGGACATTTCTTGAGGTCTTCATGTAAAAACTTCCTAAATGACTTATAAATATTATTTTAGGTTTTAGAACAGTGCTACCAACATTAGACCAACATGTGAGGCTCTACATTAGGTCGTAGACTTTTGGAGTGTACCTATGCTATGCACTAGTTGTCCTTGAGGGAAGTGCAAGACGGTTGTTCTTATATCTAATAAAGTAGATTTTATGCATGTTTTTAATTTACATGTTGATGATCCTATATGATGTTAGCTTCATGTATGAAAATGGTATTGGTTTATATTTTTAAATATGATGATCATTACTATTGATGTTGTGTTATGTGATGTTACGCATTGTTTGTGATCCTTTATTTGGTATACATAGTTGAGTATGATTATGGGTCTTTACTTGGTCATTGCACTTATAGATAATCACTTGTCACTGTGTTTTTAGGACTAAGCATTGAGTTCGTGTAAGGTCCAGTATACCGTAATCGTGCATGAACTATATACCCTCATAGGATATAAGTCCCTCTGTAAGCATCATATTTTATGACTATTTGATGAAATGTACGTGATTTTAATAGCATGAAATCATTTTCATAAAAAAATTACAGATTCACGATATTGTAGTTCTCATAAAATGCATGTGCCATGCTCTGAGCCCACACCCCGGATGTGGCCGACACTCAAGAATTCAATATCTATTTTAAAAGTCTTATGAATGTAGACTAGATCCTCACCTACCTTATGATTATTAAAATGATGTTTACAGACAAATACTAAGATAATAAAATTGATCTAAAAGTATTATAGCTTTAGTTTCAAAGAAAGACCTTGACGATCAAAAACTAGTAAAATTGAACTAGTAGACGTCCCTAGATTTTGTGAAGGCTTAGGAGTTTTAAATTTTGCACAATTTAGAAATTTTTTCGAATAAGGATAACATTTCATATACATATTTTATCAACCAAAAACTTTTAGCCACAATATCGAGCCCATAATAACAATTTTCTATTTGAACTTTATTAGGTCAAAAAAAAGGGGGAGTCACATTTAAATATTGTGTCATAAATTTGTATTTCAATTAACATGTCCACAAACAGGTTTTACTATAAAAGTTGAATGCAATTTTTACCATAGCAACCATCAAGAAAACTTTATTTTTTTACATAATATATTCCAACTCAAGAAAGGTTTCTACTTACTAGCTTCATATTTATAAGATTTTTTTGATGTTGGTACGAATATGCTATTAAACATGTTGACTTGGTTAACTTGATAATGTTGGTCTGGTGTTGAATATGCTATAGTATTAAAGAATATGTTGTTATTGTCTTATATGTGTTCTTGATTGTGCATAAGACTTTTCAAAATAACTTAGCATGGAATTGAACAAATGTCCCTTTTAGCATGATTTTTATATTGTGGGAGCATGTGTTTCCATACATAGTACAAGTGATGTACTATTCCCTATTTCTCCCTTTTTCGCAAATATTTTAGGTTCCAATCGTTCAAGGGTTCGTGACCAATTTGCAACGAAGGCTTGGATCATTTCTCCAAGTGTGGGTTTTCCATCAAGATCCGAGGATTATGCCTTTTTTCAGTCTATCAATGTGACTGGCTATAGTGTAAAGACATTAGTTTCCCTCTTATTTTTTAAGACATTGTTGTAATCCCTAAGTGGAAATTGTTTTAACAAGAAAGAGAGGTTTAGAGTACAGTGGTTCGCGAAATGACCTTTGTTATGTTTCAATAATGTCTTTAACATAACATTATTTTAATTCAGCATATATAGTAGGTGAACTGTATATTTCATATGCCTTATCATCGGTATAGGACCTTACATAATCTTGTCCCGACATTCATCTATGTTTTTAGAGTATTCATAGTCAATCAAATGTTAGTTCGTTTGTCATAATCTTTTTATTGTCTTGTTTTTATATCTGAGTTGCCAGTTTGGCTAAGTTAAATGTTTATTTATGAAACATTATGAGTTTATTTTTGAGACTGTTGATTTATGTTTTATTTGGGGTCTCTTCATAATGTTTGAAAAACTTTTGCTGAGTAAGTAAGCAAGGCCAAGGGTTCGGTTGGGGATCGCAATGGTTCTCAAGGGTCATTCCCACCCACCCATAGATTAGTTTAGGGGTGTAAAAAACAGGGTAGCTAAGAAAACATTTCAACATTCATAAGGAGTCTATGAATTTGAATGTGTAGATTCCTAGTTATCGGTGTGAAGTGTGACTCATCTATTATTACGAGGTTGCGATACTTGAAAAAATTTCTCTCTTCTTTCACACTTATTTCATGCATTAGGGTTTGGTATTTAAAAAGGTTCTTCTAACTTGTGCTTGCATATGTTGTCAAATCATGCCTCCACAAAGAGATTTCCAAGGCCGTCCATCTAGAAGAAATGTCAAACCACATAAACCAAGGGTATATAGTGCATCGAATGTTAAACCCCATTGAGAGGTGAGAAATGCCAAATTTGATGAAGCTATCCGCATGTTTAGAAAATGTGTGACAAACCATGTTGGGCATCATAGAGGGAATAGAGAGGAAGTAGGTGACACTTCAAGGATTCGTTAGTTCTTAAGTATTAATCCTCAATGTTTCAAAGGTTCTAGTGTTAATGAGGATCAAATGAATTATGTTTAATGCTTCTGAAAGTTTTCAAAATCATGCATGCTGCTTATAAAGAGAGGGTGGATCTAGCTAAATACCAAATAGAGGGTATCGCTGTGATATGGTTCGTCCAATGGAAGATGAATCGAGTTAAGCGTGCACCACCTACGAGTTGGGTGTGTTTTGAGGAGGACTTCATGGGTCCTTTCGTCCCCTGAGAATCGAAAGCTCCTATGGTACGATAGTTTCCCAAACCCAAGAAGGTTTTTTTCAGCGTTCATCAGTAAAGTCTATGGTTCAAGCAACATTTGTGGTATGTTCCTTAGATGGTTGCTAACATGAGGAGGAGAATAAATTTATTTTTTATTGGGCTGTCTCGTTTGTCAAGTAAGGAATATAAGGCTGAAATGCTTATAGGTTACATGGATATAATAAGGTTGATGTTCTCTGTGAAGTAGGTTGAGCAAGAGAAGTTGAGGTATAGATAAGAGTTTATAAGAAAGATAGCTTAGACAGGGAATGAGTCCAGGAAGTAGAAGAGTAATGTCAACCGGTCATCTTTCCGACAAAGTAAGACGGGACCTTCTCCATAATCTTCTAGTGTACCTACACCATAAACAAAGTACAATTTTCAAAAATTTTGAGCAATACCTACGTATTGTCAAGGTTGTATGGTACAAAGGGGTATTAAGACACCTGAATGTGTTGAGTGCCGTAGGATCAACTCCATGATGTGTCGTGATAGGTCCACTAGTTGCTTGAAATATGGCTTGAATGGTCATTTCAAGCGAGAGAGTAAAAAGAATGTTACACCACGGAAATTTCATGACTTAAGATACAAATATAAAAAATTTAAATAAGTTAAAAAGGATAAAAAAAAAATTGTCCCTATATTAATGTAACTAGCTTAGTATGAAAAGAATAGTTCCTAAAGATTTGAAAACGACCATGACACCCGATAAACTAATAATCTAAACTAGTGTTGTGCTAATGATAGTATGGTGGTTTGAAGGTAATGATCCAAGGCTTGATAAAAAAGATAATTTACATGGATATCTGTATCTAATTAGATTTTAACGAGGTCAATTCCAAAGGAAGAGTGTGAAGCTTAATGGGCAAGCCAAGGCTAAGAGAAAACACTACCACAATAGCGATGATATTGCCTCACACTCCATGGGAAAGACCACGATTTATGGAGAAGACCACGAGCAGGTGGGGGACTCATGGAGCTTTCTTTGCCACGGGAGAAGGGATCCAAGTGTCAAAGACTCTGCCCAAACATTCAGGAGCGGGACCATGACTCATGGACCGCTCCACGATTTGTGAAGATGGGCTTGGAGTTCCCTTAGCCATGCGAACTTTGTGGCGTTTCGGAGTAGCTACTGCCCAATATACCACAAGTATATGAACGTGTCGTGGTGCACCACATGGGTTAGGGGGTTGGTATTGAAGATTACTTAAGAATTTAAGGAGATGGATACGTTTGAGATGGGTAATGCCTCACCCTTCTCGAGATACAATACAACTCGTGGTGTCCTTCAAGGCTCTTGAGAATTGGATGAGCTCTTATGTGAGAGTCAAGTTGGACTTTTTATTTAAATGTTGAACTAAGTGAGTGGTTTTTTATGTATTTTAGTGGTTGAGTATACATTGACTTTAGTTCATTTTACACCTATTCTGAATCAAAAGAAACTCCCCCACATTTAAAACCCAAATGCTCTCCACTCTCACTAGATTCTCTCACTAACAAAGACTCTATTGAAAAAGAAAAAAATCTTCAATTAGGGTTCTAGAACAAGACTAAAGAGGGTTTCTAGAAAAAACCTCCTAATTCCTTACCTATTAACCCCAAATGAATTTTTGCTAGAGGATCCACCTAGAGTTTATCATGTATGTAATACCCTACCTTTGTAAGTAGGACACCCAATTTTTTGTGTGAGGAGTTGACATTGAATTCTGTTTACCTCACATGTTCTATGTAAGTTATGTCAAAGTTCTCAAATTCTTAATGAATGAATGAAGATAACAAAGTTAATTCTAGGGTGAGTCCTCAATGCAAAATTACTTATGAATGTTGTTATTGTTTGTTTAACTTGTTATGATTAAAATTGAGATAGGTTACTATGCTTGAGACTTTTTTGATGGTTTAATGCATATGTGTATTGGACTTCATATGTACATTGCAATAGTAGACTTTAAAAGGGTTTATGACTGGGGTCTTATAATGTACTTTTTAAATGAATTGAAGTATAAATAGTTGCACTATGGTTTATTATGCAGTTACACATGATCATTTTTCTACCTTGTTTTAAAGTATACATTCAATTATATTATGTTGGAATGTTAATAATGGTTTTGAACTTGAATATAACATGTTTTTAACAAAATGTCCCTTGTCTCATATTTCAAATGTTTTACTTGCATATTTTCCATACTTAGGACTTGTGGTTTTTACCAACCCAAATATATTCATCTTTCTAGATAACTCTAGCTGCGGGCCATGAGGTGTTTCTAAATCATTCATTAAGAAAACTATTTGCGACTCAAAAGTTGGTTATTCATCAAGTCCGAGGACGAAAAGCGTTTGATTCTGGCACAGTTTCCTCAATGAAAGACTATATTGTAATTTTGTATTATAAAATTTCACATTGATACAAGGGTTAAATGCCAATTTTCATACTCATCTGTCTAGATGGTAATATGAGACATGTTAGTTTGTATTTTTGAAATATGAATAAGAAGTTGTACTTTCATTGAAATATTCTTAATTTTTGTGCTTTTAGTCTATATCATATGAAATGAGGAATACAAAGGGCTTGTATAATACCTATTCGAGGTCGAATACGTCGGTTACGACTAGAGGGTGCTATCGGGTTTTGTAAAACTTGGTATTAGAGTACAAGGTTATGAATGATAATTAGTTTAATGACTCATAAACCACATCTATTGGAGTTCTATTCATGGATTTGAAGTGCGACACACTTATGAATTAGAGGTTATGTGATGCTTACGAAGTTTCACTTATTTATGTATTCTTTAGTCGTGCTTTAGAGTCTTTGCTTTATATGTCCTTTAATTCTAATACTTTATTGTTTATAAAGGCTATTACTACAAGGAGGGCAGCCTAAAGAAGGGATTAAGAAAAGATTGCAAATGCGAGAGTTCCTCCCTAAAGAAACACAACTACTCCTTATGAAAAATTGTTCCTCTAGGTAACAAAGTTCTGGTCAATCCTCTGATATTGAAGGATGAAGAGCTCAAGCGTGGATTTTCCAAACTTTAATCAAGTCATCGATACTCAAGCTATGTGGCACAAGCTAATCGGGAAGTTGAACCCCTTATGAATAATAATGCTAGTACCATTGTTTCACGTTTGAAGGACTTCACTAGGATGAATCCTCGACTATTCTTTTGGTCTAAGGTTAATGAGTATCCTTAGTACTATTTTAATTAGGTCGATAAAATCTTGTTTGGTCTGGGGTTTACCTTGAATAAAAAGGTCAAATTACCCATACATGAAGTCAAGCATGTGGATAAAACAGAGTACACCTAATTGATGGACAATAGTCCTTTCAGACCTTCCCCATAAGTTAAAAATTCTTAATAAGTTGTTTCATGATATTTTCGTCTCAAGAGAGAAAAGAGATGAAAAAGTTGAAAAATTCATTAACATTCGTCAAGGATGTAAGTGTTAAGGAGTAATCTTTGATGTTCATTAAGTTGTCTAAGTTTGCATCATCTTTGGTTTCAAATCCCAAAGATAAAATGAGTCATTTTGTGATGGGTGTGTTCGATGATTTTTGGAAGAGTGACGTGCAGTAATGCTTCATAATAATATGGACATTTATCGTTTAATGGTATATGCTCAACAAGACATGTGCCAAGTGTGGCAAAAAGCATATGGCTCAATGTCTAGTTTGTACAGTTAATTTTTCTGATTGTGGAAAATTGGTCACATGGTGAGAGATTGTAACATGAAAAAGACTCAAGTGAGGGAGAATAATCAAGCACAAGAAAATAATCCTAACTATGATATTCCTAAGAGGACACGCTTTATCTCCTATCCCGAGGTGTTCAAGAGAGTTATCCCGATGTTGTTACCTGTATGTTGCAAGTATTTTGATTTAATGTTTATGCATTGCATGACCCCAGTAACACTTTATATTTTGTAACTCCTTTAGTGTCCATGAAATTTAATGTACATCCCGATGTCTTAGAAGAACCCTTTTTGGTTTCTACCCTAGGATGTGACTCCGCTGTTGCTAAAAGAGTTTATAGGACTTTTCCCATCTCATTGTACAATAGAGTCACATTGGTTTATTTGGTAAAAGATGATAGTTTAGACTTTGACGTCATATTGGGGATTGATTGGTTACATGCTTGTTTTTCTTCTATTGATTGTAGAACAACTGTAGTCATGCTTTAGTTTCCCAATGAACCCATTTTTGAATGGAAAGGGGGAAGTTCAATCCGTAGATGTAAAATTATTTGTGTCTAAAGGCATGTACAATATTTTCTATGCGATTCGTCTATCAAATGTAGGGTCAAGAACCTTTGGTCCGAGGCTTCTCCTTTAGAGTTGATCCCCGTAATGAAGGATTATGTCTTTCATGTTAACTTTCTCAAGATTCCTTTCGAATGTATGAATTGTTGATTTATGTCTCATTATTATGTTAGTATTGATCATGGATATATCTTGTTTTATGGTATGAGTTCTATTATGTATTCATAGAATGTTTTTAACCAAATGTCCCTTTGTGCATTTTTCAAATGTGGTACTTGAATAGTTTTCATAATTAGCAAATGTTGTTTGGACTAACCCTTATTTCTTCCATATTTCTTCATAAGTGTATATTTGGTACATTGAGGTGCTTCAAGTCCATTTTTCAAGAAACTTGAAATTCTATTCCTAAGTTTGTGAGTCCTCAAGTTCCAGGACGGAATGCTTTTGATTCTATCTCAATTTTCTCATAGAAAGACTGTAACGACCTGTTTAGTCGTTTTGAGTAGCAGATTTTATTTCTTGAAAAACTGCCTGAGTCAACGTATCCCACGACGGACCGTCGAGGGGGTCTCATTCCAAAACACTAAGAATTCTGAAAATTGGGTACTGAAATCGACTCTCTGAACTTCGTAACGGAATGGCAGGATGGACCGTCGTGGGCACGACGGACCGTCACAGACTCTTCAAGGAAATTGAGTCTCTGAACTCTACGACGGAAGCAGCAGGACGGACCGTCGCAGGCACGACAGGCCATCACAGGTTGCATAATCCTAGGCTGGGTCGGATTTCTGTAAATATTTTAAGGGGTGCCACTCGTGGCTCGGTTTTGGGTCGTGACAAACTTGGTATCAGAGCATTAGGTTCGTTGGTCTCATCAAACAAGAACGAGTCTAGTAGAGTCTTAAGGAACGGTAGGAGGACGCCTTTACTTTTCTTTGAGAGGCTATAAGACTTTAGGAAAATTTCATTCTTTCTTTCTTTCTTTCATGCTATTACTTGGATCCAATTAGTATCTAGGTGACACAAATTGGTATCTGACCATCTTCACTCTATTTCGCAGATGGTTAGAACTAGAGCAACGACTACGCCAACACCAACACCGGCAAGACAGAATACGTCTGAGCCAGCCACTGGGGCTGTAGCTCAGAGAGGAACAGTGGCAAGATACCGTGGTAGAGGCCGCGGGAGGACGTCCTCTAGAGGAAGAGGACAAGCACCTAGCCGATCTGGTACTAGGGCGGTGACTCCTCCACCAACTGAGGAAGTGATAAGAGAGGGTGAGGAAGGGGAGAATGAACAAGTGCAGAATGAGGAATTGCCACCCCAACCTACCCCAGAGATGATCAATCAGGTTCTTGCTTATCTTAGCGGGTTATCTGATCAGGGCCAGACACCTCCAGTGTTTTCTGCACCAGCACCTCAGGTTCCGGAGGTACAACATGCAGCTACTGTGGCCCCCCGCATGGATGCCTCATTGGAAATAGGCACGTTTCCTCGTCTGACTACAGGACCTATAATGACAAATGATCAGCATGAACTTTTCGGTAAGTTCTTGAAATTGAAACCTCCAGTCTTCAAGGGTGCTGAATCTGAGGATGCCTACGATTTTCTGGTTGACTGTCATGAGCTACTACACAAGATGGGTTTAGTAGAACCGTTTGGTGTTGAGTTTGTGACTTATAAGTTTCAAGGGAACGCCAAAATGTGGTGGCGGTCACATGTTGAGTGTAAACCAACAGAGGCACCACCTATGACTTGGGCCTCATTCTCTAGCTTGTTTATGGAGAAGTATATCCCCCAGACTTTGAGGGATAGGAAAAGAGATGAGTTTTTGAGCCTAGAGCAAGGTAGGATGTTGGTTACTGCATATGAGGCTAAGTTTAGTGCCTTATCCAGGTATGCCACCCAATTTTGTTTCAATCCACAAGTGGGGATTTGCCGTTTTGTGAAGGGGTTGAGGTCAGAATTGCGGATTTCAGCCTTACAGGTAGCGGCTACGGCAAAATCCTTTCAAGAAATGGTAGACTTCGTGATAGAGGTGGAAGGAGTGAAGCCAGATGACTTCACCATGGCATCGACATCAAAAAGGTTTTGAAAGGGAGGTGAGTTTAGTGGTTCTTACTCTAGAGGACAGGGTTCAGGAGGTTACTCAGTCCGACCAATTTAGTCTTCACTACAGACTGTAGTTGGGGGTCCACCTCAGACCGGTCAACACTTCTCTTAGAGACCTATGCTTGACTCTAGAGAATGTTATGGATGTGGGGAGACTGGTCATATTAGGAGGAATTGTCCAAAACAGAATTATAGACCCCCAATAGCTAGAGGTAGAGGTGGTCATGGTAGAGGCCGTTATTCTGGAGGACGTGGTGGCCGAGGTAATGGTGGTCACCAAAACGGCCGGGGTGACGAACAAACTGGAGCCACTATAGCACAACATGGTAGGGGCAACGGGCAGACAGGCGATAGGGCCCATTGTTACGCTTTCCCAGGGAGATCTGAGGCGAAGACATCTGATGATGTCATCACAGGTAATCTTTCGGTTTGTGATTGCATGGCTTCTATATTGTTTGATCCTGGATCCACATTTTTTATGTATCTTCTTCTTTGCTACAGGTCTTAATTACCTTGTGAATTACTTGACATGCCTATTCGTGTTTCTACTACTCCGGTGGGTGAGTCTGTGATAGTTGAAAAACTATATAGGTCTTGTTTGGTGTGACTTTTGTGGGGAGCAACACTTGTGTAATTTGGTTATCTTAGAAATGGTTGACTTCGATGTAATTCTGGGTATGACTTGGCTTTCTCCAAATTTTTCAATCTTGGATTGTAATGCTAAAACTGTGACGTTAGCCAAGCCTGGGACAGATCCGTTAGTGTGGGAGGGTGACTACACTTCCACTCCAGTTCGTATCATCTCCTTTCTTCGTGCTAAAAAAATGGTTAGTAAAGGGTGTTTAGCGTTCTTGGCACACCTCAGGGATGACACCACCCAAGTAACTTCGATTGAGTCGGTTTCGGTAGTCTGTGAGTTTCTGGATGTGATCCCTGCAGACCTTCCTGGTATGCCACCGGATAGAGATATCGATTTTTGCATTGATCTGGAATTGGCTACTCTCCCCATTTCTATACCCCCTTATAGAATGGCTCCCACGGAGTTAAGAGAGTTAAAGGCCCAACATCAAGAGTTGTTAAGTAAAGGTTTCATTAGACCAAGTGCATCCCCTTTGGGTGCTCCGGTGTTATTTGTGAAGAAGAAGGATGGGAGTTTTCGGATGTGCATAGACTACCGGCAGTTGAACAACGTAACTATTAAGAACAAGTACCCCATTCCTCGCATTAATGACTTGTTCGATCAATTACAAGGTGCTTGTGTCTTCTCTAAGATTTACTTGAGATTCGGTTATCATCAATTTAAAATACGGGCAACGGATGTGCCAAAGACTGCTTTTCGAACAGGGTATGGGCATTACGAATTTGTAGTAATGTCTTTTGGTCTTACGAATGCCCCTGCTGCTTTCATGAGCTTGATGAATGGGATTTTTAAGCCATATCTGGATCTCTTTGTGATCGTATTTATTGATGATATACTGATATACTACAAGAGTAAGAAGGAACATTAGGAGCATTTGAGAATTGTGTTGGAAGTATTAAGGGAGAAAAGGCTTTATGCCAAATTCTCAAAGTGTAAGTTTTGGCTAGATTCAGTGTCCTTCTTGGGGCACGTGGTTTCTAAGGATGGAGTGATGGTGGATCCTTCTAAGATTGAGACAGTGAAGAATTGGGTAAGAGCTACTAATGTGTCAGAAATAAGGAGCTTTGTTGGTTTAGCTAGCTACTACCGTTGCTTTGTCAAGGGATTCTCTTCTATTGCTTCCCAATTGACGAACTTGACTAAGCAGAATGTTCCATTTGTATGGTCGGATGAATGTGAGGAAAGCTTTCAGAAACTCAAGACCTTGTTGACTACTGCACCAATCCTTACCTTGCCAGTAGTGGGTAAGAATTTCATTGTTTATTGTGATGCATCATATTCGGGTTTGGGTGCAGTGCTAATGCAAAAGAAGAATGTAATTGCTTATGCTTCAAGGCAATTAAAGGTGCACGAACGCAATTACCCGACCCATGATTTGGAGTTGGCCGCGGTAGTATTTGCATTAAAGCAATGGAGACACTATTTAAATGGGGTTAAGTGTGAAGTCTATACGGATCATCGTAGCCAACAGTATGTCTTTACTCAGAAAGATTTGAATTTGAGACAGAGGAGATGGATGGAACTACTGAAGGACTACGATATCACTATTCTGTATCATCCGGGAAAAGCTAATGTTGTGGCAGATGCTTTAAGTAGGAAGGCAGGAAGCATGGGAAGTCTAGGTCACTTGCAAGTTTCTAGACACCCGTTGGCTAGAGAAATCCATAACTTGGCTAATGACTTTATGAGGCTAGAAGTAAATGAGAAGGGAGGATTTTTGGCTTGTGTGGAGGCGAGATCTTCTTTTCTTGACAAGATCAAGGGAAAACAGTTTGATGATGAGAAACTAAGTCGAATTCGGGATATGGTGTTGCGAGGAGAGGCTAAAGAGGCAATAATTTATGAGGAAGGTTCTTTGAGAATTAAGGGAAGGGTATGTGTGCCCCGTGTTGATGATTTGATCCACACTATCCTCACAGAGGCGCATAGTTCCGGATATTCTATACATCCTGGTGCAACCAAGATGTACCGTGACCTAAAGCAACACTTTTGGTGGACTAGAATGAAGCGCGACATTGTTGATTTTGTTGCCAAATGTCCAAATTGTCAACAAGTAAAGTATGAACACCAGAGGCCCGAAGGAACACTTCAGAGAATGCCCATTCCTGAATAGAAGTGGGAGAGAATTGCAATGGATTTCGTGGTTGGTCTTCCAAAGACATTGGGTAAGTTTGATTCTATTTGCGTAATTGTGGACAGATTAACTAAGTCTGCTCACTTCATTCTGGTCAAGGTGACCTACAATGTAGAGAAGTTAGCCAAAATCTACATCTCTGAAATCGTTCGGTTGCATGGAGTTCCACTTTCCATCGTATCAGATAGAGGTACGTAGTTTACTTATAAGTTTTGGAGAACATTGCATGCAGAATTAGGTACTAGGTTGGATCAAAGTACCGCATTTCACCCTCAGACTGATGGTCAGTCTGAGCATACGATTCAAGTGTTGGAGGATATGCTTCGTGCATGTGTGATAGAATTTGGTGGCCATTGGGATAGCTTCTTACCCTTGGCAGAGTTCTCCTACAATAATAGCTATCACTCAAGTATTGGTATGGCCTCATTTGAGGCACTATATGGGAGGAGATGTAGGTCTCCCATTGGTTGGTTTGATGCATTTGAGGTTAGACCATTGGGTACTGACCTTCTGAGGGAATTGTTAGATAAAGTGAAATGCATTCAAGAAAAGCTTTTAGCGGCTCAAAGTAGGCAAAAGGAATATGCGGATCGAAAGGTTAGAGACTTGGAGTTCATGGAGGGTGAACAAGTCTTGCTGAAGGTTTCACCCATGAAAGGGGTGATGCGGTTTGGTAAAAGAGGTAAGCTAAGACCAAGGTATATTGGACCATTTGAAGTACTTAAGTGAGTAGGGGAGGTGGCTTATGAATTAGCCTTGCCTCCAGTACTGTCAGGAGTGCATCCGGTATTTCATGTGTCTATGTTGAAAAGATACCATGGGGATGGAAACTACATCATTCATTGGGATTCGGTTCTGCTTGATGAGAATTTGTCTTATGAGGAGGAGCTTGTTGCCTTTCTAGATAGAGAAATTCGCAAGTTGAGGTCGAGGGAGATTGCATCCATCAAAGTTCAATGGAAGAATCGACCAGTTGAAGAGGCCACTTGGGAGAAGGAGGCTGATATGCGAGAAAGATACCCACACCAGTTTACAAATTCAGGTACTCCTTCTCGCCGTTGTTTTTCTTCTTGTGATCGTTCAAGGGCAAACGATGGGTAAACTGGTATCTATTGTAACGACCTGTTTAGTCGTTTTGAGCAGCAGATTTTATTTCTGGAAAAACTGCCTGAGTCGACGGATCCCATGACGGACCGTCATAGGCACGACGCACCGTCGAGGGGGTCTCGTTCCAAAACACTTAAAATTCTGAAAATTGGGTACTGAAATCGACTCTCTGAACTTCGTAACGGAATGGAAGGACGGACCGTCGTGGGCACGACGGACCGTCACAGACTCTTCAAGGAAATTGAGTCTCTGAACTCTACGACGAAAGCAGCAGGACAAAGCGTCGCAGGCACGACGGGCCGTCACAGGTTGCGTAATCCCAGGCTGGGTCGGATTTCTGTAAATATTTTAAGGGGCATTTTGGATTATTCCTGCTTTAATTATAAAGTTAGTGGGTTAATGTTAATAACTCAATTACTAGGGTGTTAAAAGAGGTAACCTTGAGTTAATTAGTGGGTTACTATTTCCATCTTTTATACTTAATTATATGCTAATTAGGGTAAAAGAAAGAGGATTTGAATAAAAAAATAGAAAGAACAAGGGAGGGAGAAAACGAACGAAAAGAAAGAGAAGAAGAACAAAGCTTTGGGAAGTTGCTTGCTTGATCAAAATTCTTCGGTTGAGGTAGGTTATGGTTTTTATGCTATTCGTAGTAAACTCTTAATAGCGAATGATATGTATTGGTAGTATTGTAAACCCTACTATATGCTTAATTGTATGCTTGCATGAATGTGATTATATAATTGTGATAAAATAAGCATGATGAAGCTATTGAATCATAAATGTTGAAAAACCCTAATCTCTTTGTTAATGATGATGCCTTGGTATAAGAGAAGGCTTGATGAACTAAAGTAAAGAGATTGATGATGCTGTGGTATAAAAGAAGGACTGATCAATTAAGAGAATGAGATTAATGGAGCGGGTGTCATGAACCGATACGTAGAATTAGGGGATCGGGTGTCACGAACCGACACGTAGAATTTGGGGATCGGGTGTCACGAACCGACACGTAGAATTAGGGGTTCGGGTGTCAGGAACCGACACGTAGAATTAGGGGATCGGAGTGTCACGTTCCGACACATAGAATTAGGGGATCGGAGTGTCACGTTCCGACACATAGTAGTAGGGGAGCGGAGTGTCACGTACCGACACGAAAGAAATAAAGATAATGAATCTTGAAAGATGTTAATATACTCAATCTAATGAACCTAATTCCCAAATGAGTATGGTATTGAGGCTTGAGTCCTCATGGGTGAACTTGACGGTACTTATTTTTGATTATAGTACTTGTTGTTGCTACATGTTGAGTATTGTAGTTGATTTATGATATTATCTGATATATACTATTTTCTATTTTGAGTTGGACGAAGATATCTACTCAGTACTCGGGTTTTGTACTGACCCCTACTTGTATGTTTTTTTCTTTGTTATTTGTGGAGTGCAGAAAACCTACCGTCGTCTTCAACTCAACCCCAACTCTAGCCAGTCTTCACTACATCGGATTTCAGGGTGAGCTAATGCTTCTAGCTTGGACTGGATCTTCTTCTCAAGTCTTGATGCCTTGAACTTCCGGCATCGACTAGCTTTTTATGTATTTAAATTCTTAGAATACTCTTAGTTTAGTAATTTGATCATAGATGTTCTTGTGGTGATGACTTCCCGATTTTGGGGGAATAATAGTTGTTGAATTTTAGAAGTTATTGAATTGATTTTTATTAATGAGTTTAAGTCTTCCGCATTGCTTTCTTTTAAATATGTTTGAAATGTTGGGGTTAGATTGGTTTGTTCGCACACATAGTAGGATAACTGTGGGTGCCACTCGCGGCTCGGTTTTGGGTCGTGACAAAGACTATATTGTAATTTCCCATTATAATATTTTGTATTGATGTAATGATTAATTAAAAGTTTGCTTATTCCTATGTATTTATTGTATTATGAAACAAGTTGGTTTCTATTTTCATATATGAATAACAAGTTCGACTTCCATTCAAACATTTTTAAATTTTTCCGCTTTTATTACATATAAAAAACAATGATTATTGCTAAGTTCTTGTATAAGACCTTTTTTACATCTAATATACTTGTTAGGACTACAGAATGCTCTCTATTCAAGATAAAGAACAAGCAGGGTATTGGTAGTAGGGGCAAAGAGTCAAGCCTTATTCAAATGCTCCACTAAACATGGATGCACCTAGAGGAGCTACTTCAGATATTGGTGGAGGTGAAAACCGCGCATATGCTATATGTATTAATGAAGATATAGAGGACTCCCCAGATGTTGGCACTGTTATGATCCAAATACTTTAATGTTCATGCTTTCTAGACCTAGGAGCGAGTTTATCCTTTGTTACTACATATGATGCGATGAATTTTAATTTTCTTATTGAGTAATTTAGTATTCCTTTCATTGTTTCAAGACATATTGGTTAATTTATTCTACCTGAGAGAGTCTATTGTGATTGTGCCGTTATTATCGATCACAGGAGTATCATAGCTGATTCAGTAGAGTTTGACATGGTAGATTTTGATGTCATTCTTTGTATAGATTAGCTTCATGCCATTTATGCCTTAGTTTATTGTAGAACTCAAGTTTTCAAGTTAATGTTTCCAAATAAGCCACTCTTAGAGTGGAAGGTAGTTCAATAGTGCCTAACGGTCGTGCCTTTTTAATAACTAAAGGCAAGGAAGTTCGTTGCTAATGGGGTGTGTCTGTCATATAGTCTGAGTTTATGACTTTAATGTTAAAAAACCTCTAATTCAGTCAGTTTTAGTTGTTATAGAATTTCCTGAAGACTTTCCTGATAATTTTCCCAAAGTCCCACATGACAGAGATGTAGACTTTTGTATACATATTCTTCCCCACACTCGTTCAATATCTATTTCTCATTATAGAATGGCAACAATAGATTTGAAAGAGCTTAAAGAATAGTTGAATAAGTTTACCATCAAGGGCCTTTATTAAACAAAGTCTCTCACCTTTGGGGGATCCAGTCTTATTTTTCAGAAAGGAGTATTGTTGCCTTAGGATGTGTAGAGATTACTGCTAATTGAACAATCTGACCTTCAAGAGTAAGTATCCTATACCAAAATTTATGATCTTTCGATCATTTGCAAGGTGCTACTTGTTTCGCCATGATAGATCTAATATTGGGCAACATCAAATGAGGGTAAGGGAAAATGAAATTCCAAAGACATTATTCAGGTCCCATTATGGTCGTTATGAGTTGTTAGTGAAAACAATTATGATCCATCATGGTCAATATGATTCTTAGTTATGTTCTTTGGTTTCACCAATGCACCTAAAGAATTCGTGGACCTTATGAGTAGAGTATTCAAGCCTTATTCATATATGTTTGTTATCGTCTTCATTTATGACATTCTAAACTATTTTAGGAATGAATATGATTACTCTATCCATCTTAGAATAGTTCCCTAGACTCTAAAAGTTTGAGATTTTTATTCTAGGTTCTCAAAATGTGTGCTTTTGCTTAAGTATGTGGTATTCTTAGGCCACATTGTGTCTTCAGAGGGGATTAAACTTGATACGCGAAAAATAGAGGAAGTGCAAAATAGTATAGACCTATGTCTCCTACTACTATTAGAAGTTTCTTGTGGTTGGATAGCTATTATAGAAGGTTCGTGGAGGATTCTCTTCTATTTCATCCCGATTGACCAAGTTAACTCAAAAGATATTTATGTTTGAAAGATTTGAAGCTAGTGAAAAAGCTTTTAGGAATTGAAAAAGAGGTCACTAGTGCCCAAATATTTACCATACCAGAATGTACACAAGGCTCTGTTGTTTATTGTTATTCGTCTAGAATTTCTTTGGGTTTACGATTAATGCAGAATGGCAAAGTCATAGCTTATGCCTCGAGATAGTTTAAGGTTGATGAGAGGAACTACACATACTGTGATTTGTATTTAGATGTCGTAGTATTTTCTTTGACAATAAGGCACCATTATCATTATAGTGTTCATGTAAATGTGTTCACCGATCAAAAGAGTCTCTAGTGTGTTCTTACTTTTAAATAGTTAAATCTCATACAAAGGAGGTGGTTAAAATTTCCTATGGACTATGATATGAGTATTCTTTACCACCCTCATAAGGCTAATGTTGTTGTTGATGCCTTAACAGGTTGTCGATGGGTAGTACTACCCAATATAAAAAAGATAAGGAAGAACTAGTACAGGATACACATAGACTTACATTGTTACGAGTTCGCCTAATGGATTAAACTAAAGGAGGAGTGGCTATGATAATGGGGTTGAATTATCATTATTATTAGAAGTATAAGAGAAGCAAGCACTATACCCTACTGTGATTAAATTGAAATATTCATAAGCAAAAAGTATTTGCTTTTGAACAAGAAGGAGATGGTGTATTTAGATATCAAGGTGGTCGTGTATAATAAGTATGGATGAACTCTAAGAAAAGATCATGGACGAAAATCATAGCTCTAGATATTCTATTCATTCGGGTTTAATAAAAATCTATTGCGACTTGAGAGAGGTGTATTGGTGGAGTAGTATGAAGAAGGGCATTGCAAAATTTGTGGACAAGTGTCAAAATATCCCACTAGTTAAAGTAAAGCATCAAAGTCCCATGGTTATGGCTCAGAATATAGATTATCTGAAATGGAAGTGGGAAATGATGAATATGTACTTGATCATAGGTTTACCATGACCTCGCAGACTACATGATTCTATTTGGGTGATTGTCGATAAAATAATAAAATCAGCCCATTCCTTGACGCTAAAGACTACCTATTCAACGGAGTACTATTACATATTTTATATTCAAGAAGTGGTTAGACTTCATGGTTCTAGTCTACATATTTTCAGATAGAGATATTAATGCAATGTTTTTGAAATTATTCAAAAAAGGCTTGGGTTTAAAGGATAACTTGAACACTGTTTTTCATTCTCACATATATTGGAAATAATAGTGTACTATTCATTCATCGAGGATATGTTGAGTATCACGACTCAGATTCTGGAATCTGAATCAAAACTGGCGTCATTAACCTCTTAGAGGTCGCAAACAAATCTCATCTTGCATTCATCACATTCATATGGTTAATTTTAGTGGAAAATTTAAAACTTTTAAACGTATGAAGTATACATACACTTCATCATATACTAAGCTCAATATAAATGTAACAACCATCTATTTTAAGAATCAATTTGAAATAGAAAAAGGTATCATAAATACGTTTGCCAAACATTGACTTATTACAAAAGCTTCAAAATGAGAGTTGAAAGAAACGCTATGGAAAACATCAACTAACTTTGTCTAAAACTGAGTCTCGACTAAAATTGTACCATTCTCGAACAAGAAGACCTACCAAATGGTCTGGAGAAACGCTGATGTCAAAAACGTCGCAAGAGTCCTCAATTTATCCCTTAACCTGCATCTATAAATTAGTAAATAGTAGGGGTTAGTACACGACCTGTACTAAGTATGGGTGTATGCACACATACACATAAGGTTATTCATGATCAAAGAAAGCTCTTCCTATAGAACATGCTATTACTGAAAAACCTAGTCACTAGACTTTCCTAAATTGTTAGTTATGAATTGTGGTATCAATATACTATATTTTAATTCATTCAAAGCACACAACTCGTTTTCTATATTATCATAAGACATTAGTATCATTACAATAATTTTAGAACAACTCGGGCGTAGATTTGAAATTTTTGATCCTATTAGGCCGAGAGCTCCTCTTTGTACACTAGGATTATTTTTCAGTCTTTTTCTTTTCCTCTTTGTACACTAAGATTATTTTTCAGTCTTTTTCTTCTTCTTGTTGTGTAGTTTAATAATTATTTTGCTCCTATTTTTTACTTACAAATTCAATGATCCATTGTAGTCCCATACCCACAATGAATCGATGTAAGTAATCCATGGACTAAGGAATGATTTCCCTACTTTATAGTTAGTCATTCTTTGCACTATATATTCATTACCTTTCATAAGAAATTCTCTATTGATCATGCCATTGATTTCATTACTTTCATATTTTATACATTATATATTTCATATAAACGAGACTTTGGAATTGTTTATGTAGCATAAGACATCTCAAGTGAGGTCCCAACATATGGGACCTCAACCCGAGGGCCTTCTTTAGCAAACAGAGAGTTTGCTTCATTCCTTCATTCATACTTCACATTATTAATTTCATTCATTTGTAGGTTGATGTAAAAACCATCTATACCTAGGATGAAATTTAAGACTCTCATCGGGATCATGAAGTGCAATGACCAAGGATGACCTAATGTCATTACTTGAATCTAATTTCACATCCTGAATGTCTTGCACAAACACCTTCGATATCGTTCATTTCATTATCTTTCATACTGTTATAATTGCCTTATTCTTTAATTGGTAACTTTAACCTTAACTGACATAGATCATGTGAGCATCATGAAATGCAGGGTCTGCCCCACACCGAAAAGAGGTGGAATCACCGGCCAAAGGGACTCAAACATGCTAGCGTATTTAGGGAGTTGAACCCTGCTAGATCCCTATATTGGCAGTATAGGTTCAAAGACAAGGGGATATAAGGAAATCCATACCCGGCATGCCTGACAGTCTAATGTCATGATAGTTATGTGAACCTCCGCCCTTCCCGAAGGAAGGCATCACCGCTCATAGCTAGCCGATCGGTGCTGAGTATAATGTTCCATTACATTCAACTCATACATCATGGAAGATAGATTCTAGAATGAGGAAATCACAGCTCATTAGATTATTTATCATCTCAGCATTCGTACTTTGTATGTATTAACTTCAATACTTTTATTAGAGTGTTCATAGTGATTGGTCTCTTCAATAACTTTACATTCTCATAGGTGAGTACGTTTTGGTAACATTTACTTAGTCTCATTTGACATTTATGTCATATTTCACATTAGCCTCTTATAATGTTGTCACTATTTTCATTAGCATAATAGATCTTCTTGTGTTGACTCAAGCATTATGGAGGCTTTCTTCTAGATTGAGATTTAATTACTCTTTTGATGACTTGTCATCCTTACATTACATTGATGAAATGTGACTTGTCCTTACATAACGTCATTACTTTACATTGATGAAATATGAATTGTCCTTACATATCATCCTTAATTTACATTGATGAAATGAATTGTCCTTACATATCATCCTTAATTTACATTCATGAAATGTGAATTGTACTTACATATCATCCTTAATTTACATTGATCAAATGTGAATTTTCCTTACATATAATCCATAGGTGTTTATGTGACTAGTCTCACACATTCTAAGACCTTCATTCGTCAGTATTCTTTTAACATAGTAGCTTAGGTGTAAGTAAGACTTGTCTCCCTTCCTTTAACACTCAATTTTGGTCAATTACATAATTTAGACCCCTTGAATTATGTTATAACTAACTTTACTTCTTTTTTTGAGTGTAGTAGCTTCATTTCATTGTTTATGGACGATGAACACTTCTTTCAATGAGTTACATATATTCATATTTCATTATTTTAGAGCATGTTGGGAGTTGTCCTAATGGATAGAATTCCCTTGGTCATGGATTCATTTAATTACTTTAGAAGTGTTTATAATATATTTGATAATCTTACTACACAAGATTGACATATGATTAGTATTGTCATAAACATTTGGGTATAGATTACATAACCATCTTTGCTGGTATTGGCCAATTTTACATGCTTTCATACTTTGTTGGCTATGTATATTATTCATTAACCAATCTTTTAATTATTTAACATAATATTATTTCCATTTGCATGCATCCCTTTGGGACAATGTATTGTTAGACATTTTGTTTGCATAAGCCAAACAATCACTCAAATTATGATTTCATGGAGATCTTTTTAGCCAACCTTATAACATAACTTTAGGCATAAGATTTTTAAACATCTTGAAAAGCATAATACGATAATTTCATGAACACAAAATAATCAACAAGTCACATTTAAAGTAGGTATACACAACAAACCATAATCATCTTCATATATAACAATTCCGGACACATCTTAGCATAAGATCATTCTCTTAACCAATCTTTGTTCATGACTTTAGGGTAACGTTATTAAGATATATTGGACAGCATAATATTAATATTTGATGAAATTAACACCTTCATAACTTCACAATAACATCAATTCAACATTGGGACAAACACATTAACACTTTAAACAATTATGGGTGTAATTAACACATCGTCGATTCATGATTCACGTTTTAAGAATATGACTTTATATTATCACAACTTCAGTTTAATCGACATACATAATTCAAGAAAATTACACATAATATCATCAATCACAACATAACAAAAACATGATCTCTAACCTATTCAACATGGAATCGAAATGGAGACTAGGGACAAATGATTTCCCCGAAAACATAGGAACAACCCTAGTTTTCAAGATCTTTGAATTCTTGGTAAGAAAGTTCTCTTGGTGAAAGAATTTTAGGAGATAAATGCATACCTTATGTAGAACTTAATATAAGAATACCACCTTGAATTAAACCTTGAAGAAACCTTACAATCGCCCTAAAGAAATTTATAAATTTTTCTGCCTTTTTCTTGCATTCGTTGCTTATTGTTTTTGCGTTCTTTTTGTCTATGAGTTTGAATGTGATATTTACATTTATGAAATTATATTAAATCATTCAACATAGGATTTAGTAATTTAATTAAATAAACTAGTTAACTAATTACTAAAAATCCCCTCCTAGATTGACTAAAACTAGCAAAACACAATACTTCGTAAAATCAAAAAAATTTCCTAGGAGTTCCATTTTGCCCATTTAAATTAATTAATTAAATGTATAATTATTAACGTACCTATGTTAACTATTAAAGTACCTCTAAATCATTGGAACAAAAATTAACCCTTTTGAACTATCCTAGGTTATTTTCAAGGATGTTTCTTGAGTTGTACTAGGTTAGTGTATGAATTTCGATTTGACCCATTTAAGTTAATTAATTGAAGTACTAATTTAATTAACTAATTTATCTAGGGTAATTATTAAAGTACTATTAAGTGTTTATAACCATAACTAATCCTTTGAACAATCCTAGGTTAGGTACTAGGTTGTCTTTTCCTTGTTTTAATCGAAATGTGGATATTGCTTTGTGATTTTTGTTTTTCCCCTTTATAATAAATAATTAAGTTGCTAAAATAATCAAATAAGTATCCTAGGGTAATTAATAATGTACACTTAAGTTGTTAGGATCTTAACTAACTCTTTCGACCATCCTAGTGTCAGACCCAAAACCGAACCGCGACTGGCACCCACATTTACCCTCCTATGTGAGCGAACCAACCAATCTAACCCTTAACATTTTAATACAATATCAACAAAAAGAAATGCGGAAGACTTAAACTCATTAATAAAACAATTCAAAACTATTATTATTATAAATCTGGAAGTCATCATCACAAGAACATCTATCTCAAATTGCTAAACTAAAACTGTCTAAGAACAAAAAAATACATGAAAGTTAGTCCATGCCGGAAGTTCAAGGCATCAAGACTTGAAGAAGAAGATCCAGTCCAAGCTAGACGCATTAGCTCACCCTGAATTTCCGAAGGTAGTGAAGACTGGCTAGATCTACTGTTGAGTTGAAGTTGACGGAACGTTTGCTGCATTCCACAAATAACAAAGAAGAAAACATAAAAGTAGGGGGTCAGTACAACCACAAGTACTGAGTAGATATCATCGGCCAACTCAAAATAGAAAATAGTATATATCAGTTAATATCATAAATCAACTATAAACTCACATGTAATAACAACAAGTACTATAATCATCAATGTACCATTAAGTTCATACATGAGGGCTCAAGCCTCAATACCATGCTCATTGGGAATTAAGTTCATTATGTTGATTATATATCATCTTTCAAGATTCATTATCTTTCTTCCTCTTGTGTCGGTACGTGACACTCCGATCCCCTACCACTATGTGTCGGTACGTGACACTCCGATCCCCTATATGTGTCGGAACGTGACACTCCGTCCCCTATATGTGTCGGAACGTGACACTCCGATCCCCTATATGTGTCGGTACGTGACACTCATCCCCTAATTCTACGTGTCGGTTCGTGACACCCGTCCCACTAATACTATGTGTCGGAACGTGACACTCCAATCCACTAATACTATGTGTCGGAACGTGACACTCCGATCCACTAATACTATGTGTCGGAACGTGACACTCCGATCCACTAACTCATTCTATCCGTTCATCAAGCCTTCTCTATACCAAGGCATCATCAATCCCATTACTTTAATTCATCAAGCCTTCTTTTATACCAAGGCATTATCATTAATAAAGTACTTAAAGTTTCTTTCAAGATTGGGATTCAATGGTTTTCATCATGCTTGTTTTATCAAAATCACATAATCATATTCATGCAAGCATACAATTAAGCATCTAGACAGGTTTACAATACCACCAATACATATAATTCACTATTAAGAGTTCAACTACGAGTATCGTAAAAATAACCTAACCAACCTCCCCACCGAAGAATTGGAATCAACAAGAATTTCCCAAGCTTTGATATTCTTTCTCCTCGTTCGACTCTCTCAATCGATCAATCTATCTCTCTCTTTTCTTTTCTCTTTTTCTATTCAACCCTCTTTCTTTTACCCTAATTAACTCATAATTAAGTGTAAAAGATGGCAAGAATACCCCACTAATTAACCCAAAGTTACCTCTTTTATCCCTCAAGAATTGGAGTTATTAATTAGACCCACGAAATCTATAATTAAGGAAAGAATAGTCCAAAACGTCCCTTAAAACGTGTAAGAATCTGATTCTGCCTGGGATTTGCGCAACCTGTGACGGGCCGTCGTGCCTGCGACGGTCCGTCACGATGGTCGTCGCAGCCCTCCAAAAGTCCAGTGAACTGCGACGGCCCGTCACACCAGTGACGTCCGTCCTGCACCTCCGTCCGTGACGGTCAGAAACTCGTTCTTGTTACCAAATTCTCAAAAGTTGAAGTTTTTGCAACGGGAACTCACGACGGTTCGTCGTGGATGTGACGACCGTCCTGCAGGTCCGTCACAATTTACAGAGAGTCGATTTTCAGTATCCAATTTCAGAATTCTAAGTATGCTGAAACGTGCACACCCTCGACGGTCCGTCGTGCCTGTGACGGTCCGTCGCAGTGCCCGTGGTCTTGGCCAGTTTTTCCCGAATTAAAATCTGCTACTCAAAACGACTAAAAACAGGTCGTTACAATAGATACCAATTTACCCATCGTTCGCCCCGAACGATCAAAAGAAGAAAAACAGTGGCGACAAGGAGTACCTGAATCTGTAAACAGATGTGGGTATTTCTCTTGCATATCTGCCTCCTTCTCCCCAGTAGCTTCTTCAACGGTCGATTCTTCCATTGGACCTTGATGGATTGCAATTTCTCTCGACCTAAACTTGCGAACCTCTCTATCTATTATAGCAACCGGTTCCTCCTCATAAGTCAAATTCTCATCAAGCAAAACTGAATCCCAACGGATAATGTAGTTTCCATCTCCATGGTATCTTTTCAACATGGACACATGAAACCCCGGATGCACTCCGGACAGCCCTGGAGGTAAGGCTAATTCATAAGCCACCTCCCCTACTCGCTTTTAGTACCTCAAATGGTCCAATATACCTTGGACTTAGCTTACCTCTTTTGCCAACCCGCATCATCACCCTTTTCATGGGTGAAACCTTCAACAAGAGTTGTTCACCCTCCATGAACTCCAAGTCTCTAACCTTTCGGTCTGCATACTCCTTTTGTCTACTTTGCGCCGCTAGAAGCTTTTCTTGAATGCGCTTCACCTTATCTAACGAATCCCTCAAGAGGTCAGTACCCCCAAGGTCTAACCTCAAATGCATCAAACCACCCAATGGGAGATCTACACCTCCTCCCATACAATGCTTCAAATGGAGCCATATCAATACTAGAGTGGTAGCTATTATTGTATGAAAACTCTGCCAAAGGTAAGAAACTATCCCAATGGCCACCAAACTCTATCACACATGCACGAAGCATATCCTCCAACACTTGAATCGTTCGCTCAGACTGACCATCGGTCTGAGGATGAAATGCAGTGCTAAGGTCCAGCCTAGTACCCAATTCGGCATGCAATGTTTTCCAAAACTTAGAAGTAAACTGCGTACCTCTATCTGATATGATGGATAGTGGGACCCCATGCAATCGAACGATTTCTGAGATGTAGATTTTTGCTAACTTCTCTGCATTGTAAGTCACCTTGACCGGAATGAAATGAGCAGACTTAGTTAACCTATCAACAATCACCCAAATGGAGTCATACTTACCCATTGTCTTTGGAAGACCAACCACAAAGTCCATTGCGATTCTCTCCCACTTCCATTCAGGAATGGGCATTCTCTGAAGCGTCCCTCCGGGCCTCTGGTGTTCATACTTTACTTGTTGACAGTTTGGATTTGGCAATAAAGTCAACAATATCACGCTTCATTCTACTCCACCAAAAGTGTTGCTTTAGGTCGCGATACATCTTGGTTGCACCCGGATGTATAGAATATCTTGAACTATGAGCCTCTGTCAGAATAATGTTGATCAAATCATCGATGCGGGGTACACATACCCTTCCCTTAATCCTCAAACACACCTTCCTCATCGATTGTTGCTTCTTTAGCCTCTCCTTGCAACACCTTATATCTCGAATCCGGATCATTTCTCATCATCAAACTATTTTCCCTTAATCTTGTCAAGAAAAGAAGATCTTGACTCCACACTAGCCAACAATCCTCCCTTCTCATTATTTCTAACCTCATGAGGTCGTTAGCAAGAGTCTGAACCTCTCTAGCCAATGGGCGTCTAGAAGCTTGCAAATGAGCTAGACTTCCCATGCTTCCGCCTTTCTACTCAAAGCATCTGCCACAACATTCGCCTTCCCCGGATGATACAAATAGTGATGTTGTAGTCCTTCAGTAGTTCATCCATCTCCTTTGTCTCAAGTTCAAATCTTTCTGAGTAAAGACATACTGTAGACTACGATGATCCGTATAGACTTCACACTTAACCCCATATAAATAATGCCTCCATTGCTTTAATGCAAACTACTACCGCGGCCAATTCCAAGTCATGAGTTGGATAGTTACGTTCATGCTCACACTTTTAATTGTCTTGAAGCATAAGCAATCACATTTTTTCTCTTGCATTAGCACTGCACCCAACCCAGAATAGGATGCATCACAATAGACAATGAAGTTCTTACCCTCTACCGGCAAGGTAAGATAGGTCGGTAGTCAACAAGTCTTGAGTTTCTGAAAGCTTTCCTCACACTCATCCGACCATACAAATGGAACATTTCTGCTTAGTCAAGTTCGTCAATTGGAAGCAATAGAAGAGAATCCCTTGACGAATCGGCGGAGTAACTAGCTAACCCCAACATAGCTTCTTATTTCTGACACATTAGTGGGTCTTACCCAATTCTTCACTGTTTCAATCTTAGAAGGATCTACCACACTCCTTCCTTAGAAACCACATGCCCCAAGAAGGACACTGCATCTAGCCAAAACTCACACTTAGAGAACTTGGCATAAAGCTTTTTCTCTCCTTTTCTCCCCAACATTTCCACACAATCCTCAAATGCTCCTCATGTTCCTCCCTACTTTTAGAATATACCAGTATATCATCTATAAATACGATCACAAAGAGATCCAAATACGGCTTAAAAATCCCATTCATCAAGCTCATGAAAGCAGCGGGGCATTGGTAAGACCAAAGGACATCACTACAAATTCATAATGCCCATACCTAGTCCGAAAGCGGTCTTTGGCACATCCGTTGCCCGTATTTTCAATTGATGATAACCGGATCTCAAGTCAATTTAGAGAAGACACAAGCACCTTGTAACTGATCGAACAAGTCATCAATGCGAGGAAGAGGATACTTGTTCTTAATAGTTACCTTGTTCAGTTGTCTATAGTCTATGCACATCCGAAAACTCCCATCCTTCTTCTTCACAAACAAAACCGGAGCACCCCAAGGAGATGCACTTGGTCTAATGAAGCCTTGCTCAACAACTCTTGAAGTTGTGCCTTTAACTCTCTTAATCGTCGGGAGCCATTCTATAAGGGGGTATAGAAATGGGCGAGTACCCGGTTCCAAAATCAATGCAGAAGTCAATATCCCTATCCGGTGGCATACCAGGAAGATCTGCAGGGAACACATCCAAAACTCACAGACTACCGAAACCGACTCAATCGAAGGTACTTGGGTAGTGTCATCCTTGAGATGTGCCAAGAAAGCTAAACACCCTTTACTAACCATTTTCTTAGCACGAAGAAGGATATGATGCGCACCGGATTGGAAGTGTAGTCGCCCTCCCACACTAACGGATCTGTCCCAGGCTTGGCTAACGTCACCGTTTTGGCATTACAATCCAAGATCGCAAAATTCGGAGAAAGCAAAGTCATACCCAGAATTACATCAAAGTCAACCATTTCTAAGATAACCAAATCTACATAAGTGTTGCTCCCCACAAATTCACCAAACAAGACCTATATACCTTTCAACTACCACAGACTCACCCACCGGAGTAGAAACACGAATAGGCATGTCAAGTAATTCACAATGCAAATTTAGACCATTAGCAAATGATGAAGATACATATGAAAACGTGGAGCCAGGTCAAATATACAGATGCCATGCAATCACAACCAAAAGATTACCTGTGATAACAGCATCAGACGCCTCCGCTTCAGATCTCCCAGGGAAAGCGTAACAATGGGCCCTATCACAGTCTGTCCGTTGCCCCTACCATGTTGTGTAGTAGTGGCTCCGTTTTGCCCATCACCTCTGCCGTTTTGGTGACCACCATTACCTCCTCGACACCACGTCCTCCAGAAAAGCGGCCTCTACCATGACCACCTCTACCTCTAGCTATTGGGGTCTGTAACTCTGTTTTGGACAATTCTCCTAATATGTCCAATCTCCCACATCCATAGCACTCTCTGAGTCAGGCATAGGTCTCTCGGAGTATTGTTGACCGTTCTGAGGTGGACCCCAACACAGTCTGTGTGTGAAGACTGAATTGGTCGAACTGAGTGACCTCCGGAGCTCTGTCCTCTAGAGTAAGAACCATTAAACTCACCTCCCCTTCGAAACCTTTTGATGTCGATGTCGTGGTGAAGTCATCTGGTTTCACTCCTTCCACCTCTATCACAAAGTCTACCACCTCTTGGAAGGATGTTGCCGTTGCCGCTACCTGTAAGGCTGAAATCCGCAACTCTGACCTCAACCCCTTCACGAAACGGCGAATCCGTTCTTGTGGACTGAAACAAAGTTGGGTGGCATATCTGGATAATGCACGAAATTTAGCCTCATATGCGTTAACTGTCATCCTTCCTTGCTCTAGACTCAAGAACTCATCCCTTTTTCTATCTCTCAAAGTCCTTGGGATATACTTCTCCATAACCAGGGTAGAGAATGATTCCCAAGTCATAGGTGGTGCCTCTGTTGGTTGACACTCAACATGTGACCGACCGCCACCACATTTTGGCGTTTCCTTGAAACTGATAGCTCACGAACTCAACGCCAAACCGTTCTACTATCCCATCTTGTGTAGTAGCTCATGACAATCAACCAGAAAATCGTAGGCATCCTCTGATTCTGCGCCCTTAAAGACTGGAGGTTTCAATTTCAAGAACTTACTGAAAAGTTCATGTTGATCATTTGTCATTATAGGCCCAGTAGTCAGACGTGGAAAGTGCCTATTCCCAATGATGCATCCATGCGGGGAGCCATAGTAGCCGCATGTCGTACCTCTGAAACCGGAGGTGTTGGTGCAGAAACCACTGGGGTGCCTGACCCTGATCGGATAACCCGCTAAGATAAGCAAGTACCTGGTTGATCATCTCTGGGGTAGGTTGGGGTGGCATTTCCTCATTCTGCCCTTGTTCAGTTTCCCCTTCCTCACCCTCTCTAACTACCTCCTCAGTCGGTGGAGGAGTCACCGCCCTAGCATCAGATGGGCTAGGTGCTCGTCCTCTTCCTCTAGAGGACGTCCTCCCACGACCTCTACCACGGCCTCTTGCCGCTGCTCTTCCTCGAGCTACAGCCCCAGTGGCTGGCTCAGTCGTTTCTTGTCTCTCCCTTGTTGCTGCTGGTGCGGTCGTTGCTCTAGTTCTAACCATCTGCGAAATAGAGTGAAGATGGTCAGATACCAATTCGTATCGCCTAGATACCAATTGGACTCAAGTAGTAGCACGAAAGAAGAATGAAAGAATGAAATTTTCCTAAAGTCTTATAGCCTCTCAAGAAAAGTAAAGGCGTCCCCCTACCGTTCCTTAAGACTCTACTAGACTAGACGTTCTTTCTTGTGTGATGAGACCAACGAACCTAATGCTCTGATACCAAGTTTGTCACGACCCAAAACGGGAACGCGACTGGCACCCACATTTACCCTCCTATGTGAGCGAACCAACCATCTAACCCTTAACATTTTAATACAATATCAACAAAAAGAAATGCGGAAGACTTAAACTCATTAATAAAACAATTCAAAACTATTATTATATCCCCAAAATCTGGAAGTCATCATCACAAGAACATCTATCTCAAATTGCTAAACTAAAACTGTCTAAGAACAAAAACATGAAAGTTAGTCCATGCCGGAAGTTCAAGGCATCAAGACTTGAAGAAGAAGATCCAGTCCAAGCTAGACGCATTAGCTCACCCTGAATTTCCGAAGGTAGTGAAGACTGGCTAGATCTACTGTTGAGTTGAAGTTGACGGAACGTTTGCTGCATTCCACAAATAACAAAGAAGAAAACATAAAAGTAGGGGGTCAGTACAACCACAAGTACTGAGTAGATATCATCGGCCAACTCAAAATAGAAAACAGTAATATAAGTAATATCATAAATCAACTATAAACTCAACATGTAACAACAAGTACTATAATAACATCAATAAGTACCATAAGTTCATCCATGAGGGCAAGCCTCAATACCATGCTCATTTGGGAATTAAGTTCATTATGTTGAGTATATTATCATCTTTCAAGATTCATTATCTTTCTTCCTCTTGTTCCTCTTGTGTCGGACGTGACACTCCGATCCCCTACCACTATGTGTCGGTACGTGACACTCCGATCCCCTATATGTTGTCGGAACGTGACACTCCGATCCCCTATATGTGTCGGAACGTGACACTCCGATCCCCTATATGTGTCGGTACGTGACACTCCGATCCCCTAATTCTACGTGTCGGTTCGTGACACCCGTCCCACTAATACTATGTGTTGGAACGTGACACTTCCGATCCACTAATACTATGTGTCGGAACGTGACACTCCACTCCGATCCACTAATACTATGTGTCGGAACGTGACACTCCGATCCACTAATCTCATTCTATCCGTTCATCAAGCCTTCTCTATACCAAGGCATCATCAATCCCATTACTTAATTTCATCAAGCCTTCCTTTATACCAAGGCATTATCATTAATAAGTAGATTAAGTTTCTTTAAATCTTTAAGATTTGGGATCAATGGTTTTCATCATGCTTGTTTTATCAAAATCACATAATCATATTCATGCAAGCATACATTAATCCTAGACAGGTTTACAATACCACCATACATATCATTCACTATTAAGAGTTCACTACGAGTATCGTAAAAACCATAACCTACCTCCACCGAAGAATTGGAATCAACAAGCAATTTCCCAAGCTTTGTATTCTTCTTCCTCGTTCGACTCTCTCAATCGATCAATCTATCTCTCTCTTTTCTTTCTCTTTTTCTTATTCAAACCCTCTTTCTTTTACCCTAATTAACTCATAATTAAGTGTAAAAGATGGCAAGAATACCCCACTAATTCCCAAAGTTACCCTCTTTATCCCCAAGAATGAGTTATTAATATAGACCCACGAAATCTATAATTAAGGAAAGAATAGTCCAAAACGTCCCTTAAATGTTGAAAAATCCGATTCTGCTTGGGATTGCGCAACCTGTGACGGGCGGTCGTGCCTGCGACGGTCCGTCACGATGGTCGTCGCAGCCTCCCAAGTCCAGGTGAACTGCGACGGCCCGTCACACCAGTGACGGTCCGTCCTGCACCTCCGTCCTGACGGTCAGAAACTCGTTTCTTTTACCAAATTCTCAAAAGTTGAAGTGTTTTGCAACGGGAACTCACGACGGTTCGTCGTGGATGTGACGGCACGTCGTGCAGGTCTGTCATAATTTACAGAGAGTCGATTTTCAGTATCCAATTTCAGAATTCTAAGTATGCTGAAACGATGCACCCTGGACGGGCCGTCGTGCCTGTGACGGTCCGTCGCAGTGCCCGTGGTCTTGGCCAGTTTTTCCAGAATTAAAATCTGCTGCTCAAAACGACTAAACAGGTCGTTACACCTAGGTTAAGTACTAGGTTTTCCCTTTCTTGTCTTAACCAAAATCTGAAAATTTCCTCTATATTTTCAGTTTTATCCCTTTTAAATTAATTAATTAATTTGCTAAATTAATTAATTAGGTAACCTAGGAGAATTAATAAAGTACCCCAATGTTTTTAGGACCATAAATAACCTTTTGGACCATCTTAGGTTAGGTGCTAGGTTGTCTCTTTAACTAGTACTAGGTTAGTGTCAACCCCGTTTTGGTTCTAGGTTGTCGCGTGCATTAATTGGTCCAATTCGGTTAGTCCTAGGTTATTTAGTCATTTACGGCTGTAAGTTGGAGTCTAGAATTTTTATGGAGGTTGGGCCCCACATGGAGTGGTCCCTTGACCACGTTTTTCCCCTAACTACCCTAACTAAATTCGGTTAGGGTGGTCCCCTCCTTTGGCAACTTCTTCACATGTCTTGCACATGGGATTTTATCAGTTCACCAACTAAATATTATTTATTGTTCATTTGGGAATGTTTACTTATTGTCTCAAGGACCGTCAGTATGTCCTTGGGCACTGCTTAATTTACATGATCATTTTCAATGATCATGTGCTATGGTACTAGGCTTGACACTTGGATGCCTAGTACTTTGTGTGTAAATACTAGAGAATATATGTTTTCGCTTAGGGTATTCATTGCAGGTACATTTCTTAAACAAGCTCATTAATGTTAGAAAATTTGCTAACACCCTTTAAGTCAATATTTTCTAATATGCCCAATATTTCGCTTATTCGGGTATTATATATAAGTTTGGCTAATACCCCTTAGCAAATTTTCTATACTATGCAAAATATTTCTCAATATTGGGCATTGGGATGCCTATGTACCCCCAATACCCATTCTTAAAGACCTATTGGTCTCTTCACGAGACATTTAATTTTTTCGGAATGTTACATTGATGGATTGTACAATTGAGTTCAAAGTTAACTTGGATAATCACCTGCCTCTTATTGAATTTTCTTACAACAATATTTAACTCTAGAATGCAAATGGCTCCTTATGAAGATCTCTATTTTAGGAGATGAAGATCGCCTATTTGATTTTTCAAAGTTGGTGAATTTGGGTGGATAGGACAAAATTTTTTTTTATCAAACTATTGAGAATGTAAAAGCAATTCAAGAGAGGTTAAAACCGGTGTAGAGCCGTCATAAATCCTATATTGATGTTAGGAGAACGGAGCTAGAGTTTGAAGAAGATGCTTGGGTGTACTTGATGTTTTTACCCATTAAAGGGGATATGAGATTTGGTAAGTAGGGGAAGCTTAGTCCCGGTATATAGGCCTTTACAGAATATCAAATAGGGTTTCAAATGTAGCGCATGAGATTGAGTTACCCCAAGAGTTTGTCAAGGTTCATCCTATATTTCATATCTCTATGTTGAAGAAGTCCATGGATGATCCTTCACCTATTATAAGTACTGAAGAAATTGAAATCAATGATATCTTATCTTATGAAAAAATTCCTATTCAGATTCTAGATTGCCAAATTTGTAAGTTAAGAAGAAAGGATATAGCATTAGTCAATATTGTTTGGAGAAATCAGGTTGTTTATGAAGCCACTTAGGAAGCTGAGGATGATAACAAAAATACATATCCATATCTCTTCAAATCCGGAGAAGTTCAAGATTAACGTTCTAATCCCATTCAGGCAAATTTTAGTAATAAGTTGGCATGTTGTTATTGTATGGTGCTTGTTTGGTGATTGAATTATATGCTTGATGTTACTCCATTAGCCTAGTAATATTAATATCAATTAAGAATGAATGTGCCCAAGGGAGGGGGGTATTGTAACACGTTTCTATTTGAAAGAACCAAAAAGGGTTAAAAATTGGAAATCGTCATTTTTTTAGAAATTATAAAATTTGAAATTTTTTTGAAGTTTGTTTTGTTTAGTATTTAGTCTAAACTAATTGAGGTTTAAACTAATTTGATTCAATTTTCGTTTTAAAGATATTAATTTTGTGATTTAAAAAAGAGAAAAACGGAGGAGAAAAGAGAAGGACAAGAAACGAAATTGTCAATTTCTTGAAGCAAAGATAGTGGAATTTGTCATGGGGTGATCCCTACGAGGTATGTGAGAACACATAGAACTAGATTAGTTCACCCACGCACAAATCATAATTTATTCAGCAAAATTATGATCTTGAAAGCATTGAAACTGAGGTCTTGATTGATTTTATCGAAGTTTCTATTGGGTTCTTGATTGAAGTTTTGGAGGAGTTCATGATTTTAATTGTGAAGTTTGATGTCTTTTTTGGTAAGTTCTTGCATACTTTGATCATGTAGTAGAATGTCAGTGTTCGTGAAAACACCAAATTGAGTTTAGAGTTAAAAATCGAAGGAGGAATATCATAAAAATCTGGGGAATGGGGCATGGGGGTTGGCGTCGTGCAATCCAACGCTCCTCAAAGAGTCTTTTGATGTTTTGATGTCTGGCGCTGAGCCATCCACAGCGCCCCTACTTCAGCTCTGTTTTTTTGGGTTATAGCGCCAGGGAAGCCAGGTCTTCTACTTTTTCCCACTTTTTCTGTAGTATTTCCATTGAAACATACCTATGTTTCCTAGTTGATTTCTACTCTCTAAGGTAGGTCTAAAAACATGAAATCATCCATAACAATAGATCATGATCCTTGAATCCATATTCAAATTAAAGGAAAGTTAAGATCAAAGTCAAAAGAAGTAAGGTTCAAGTCAAGAAAAGTTCTTAGATTTTTCCAAATGTTTTAAGTTTGTTTGAAGACTTAAAGTTCAAGTTCAGGAAGGAGTAAAAGGTAAAGAGTAAAAATTGAAGTTAATTGCTTCAAACTTATACGAGGACTATGTATTATGAAAGAGTTTTAAAATGCTTTCACGTTTAAACAAGAAAAGGAAATTTTGATTTCCAAAGAGACTTTGAGCTAGTTTCTAGAAAAGATTAATTGTTTTCACAATTAAGTAACAAAGGAAACTCTGATTTCTATGATATTACTTCAACTATGTTTTTAAGCAACCATCTCAAATCAAGGAAAGAAGTATGTTCTTTAGCATAGAAGCTAGTATCATATTTTTTAAGTAGTATTGAGAACAGATATGGTGGAAAGTTTAGACAAGTCCCATCCTTCACAAGTCATGTAACCATCATGGGTAGAAAAGGGTCATACTTTTTAGATGATTTCTCAGTGCTTTTTAGAATAAACTAGTGGACCTACTTAGTAGTTAGGATCTATACCCTAGACAAGGTATAGGACACCCTTGGTAGCATGAGGCAAAACATTGTATAATCACCATAGCTATAACGTGATGGTTATTAGTGAGAAACTCCCACCAAAGTAATTATATTAATATATACAGAATTTATATGCATTTTATATATATATCAGTGTTATATTATATATTTGCATAGAGTATTATTTAATCTAAATACGGAGAGTTGAAATCCATGTTTTAAAAACATTTATTTGCATTGCATCTACTTTACTAGTTGAAATGAGTTCTATTGCGTTGAGCTAGGTAAGTTCTTCAACTACTTTCATGAAATTCCTTTTATGCTTATGTATTGTTTTAAAATTCCCCTCGCATACTCGCACATTCAATGTGCTGATGCAATTTACCCTGCACCTTTTGATGATGCAAATTCAAGTAACCATGCTCAACATCCAGCGCATCATTAAATCTAATTAAGCTCCAAAGTGTGTTTGTGACACTCATTGCCTCCGGAGGACTCCTCCTTATTGTTTATAGTAGTTTTAGATTATTTGGATGTTATATGTCTCGTTGAGAAATCCATCTCAAGTTATTTAGAAGCTTTATAGACAGTTTGATGTGAGTTCATTTTTCATTATTTCATTATTGTCTTATGTTTAGATTTCAGTAGCCACTTTGGCTAAGTTAAATTTTTATTTTTTAAATATATTTAGTTTTCATACTGTTGAGTTATTGTATTTCAATTCTCTAATAAACACATAAAAGTCTTCCGATGAGCTAGTAAGCCATAAGAAGGATTCATTTTTGAGATATCGAGTTATTTTGTATTAGAATTCTCTTCTTATTTCTTAAAAGTCTTTCCCTAAATAAGTAAGTCATGCGAAGGGTTTCCTTGAGTCTAGTAATGGTTCTCGAGTGTCAGTCTCAACCAGTGTGTATGCTCGGGGAGTGACATATTAACTTGATTTTGTATGAAATTTTCAATGAACTTGGGTTTTGCAAACCTATGTACACAACAATACCTCTTCTCATGCTCAATTGATTTTTTAAGCATCTCGTTGACATACTCTATGTTATTTTGATTGAAGTTCATACATTATATTTCTAGTCGGCTTTGTTTTTTTGGACAGCGAGATTGATGTCGAGGTGCCTATTATATTAGGTAAACCATTGTTGCCTACATAAAGAACACTTTAGGGTGTTGAATCTGATGAGTTGATATTTTGGGTAAATGATTATGAGTTTATCAATATATCTCAACTACACTTCATTTGATACTAATTGTACACGGTGTATAACAAGTTATAACCAACTAAGAATTGAGGTCGATCCAACAAAGAGTGATGTGCTAAAGAAATCATTTATGAATTAAAATGGTATTCTATTCATTTGTAGATGTATACATTTTCACATAAAATAAAGTAAATCACAAGACGTTAAAAATTAACGTCAAATGGGGAGATATAGGTAAACAATTAACAATTGCAAATAAACAGAAGTAAACAAGTTGAGAGGGATTTTTTGGAGTATGATAAAACGAATTAAAATTTTGCTAAATGAGTGATTAGTATTTACTAAAAGGCTTTGAAACTCAATGAAAAGTTTAGGATTAAGGTGCGATAGTCATTTCTCAATCAGCTATCGCAAATCAAACGAGTTCTTTTGGACCTCGGCAAACAACACATAACTTTGAATCCCAATACCTTAATCAATCTTCTTTTTGAAGATAGATTTGTAGGGTTGCATTTTTACCCACTTTTTAAAGCTAAATCCACAAAAACATAATCACTACAATCATTAACTAATAGTTTAAACCCTAATATTCCTTTCTCAAGAAAGCTTAGAGAGATAATAAAGAATTGATTTTAAAAATATAAATCATCAATTAAAATTAAAACTATTAATTGATCCCACTTTAAATCAAATATATAATCAGTAAATATTGAAAACCATACGCTCATTGAAACATTGAATGACATAATCACACCCCCAAGAATGGGCATTTTAGCAAAATATAATTAGACACAAGAAATCATTACAAATTATGCTTTCCATTACATTGGAAAAAAATTCGCAAGTCTCCAAATGCTCATATAGAAGATACAAATAACACAAACCCTAAATATCTACTCAAAAAATGTAAAAACAATATTTAGAATGGTTAATATAAAAAACCAGAACCAAACAATGTGTGAACCCTTTTCTTCTGTACAGTTATACGTTTCTAAAACATCTACATTAGAATCAGTTGCCGAAATAAATCAGGCTTTGCGATCATGACCCACGGGTACCCCCTCGTAACGCCCCATATGTCTAATAACCTATACTCGAGTCTAAACTAAAGTCTAATGTCCTAAGGAAGTATATGTTTGGTCAAGGTCTTAAACTAATTTCCCAAGAGTGAGGATGTACACATGGGTCATAAGAGGATATTATTGCAAGTCCTCAAGAAAAATCAACTCTTTGTCAAAAATAGTAAGTGCATTTTTTGTTGGGATGGGTTGCTTTTATTGGTCACACTGTCTCTAGTGAAGGGGTAAAGGCTGATTCGAGAAAAATGGAAGTGGCCCAAAGTTTGCCTACGCCTTTGAATCCTACCAACATATGAAGGTTTTTGGGTTTGGTCGGGTACTGGAGGAGGTTTCTTGAGGGATTTTAATCCATCACATCTCAATTAATGGCCTTGACTAAACAGAAATATAAGATTGAATTATCAGAGGCATGTGAGAAGAATTTTCAAAAATTGTGAAAATACAAGCTAACCTCTGCTCTGGTATTGACCTTGTCGAAGGTCACCAAAGTGTTTGTGATTTATTGTGACGCTGCTCGAGTAGGTTTGGTCTATGTCCTTGTGTAACACGGTAAGTTTATAGTTTATTCCTCATGGAAACTAAAGGTACACGAGAAAAACTTCCCGACGCATGATCATGACCCAGCGGCCATGTATTTGCTTTGAAAATAATGAGACACTTCCTATATGGAGTTCATGTAGATGTTTTTTTCGATCACAAAAGTCTTAAGTATATTTTCACCCAACAAGAGTCAAACCTCAAAAAATGAAGATGGTTAGAGCTTTTGAAAGACTATGTTATCAATGTCCTCTATCATCCCGGCAAAGCCAATGTTGTCACGGATGAATTTAGTCGCACATCCATGGGTAGTGTTCATCATGTAGAAGATGAAAAAGTGAGTCAGTCCATGACGTGCATAGGTTGTCCTTGTTGGGTTCCATCTATTAGATTCTCCTTATGGAGGTTTGATGATCCAACCTAACTTCGAGTCTACTTTAGTTGTTAATGTAAAAGCCAAGAAGCTGCTTGATGTCATATTGATGTAGTTGAAAGACCCCGTACTTGGAAAATGCGTTGAATCTTCCCGCCAAGGGGGAAATGTAGTACTAAGTATCAAAGTAGGTCGTGCGTACCGGATGTGGACGACTTATGAAGATATTTTTTGAAAAATCCCATGTTTTGGAATATTTCATTAATCCAGGTGCCACCAAGATATAATGCAACTTGCGGGAGGTTTATTGTTGGAATGGTTTGCAAAGGCAAAGCAGAGTTTGTGGACAAATGCCCAAATTGTCAACTTTTCAAGGCTGAACATCAATAGCCGGGAGGCTTGACCCAAATATATCAATACCCACTTGAAAGTGGAGTGATGTCAATATGGAATTTGTTATGGTGTTTGCCTCTCACCCGAAAGCAACATGATTTGATTTGGGTTATTATTGATAGGATGACCAAGTCGGCTCATTTTATTCCCTTCAATACTACTTATTAGGTGGAAGAAAATGATAAATTGTACCTAAGGATATTGTGAGAATGAATGGGGTTCCCTTTTTATCATCTCAAATAAAGGTTATCAATTTTCTTCTCTTTTTTAAAAGGTATTCCAAAGTTGACTTTCTACTAATGTGAAACTTAGTACTGCAATTCATCCGCAAACAGAATGTTTGGCCGAATGAACCATCAACACCCTAGAATATATGTTGAGAGAATGTGTCATTAAGTCCAAAGCTAATTGGGATCACCATATACCATTGATTGAATTTTCCTACAATAATAGCTACCACTAAAATATTTCCATGAGTCCATTTAAGGCTCTTTATGGGAGAAGATGTAGATCTATGATTTGGTTGTTTGAGGTAGGTGAGTTTGCTCTAATAGGTTTTATGAGGTCATGGAGGAAGTCCGAATAATAAAGGATATATTTAAAACGGTGCGAAGTTTGAAAAATTCATATACCGACAATAGAAATTTGAGATTGAGTTCATGGTACATGACTTGGTCTATTTTAAGATATAATTTATGAAAAGGGTGATGAGGCTTGGAAAGAAATATAAACTTAGCCCCCGGTGTTTGGCGCAATATGTGATTTTGAAACGTGTCTTAAGTGTTTCCTATGTATTGGAATTACCTATAGAGTTTGCTCGGGTGTATTCGATGTTCCATGTATCCGTGATCAAAAAGTTCACAAGACATCTGTTGTCTATCCTTGCTCTAAATGTTTTATGAGTTGATATTAACCTTTCCTATGAAAGCACCTGGTTGAGATTTTAGACCGGCAAGTGAAGAGTTTGAAAAATAAGGAAATCATTTTCGTTAAGGTTCTATAGTGGAACCGTCTTGTAGAATATGTTACTTGGGAGGCCAAGGCCGATATGATGTCCTGTTATCCTCATCTTCTTCCTTCTACTCCTATTTAAATTTGAGGTAACATGTTCCTCCTAAACATAGTATTTTTGGGAGTGATGTGTGTCATATGTAGAATTTCATGATTTTCCCTATATGTCGCATCTTCTTATTAAAAGTCATGTTTTAGTATATATGTTGAGTTTTCATGTTGATCATGTTTGTTATGTTGAATTGCAGGTAGTATGATTGTTTTATATTGGTTCATGAGGTGAATATGTGTAGATGTGTTAGGAGATCATACATTTGCACTAAATGTTTGTGATGATCGTAAATGATGTTTGAGAAGTTAGTTCCTCTTATATTTATGTCAGTTAATGAGGGCTTGCATATTGAGTTGATAGAAGTAGTTCCTTCCTACTTGAGTTGCTTTGGCCGTGTTGAGAGATGATGGAAATTGTATATTCTAAGTTTAGCTCAAGTAATGAATAATGCATTTTAGAGTTTTGCACCTATTGTTTTCATGTTTATGTTGTGTAGGCTGTTGAAATGGAGTTTATAACTTAGTTTGGTTCCTTGGTTGACATTCGGGCATGAATGTTCCCAAGGGTGACATAATGTAACATCCTGTATGTGTAATGACCTACACTAGAGCCTCAACCATACTCTAACATCACGAGGAAGCCTAAATGTTAGGTAAAGGTCCTAAATTTAGATTTTAATACCTAAATGTCAAGGTACAATAAGCCTAGGACACTTCCAAGGGTCCATTAGAAGACCCAGGGAGAGTTTGCAAAGCTGACAAAAATCAGCTTGGTTTACAAGAACCACTAAGGGCTCGTCAATGGACTCATGCCCCTTCATTCGGAGTCGTGAGTCCATACTTAGTCTCCTCAACTTAACCCCATAAACCAGCCTCGGTACTAATTGACGAGTGGCCAATACGGTCCATCAATGAACTGATGCCCCATCAACTGGGACTCGCCAATGGGCACTACTCACTGCCTCAAACATGTCGTAATGAGGGATAGTTAGTTTATTAGCTAATCACTTAATTCAAACTTAAACACTATCATAGTTAGTTATTTAGGTATATTAAAGAGTATTAAAGCAATAAAAGAAATCTTCCACCAAATAACTCTAATTATAAATAAAAATCAAATTTCCATCTCCCACAAAATTTGTCTTGAACCTACCACTGAAAAACAAGGAAGAACTCAATCTAGGGTACTCAAGACTAACACTTTTGAAACATCAAACTAATGGACTAACATAAAAAAAATATATGGGGATGTTGATTCATAGATTAGTTTCTCCGTGAAGCCCTTCAAAACTTCTATTTTCAAAACTGATATGATGAAATAAAAATTAGGGCTTTGAGATAACGCCATACGTTCTCAAAAAATTCTATATATTATATATTTATTGTGAAAACTGATAATTTTTATTGTTCGAATCTCCTAATAACCCATGTGCACCATATGACATAACTTCATTAATGTTGTTGAAAGAATTGAGTAGATATGATCATTGTGAATTGTAATTGATTATTATCTAGTTATAGAATATTTTTTGATGATCATTATGATGTTTTTGGGTGTAATTATAATTCATGATTCTTGACCATGAAAAAGTGGTAAATCCTAGGGTTTGTATATATGTGGGGAATGTGGTAGAGGTATATTGGACTTGCTTGTAAGTTAAATTGCTTGTGAATGGATGTAAGTAAGGTATTTTTGGATGGGCCTCATTTTCTTTACCCTTATCGATTATGTTCCACAAATCCTGTACAAAAATACTAAGGTGATGTGTTGATTGAAAGTACAGTCTTCATGAAAACACTATTATTAATATTGTTAAAGCACTACTCAAATACGTATGTTGATTCTAGGTTGAAAGTGTATCCTCACCTAATTAATCTAAGAGATTTATGTTTAATTCTATTGAATGGAGTAGAACTACTTCTTCGCACATGTAGATAAAATTAAATAGACTAATGGTAGTAAATTTGGAAAGTATACTAAGCACCAAGATTATATGGTAAATGAGGAAAGGACCTTTCTGTTAATGCAAGCGGTTGGTCACCCTAGTGATACTTAGGATATGAGTACTCCTCCGTAAATACAAGAGGTAGAGTCTCTAGAAGAAATATATCTATCCCTTTACTGCGTTACCCTATAGGAATTAGCTAGTGGATCCACATAGTAGCTACTAAGTAGGTTTTACCCATCAAGTGGAACACCATGGTTTCTATTGGTTATGGTTGATATTTCCTAAATAATCTAGTAAGTAATGAAAAATGAATTAAACTATGATATCCTATTAGGTTTACTAAGTAGAAGTGGAGGTATGACACTTTACTTATACATGGCACTACTACTCTTAGAACGGCACTGCGGGTGGTTCCTTCTACTTATGAAATGAAATGACAGAATGTATGTCGAATGAATAATAGTTGGGGTGAACTTATATCTATATTCAAGTGTGGGTAATGATGTATGTGTTTCAACTATGCTTATGGTATGTGGTGAAACGTGATAGTAAGTTGTGTGGGAATATGGTTTCTAGAGGATGCGTGGTAAATTTTGTAATATGGGATGCGAACCTCATATTGCACGTGTATTTCAACTATGCTTATCGTTCATGGTTCCCACAAAGCTAGTTGTAGAGTTTAGTTACTCATTATCTCAAATCACAATAAAAATTTATTAAAAAAAAATATCCATGTGTTAATCATAAAAAGTTAAGAACAATAGCTAAAGTATCTTTTATTAATCACGAATATAAATAAATAATAAAGGAGAAGAAAGAATATACAACAATTCCCCGGCCTCCATGACGGCTCTTACAAATCTCCAAAGCTAGAAGAAAATTTAATTATGTCTTGCATCTTGGTTCTTGGCCTCCCCTAAATAATAATTTATGTGTCCAATTTAAAGATATAGAAAACCCTAAATAAAATAATTGAGCCCAAGCAAAAAAGTAAATCAAAATCGAAAAGGAATTGATTTCCGTAAATTATTTTTGTATATCGAATATATTGCTGCCTCCTCTTCTAAATTAAGATCCCTTTACATAATTGACATGTGGCCACAAAACATTCAATAAATTTGATTTCAGTCTCCTTTCCATACACACATAGGCGCTCGCGCGCACACACTCATGTGTGTTCTTGTGTGTGTGTGTGTGTTGTGTTTCTGTGAGTGTCTATATGTATAAATATATATATATATATATATATATGTGTGTGTGTGTGTGGTGTGTGTGTGTGTGTGTGTGTGTGTGTGTGTGTGTGTGTGTGTGTGTGTGTGTATTATTTTATTTACTTTAATCCATTAAACTGCCTGCTTTATTTCCTTCTTCAACCTTTCATCTTTGATTTGTTTTAGCTCCAAACTTCTTCATTTTTCATCAAGTTAATTCTGTACATAAAATACACAATTTAGTATAATATATAAACTTTGTGCTCAAAACAGACAAATATATATAATAAATGAGGTAAATAATTATAAAAATATGTGCTTTGGCCTCACATCAATACCCCACACCGTTGTTCGTCCTCGAGCAAGCATTAAAGCTCTTCTAAAAAAAATTATACTAGCAATGTCATTACTTTGATTAATACAAACGATTAGGCCATATACCCATTGAAATATCCTGTAGACTTCTCAATGATTATTCATGATATCCAAGTAAACAACAAACCTCTAACCTCCTAACTTCAAGAAGGACTTGAACTCATAAAATATATGTTTGCTCACCTACTCTCATCAAAGAAAGTTAATAACATAATCTATCTATCATGAAACAAGTTCCCTCACAAAAAAATATAGTCCACACACTCAATTCAAAAGATTGAATATAAATTAAGTACTTCATATCAAGAAAACCCTCACACTCACAAATAAATTTCACATGTATGCACAATGAACCATGTGCTTGCCCATTATGTACATATTCACTAATTAAACATGCTTGAATAGAATCATATACGACTTTAACGTGTTGTAATGTAATCTAGGGGATGGGTAGGAAAACAATATAATAGTGAATCCACTTCCTTAAGCACTTTGCAATTTTTAGCCTTCATCACCCATGCTTTGTTCTCTTTATTTTCAGCCCTCTCTTCAATAATTATTTCACAAGTAATTCTCATAATCACAAGAATGTTTCAATCATTATTCTCTCTCCTTTTTTTCCCATTCATAATAGCCACCATTGACTTGAGTATTTTACATGATTTAAGGTTCACGATCTCCTTGGAAGGACCAGGGCCATCATCAAGGTAACTTATTTTTTTATTTCACATTCCAATTATATTTTTGCAACATTCTTTCAAAGAGGGATTTTAAGAAATTTGTAGCTATCATTGATTACTTTTTCACTCATTTATCCATTTTTCTCAGATTTGATAATTAAAATATGTCTATCCTATGATGCTTAAGGAAGCAAGGTGCAAACAAATAAGGATTCACCAAAATAGTCAAGGGAAAATATGGCTACCAACAAAACGGTACAAGCTCAAAAAGGCTAACTAGTGATAAAATATCTGAAAAGGCTAAAATTTAGGACACAAATCAAAGAAAACCTATTATGATCTCCTACACAAGGCAACATTTTCATATTTCGGTTCAATGACATGCAGGGTAATTTCTAGACTAAGATGCAAAACATGGAATAAAGCAAATCTTTCCACACACGACACAAGTATCAATCATGATGGATCAATTAGACTTTTAAGAAAAAAAAGATCCTAACAAACTATAAATTAAAATAAGCTATATACAAAGTCACAACCATGAACCTAGATGACAAAAGGTTTGCAATTTCACTAAAAATCAAGTATTCAGAAGAAAGTACTACTTAAAATTAGGCTCAAATAAGTATCACATAACTCAAAAGGGTCTTTTCTTTTCTCTCCAAAAATAATAATAAAAAAATTATTCCTAAAATAAATAAATAAAAGACACTAGGTTCAAAGGGACTATCCTCAGGAAAAGAACCGACAACAAAAGCCTAGGAACCTATTCTAAAAAACATACTCAATAAAACAGTATAAACTAGGAATTCATCCTCCACCCCAACTTAAAGAGATGTTATGTCTCCAATGCATTAAATAAATTTTAAAACAAGGGTTGAGAAAATGTCATGAGGCCTTTAGGCCTAGCTAGTAGCACGTTCTCTAGATTTATATCAAGGGTCGTCATCCCACACTTAAACTCAAACGTGCTCCTTTCCCTTTTTTTTGTTGGGTACTTATAATTCCCCTAATATGCAAAAACAAGATTAAAAAAAAGTGATACTAATAAAATAAAATAAAAAATAAAAATAAAAATAAAAAAACAAAAGTTACACTACTAATTGGGTTGTCTCCCAATAAGTGCTTAATTTAACATGGCGGCACAACACTATCAATTATACTATTTTTCTTTCCACTAATAGACACTAGACTATGAGATAGTATCCCACTAAATCTACGTTGATAATTATTTTCTTATTAACTACCTCCTTGGCCCGGAAAGTAGCAATAAGGCTAGTTCTAACGCGTGCATTCGCTAAAAATACTTTTAAGCGAAAGAATTATCAATATATTGAATAACCTATTTGTGAATTACTTAATTACTATTCATACTTTGTTAATCGTCCATGGTTCCCACAAACCTAGTTGTGGTGTTTAGGTACTCATCACCTCAAAACACAATCAAAATTTATTAAAATAAATATGTTTGTCTTAATTATAAAAAGGTAAGAAAAAAAGACAAACCATATTTTATTAATTACTAATATAAATAAATGATAAAGGAAAAGAAAGAATAAACCACAATTCTCCGGCCTACACGGCGGCTCTTACAAAGGTCCGAAGCTAGAAGAAAAAATTTATTATGTCTTGTATTTTGGTTATTGGCCTCCCTTAAATAATAATTTATATGTCCTATTTATAGATAAACAATACCCTAAATAAAATAATTGAGTCCAAACAAATTTGAAAATAAAAACCGAAAAGGAATTGATTTCCGTAAATTATTTCTGTATCTCAAAAACATTGCTGCCTCCGCTTCCAAATTAGGACCCCTTTCAATGATTGACGCGTTGCAACAAAATTTTAAATCAATTTGATTTCATAAACATTTACATATATATATATATATATATATATATATATTATATATATATTATATATATATATATATATTATATATATATATTTAATCCATTAAATTGCCTACTTGATGTTCTCCTTCAACCTTTGATTTTTCATTCGTTTTAGCTCTAAAATTCATCATTTTTCATCAAATTAATACTAAAAATAAAATATATAATTTAGCACAATCCCTAAAATTTATTCTCAAAACGGGAAAACATAAATTATAAATGTAAGGTGAATAATAATAAAAATGTGTACTTTAGCCTCACATTAGTGTCTTCCAAAGAAAAGGTGGAACTAGTCGTCTATAAATTTAAAGATGTGGCCTCTAGTTTTTTATGAGCAATGGAAAGAGTACGCGACTATTAGAGAAGGTCTGGTGTCGCACCCGGATTCAAGAATCTGAATATAACCGGCGTCATCAACCTCTCAGAGGTCGCAAGCCAGCCTATTCTTAGCTTTCATCACAATCATATAGTTAAATTTGCGGAAAATTTAAAACTTTTAAAACATAGTGAAGTATATATAGACTTCATATGATTACTTTATAGAATGATCTTCTAATGATCTAAAATTTAAAAACCATCTACAATCGATTAGGAAATTCAATGAAGAAATCAATAAATCTTAATAGATTGTCAAACGACCTTAATACAAAGCTTTGAATAAAAGTCTGAAATGAAACGTTAGGGACAACATCCACTAGATATGTCTAAGGGACTAAGCTAGAATGAAAGGTGTAGCATCCTCGAACTCAAGAGGACCTACTAAAGTCTGGAGATCGCTAATCCAAATCGCTTCAATGAGTCTTCAATTTGCTCTCTAACCTGCGCCTATAAAATGGTAATAGTATAGGGTTAGTACACACTTGTACTAAGTTTAGGTGTATGCACATATACACGTAAGGACTATGCATGATCAAGGAAATCTCTTCCTATAAAAATATTTCATTTCTGGAAACGGAAGTCACTAGATTTTCTAAATTCGTTATTTGTGAATTCAGGTATGAATATGATATATTTTAATGCTTTCTTAGCACATAACGCAATTTCTATATGAACATAAGATCTTAGAATCATTAACATAATCTTAGAACAAGTCGAGGGAATTTGGAATCTACTCCTCCAAACCCGAGAGCTCTTCTTTTTATACATTAGTTTATTTTTCAGTCTTTTTCTTCTTTTTGCTGTGTAGTTCAAAGATCTCTTTAATATTATGCTTTACTTACAGGTGCAATAATTCATTGTAGTCCCATACCTACAATTAATCAAGTAAGTGATCCAAAAGACTATGGAAATGATTTAGCTACCCTCACCACAAGTTACTCTTTCCATTCCTGTTAGTTTGGGCAAGAAACCTTTATAAGCCAATCTTTATTTGCTAGGCCAATTATTTCATCATTTTCTTATCACGGAGGTTGTGGTACATTGAATTGTCATTATGTTTTACTCCCCTTTATTGGCATGATATCAGAAGTCATTATAAGATAATTTTTATTTGGATATGCCCATTATTTAATCATTTGCATAACGTGAAAATATAAGAGCATATATCTTGATTTGGTACAAGCCAATAACCTGTTAAAACTTCATTCTTATCAAGCACAGATTATTTGACATACTTAAGATCTTACATTTTTAGATCACTTTGAAATTACATTTTTTCTTGTTCCTTTCTTATATTCTGAAAGAAATCATTAGCATTGAGATCATGCGAGCTAACATGTAATCCAGTGTCTGCCCCACACGGAAAAGGGGTGGTTCACCGCTCTATGGGAACCTAGATCATGTGAGCTAAACATGAAATCTAGTTTCCACTCTACACTAAAAAGGGGTGGTTCAGCGGCTAAAGTGAAACCAAGTTCAATGTCTTCCCCACACTGAAAAAGAGGTGGTTCACGGCTAAAATGAACCGAATACTTTCTTTGAGAATTTAACTATATAGATCATGTTAGATAAACATGAAATTTAGTGTCTGCCCCACACATAAAAGGGGTGGTTTAATCGGCTAAAGTGAAACCCCATCATACCTAGATCTCTTAGGTGGAATCCACCGGCTTGGTCCTATGCTGGAAACATATTTTGGAGAGTAGGAGACAAATGGAGACAACTTATCCACCTTGGTAGTAGCCTCATCTCATAAGGCTTACATGTTCTAGCACAAGCTCATTTCTAGACTATCGGGGCTTTGCTCAACTTCTTTTTCATTACATCTTTTAGTGTTGACTCAAAAACTATGGAAGCTTGCTTGGAGTAATGAGGCTTACTTAACTCTTTTGATAACCGGTCATCCCTTTATTTACTTGATTAAATGTAAATTTAATCTTACATTATCATCTTTGTGTTAATGAGTTTTCTCTCACGATTATTAACACCCTTTTATATGAGTATCTTTAGCATAATTGTCTGGGTGTAAGTGAGACTTGTCTCGCTTACTTTAGCACCCCAATTTGGTCACATGCATAATTCAAAGACTTTAAATTATGTTATGACTCACCTTAACTCATTTCATGTCTTTTGGTAGCCTTATACCATTCGTTATAGAAGTTAAGAACTTTGTTCCATATTGTTACTATGTTCGTAGTTAATTTGGAAAGAGTATGTTGGGACTTGTCCCAATGAATGAAATACCCTTGGTTATGAACTCAAAGTTACATTGGTCATGCTTAATTTGGTTTGCATTAGTTATTAGCCATTTTTTTCATCATATCTTTGAAACAATATTGTAAGCCAATTCTATTAATCTTTTTGGACAAAGTATTGTTAGCCAATTTTATTGGCATAAACAAACTTTACTTAAACCATTTTCATTATGTTATGACCAACCAAATCAATTCGTTTCGTTAATGTACTGTAGTGATCTCCTCAATATACACAAGTTGACACTTTAACATTTAACAATAACTAAACTTCATAGTCGACTTTTAATCAAACTTCATATTCTCGAAACGAAGCGAAGCATTACATCATTCTTTAAAAACCTTTTTCCATGTCTACCTCGAGTGACTCCGTGGTAGTTAAAAGAGTTTATAGGGGTTGTCCTATATTATTATCCAATAAAGTCACATTAGTTGATTTTGTAGAACTTGATATGTTGGACTTTGACATCATTGTGTAGATGGATTGGTTACATGCTTGTTTTCCTTCTATTGATTGTAAAACTTGTGTAGTAAAGTTTAAATTTCAAAATGAGCCCATTTTTGAATGAAATGGGGGAAACCTAATCCCTAGAGGCCGAATCATTTCATGTATAAAAGCTTGTAAGAAGATCTCAAAGGGTTGTCTATATCATACTGTAAGTCCAAGGATCTTGAGTCCGAGACTCCTCTATTAGAGTCAGTTCCCGTGGTGAAGGACTTTCTTAGAGTCTTTCTTGATGAATTGCTCAAAATTCCTCCCAAACGAGAAATAGATGTTTGAAATGAATTATTTACGGATACTCAACCTATTTCAATCCCTCCTTAGTGGATTGCCTCGTCTGAGTTTAAGGAATTAATGTTCAACTCAAGGATTTTCTAGAAAGAAGTTTTATTCAACCAACCATATCTCTACGGGGTGCTCCGGTACTGTTTGTGAAAAATAAACATGTTTATTCGTATGTATATTGACTAACAGTAATTGAACAATGTAACAATAGACAATAGGTATACATTCCCTAGATCGTTGGTTTTTTGAATAACTCCAAGGGGCGAGTTACTTTTTTAAAATTGACTTGAGGTCGTGGTATTACCAATTTAGAACTAGAGGAGTTTACATTTCTAAAATGGATTTTTGAACAACATACAGTCATTATAAGTTCCCGGAAATGTCTTTTGGTCTAACTAATGCCCTGGCGACTTTCATAGAACTTATGAATAGGGTGCTCTGAAATTATCTTAATTCATTTGTAATCGTATTTTAAGACAATACCATGGTATATTCCAAGAACGAATATGAACACATGGGTCATTTGAGGTTACTATTTCAAGTCATCAAGAAACATCAACTCTTTGCAAAATATAGCAAGTGCGCATTTTTGTTCAGATAAGTTGCTTTTCTTGGTCACATTGTCTCTAGTGAAGGGGTAAAGGTCGATCCAAAAAAAATGGATGTCGTCAAATGATTACCTAGACCTTAGAGTCTACAAACATCCAAAGTTTTTTGGGTTAGGTCGGGTACTATAGGAGGTTTATTGAGTGATTTTCAACCATCGCATCTTCATTAACGTCCTTCACTCAAATAAAGGATAAGTTTTAATGGTTTGATGCATGTTAGAAGAATTTTCTATTGTTTAAAGATAAGCTTACCACCGCTCTGGTATTGACATTGTCGGAGGGAGATGAAGGGTTTGTGAAATATTTTATTGGTTCCCGAGTATGTTTGGGTTGTGTTCTCATGTAACATGGTAAGGTTATAGCCTATGCCTCAAGGCAACTCAAGGTACACGATAAGAACTACCCGACTTATTATCTTGAACTAGAAGTTGTTGTATTTTCTTTTAAAATATGGAGGCACTATCTATATGAAGTTTATGTGTATGTGTTCGTCGATCACTAAAGTGTTCAATATATGTTCATTTGAAAAAACAAAGATATGAGTGTCCTATACCATCCTAGTAAAACCAAAGTTTTCATGGATGCATTAAGTACCATGTCCATGGGTAGTGTTGCTCATGTAGAAGATGACAAAAAGGAATTAGTTTTTGATGTGCATAGGATCGCCCGGTTGGTATTCCATCTAGTAGATTCTTTCAATAGAGGTGTGATGGTCCAACCTAACTTCGAGTCTTCTTCAGTGGTTGATGTAAAAGCAAAGCAATACCTCTATCCCATATTGATGGAGTTCAAAGTCTCCGTACTTAGGAAATCCGTTGAAGCTTTCTGCCAAGGGGGATATGGGTCACTAGGTATCAAGGTAGGTTATGCGTACCTAATGTGGACTACTTAAGAAAAAAAATTAGAAATAATACCATGCTTTTTGATATTTCATTCCTCCGGGTGCCACCAAGATGCACCGTGACTTGCGGGAGGTCTATTGGTGGAATTATTTAAAAAGAGACATAGCGGAGTTTGTTAACAAATATCCAAACCGTCAACAAGACAAGGAGGAACATCAAAGGCCAGGAGGCTTGACTCAAGATATAGAAATACCCACATGGAAGTGGGAAGATGTCAATATGGAGTATGTTGTGGGTTCGCCTCGCCCCCGAAAACAACATGATTCAGTTTGGGTTATATTAATGGGATGACCAAGTTGGCCCAATTTATTCCTGTGAAGACTACTTTTTCGATGGAAGAATATGATAAATTGTACCTTAAAGAGATTGTGACAATGCATGGGGTTTCCTTATCTATCATATCGGATAGGGGTACTCAATTTACTTCTCATTTTTGGAAGGCAATCCAAAGTGGACTTGGTAATTATGTGAAACTTAATATCATATTTAATCCACAAAATAGATGGTTTGGATGAATGAACCATCCAAATCCTAGAAGACATATTAAGGGAATGTGTCATTAACTTCAAAGATAATTGGGATGACCATTCACCATTTATTGAATTTTCCTAAAAAAAAAACTACCACTCAAGTATTGACATGGCTCCGTTTGAGGTTATATATAAAAAAATATTTTGATCTATGATTTGGTGGTTTGAGATAGGTGAGATTTATCTAATAGGTCTCGAAGTTATTTATGATACCATGGAGAATTTCTTACTCATAAGGGATACATTGAACACTTCCAAAAGTCGGAAAAATTCTTATGCTGACGATAGAAACACAAACCTTCATATATTGTTGGTGACTTAGTATATTTGAAGATATCACCCATGAAATGGGTGATGATTCCGAAGAAATGGAAATTTAGCCCCCAATATGTGGGGTCATATGACATTTTGAAACACATTAGAAGTGTTTCTTACGAATTGAAGTTACCAATTGAGTTGGCTCAGGTGCATCCGGTGTTCAATGTATTTATGATAAAAAAAAAGTGTAGAGGCGATCCGGTGTCTATCCTTCCTCTAGAAAGTTTAGGAGTTGATGCTAGCCTTTCATATGAATAGGTCCTACTTGAAATTTTAGACCGACAATTGAAGTAGTTTCTGTTACAGTTATATGGAGGAACCATCTTGTAGAAAGTGCTACTTGGGAGGCAGAGGTCGATTATGATGTCGCATTATCTTCATAATTTTCCTTCTACTCCTATTCAAACTTGAGGTAACAAGTTCTTTCTTAACTTAGTATTTTCAGGAGTCATGTGTCTCATGTGTAAAATTTTATGATTTTTCCTATATGTTGCGTGTTCTTGTGAAAATTCATGTTCTAGTATATATATTAAGTTTTAAGGATTCTCATGTTTCTCTGGTTGAATTGCATGTGGTATTATGGTTGCATTTTTGATCATGAGGTGAACATGTGGAGATGTGTGAGGAGATCATACATTTGCTCTAAATTGTTGTAATGATCATAAATGATGTTGGAGAAGTTAGTTCCTCTTATATTTATGTAAGTTAATGAGTGCTTGCATATTGAGTTTGTATATGTATTTCCTACCTACTTTAGTTTCTTTGGCCATGTTTTGGGTTGATAGAAAATTTATACTATAAATGTGGCTCAAGTGACGAATAGGGCATTTTTTATTAGTGCACATTTTTTGAATGTTTCGGTTATGTACGCGATTGACATGGAGTTTCAAACTTGGTTTGGTTTTTTGTTCGACTTTCGGGGACGAATGTTCCCAAAGTTGAGATAGTGTAACACCACATATGCCTAATGACTTATACTAGATCCCAAACAATCGTCTCACAGCCTAGAAAAGTCTAAACGTTACGTAAAGGTCCTAAACTAATTTCTCAACCCTTAAATAAGGTCTCAATACCTAAACGTCAAGGTACGAAAAGCCTAGGACCCTCCCAAGGGTCTATGAGAGGACCCTAGGGAGAGTCCAAAAAGCTTACAAAAAATAGCTTGGTTCACAAGGACAATTGACGGTTTGTCAATGGACTCACGCCCCATCAATGGGATTCGTGAGTCAATACTTAGTCTCCTCAAAAATAGACCCCAAAAAACCAGTCTCTATCTTGATTGATGAGGGCCCACTACGGTCTGTCAATGCAACAACACCCAGTGAACAGAAACTCGTCAATGGGCACTACTCACTTCCTAAAGTACGGCTCAATTCGGGATAGTTAGGTATTTATCTAATCACTAAATTTACACTTAAAAATGATTCTTATTAGTTAGTAAGGTATATAAAGAGTATTAGAGCAATAAAATAAGTATTCCACCATATAACTCCAAGCATAAAATAAAAACCCACTTTTCCTCTGTCACAAAATTGTCTCTCTAACCCACCATTAAAGATAAAGGAAGAACTCAAGCATGGGTACTGAATACACACCTTTTTCCACTTCAAACTTGTGTACTAACATCAAACAAGGTACGGGGATGCTCATTCACTTATTAGTTTCTCCATGAAGTCCTTCAAAACTTCTATTATTGAAATTGATATGATGAAAAAAAATAGGGCTTGTGATCTAGCAATGGATTCACTCAAAAATCATTTTCATTACAATATTTGACTTATATTATGAGTGTGTTTGGAATAATTGATGAGTTGTACTTTGAGAATCTCCCAAGAACCCATGTGCACCCTATGACCTAACTTCATGAATATTTTTGAATGAATTGAGTCGATATGTACATTTTTAATTGTAATGATGATTACCTAGTTATAGAATCGTGTTTTCATGCCTATTGTGATGTTGTTGGGTGTAATTATGATAATTTGCTTTTGAGCATGAAAACGGGATAAATCCTAGGGTTTGTACATATATATGGATAATGTGGTAGATGAACTATTGGATTTGCTTCTAAGTTACGTGGATTGTGAAAGGATGCAAGTAAGATATAGTTGGATGGTCTCCACTTTTTTGAACCTTATCTATTATGTTTCACTAATCGTGTAGAATGATACTCAGGTGATGTGTTCATTGAATGTATAGTCCTCATGAAAACACTATGATTGATATTGTGAAAGTACTACTCAAATACGTATGTTAATTTTAGGTTGAAAATGTATTATCACCTAATGAATCTAAGAGATTTTTGTCGAATTGTATTTAATGGAGACGGGATACTTCTTCACACATACAGATACAATTAAAGAGAATAATGGTCATAAATTGGGAGATTATACTCAACACTGAGAGGATATAACCAATGAAAAAAATACCTTTCCATTAGTGCAAGAGGCTGGATCATCCTAGAGATACTCATGAGATGGGGACTCCTACATTAATGTAAGAGGTAGAGAATCCAGAAGCAATATCTCTATCCCTTAACTACGTTCCTCCGTAGGACTTTGCTAGTTGATCCACATAGTAGCTAGTAAGTAGAATCTACCTTGGAAGTGGAACACCCTTTTTCAGTGTTGGGCTTTCTGACACCGGATTTCATGTAAGCTCTCATGGTCTGTGTCGACTATGGTTCATCTTCCCAAAATAATGAATTAAAATGAAGTATCAACTAGTCTATGATAAGCTAATAGGTTTACTAAGTAGAAGTGGAGGTGTGTGACATCACTTGTACATGGCACTAGTAAGCTTAGAAGGGAATTATGGGTCGTTCCTTGTAGTTATTAAATGATATGAAAGCATGTATGTTGAATGCATAATGGTTTGGGTGGAATTATCTATATTCAAATGTGGTGCATGATGTATGTGCTTCGACTATGCCTATGGTATGTGGTGAAATGTAACGTTAAGGTGTGTGGATATGGTTGTTACTAGGGGATGATTATTAAGGGATTCTAACCTTATATTGCTGAGTAGACCTTAGGAAGTGCTAAAGTCATGCTTTTGTTGTAGTATGCACATTGTGGTGCTGTTGATTTATGTATTTTGTTGATGATGTAAAATGCTTTCTAAACCTCAAAAATGTATACTTTTCATGAAAATTTAATTTTCTCATGTTTTAAAGGTTTTTGTGAATTTCTCTATCCTAGTGCATAAATTGTACTAACCCTTTTCTCCTTTTTCTATTATAAGTATAGGTTCTGGCTAGGTGGTTGGCTTCTATATTCTTGAAGAAAGCTTGGACTGCTTATCTACAAGACCTGTGGTAGGTCCTCAAAGATCCAAGGACTAATGATTGTTTAATGCCACCCTATGAATTCTTATTGATGTAATTGACTTAGCAGTCTTCCTTGTGTACTTTCTTTCTATAAGAATATTGTGTCTAATGGGCTAAGGACCCTTTTTGTAGAATTTATTTTGTATTCGTAGTAGTAGATGTTGTATGTATGACGCTAATATTAGATTCCTACTATTTATTTTTATGATAATGAAGTTTGAACTTCTATTGTAAAAAAATTTTACATTCACATTATTTCGAGTTATGCTAAGGGATTGTATAAGACCTCATCGAGGTCGAATACGCCGGTGACGATTAGGGGGTACTTTTCAATTGTTACACACCTATACGTAGCATGGTACATAGAAACCTAATGGACTCAATAAAAGCCACATTGCTCTCGTAACATAAGATATATAATGGTAAGAGTAAGAGAATAGTCTGTCAAATCATTTATTTAAAATGAAAAATGAAATATAACCACTCATCTCAACATAGATATCTAATACAATAGAATGAAATTGGGTCTAGCCCATAAATTGTATAAAGAAGAGAAAATAAACGAAAGAAAGTGAAAACAATAAAGTCTTCCTTTAAAGCATGAGGACCCACAAAAGATTGATAATCAATCAAATCAACTACTAGATAATCAACCTTAGTGGGCATATACTTTTGGGAAAAGAAGATTTCTAGTAGAAATCCAACTTCAACTTCAATTTAGCAATCCGATATTCTATAACCTAGATAGAGTCATGTTGTCACCGGCTGCGAGGAAAACAAACAATTAAGTGCATATAAAAGTCTTCTGATTTCCAAGTAGGAATTCTAGTATCTTGACATAAACCTCTCGATTCTTGATGCTCAATCGCTACTTGTTGGCAATTTATACACTTACCAACAAATACCTCAATCTCCACTAATAGACATATCAAATTTTATGGTACATCTTGGTAGCTCACGCTTGAATGGAATACCGCAAACTATGAGGTTTGCAAAAATATGTTTCCTCAAGACCTCCACATTTGGAAAACATAAACGACCTTTTTATTTATTTACCCCCCACCCCCCAACCCCCAGGATAATGTGTCAGCGGATTTCCTAAGCACCCCTTTTTCTACTCTATCAAAATTGGATGAATACATTTCTTGGCTTTTACATCCTCTACAAAAGACCATTTTGAACTATGTTGAACCATAACACTACCTTTGTTCGAGTGCATTAGTTAAACACCTAATCGAGCCAATCTATGAAAATCTTGAATCAACTCGTTCTTTCTTCTTCAATATGATCAACACAACTCATAGACAGACGACTAAGAGCATAACCTACAACATTAGCTTTACCGGGGTGATAAAGGACTCTTTTATCATAGTATTTCAATAACTTAACGCACCTTCTTTGGAGAAGATTCAAATCCTTTTGATTAAATAGATATGAAATCTCTTATGGTTGGTAAATACCCCAACATGAAATTTCTACATATAATGTCTCCAAATCATTAGGAAAAATATGACCAATATTAACTAAAGATCGTGATATAGATAAATTAGTCATGGATTTCAAGTTCCTTTGAGGGATAGGCAATAACTTTTCCATTTTGCATTAGCACACATCCTTGACGAATTCTCAAGGCATCACAATAAACAAAAAAAGCATAAGTTTCTTCTGGTAAGGTCAACATCAGACTGGAAGTAAGTCTATCATTCAACTCTTGCAAACACTTCTCACAAGCTTCAGACAATATGAACTTGGCCTTTTTTTAAGTCAAACCCGTCGAAGGAGAGGCAATTGAATAGAAACCTTCATCAAACCCTCCATAGTAACCAGCCAAACCTAACATATTTCTTATGTACGAAGGAGTTCGAGGTCTAAGACAAGTGTTCACCACATCCTCTTCTTAGAATCTATCTCAAAACCCTTGCTTGAGACAATATGACTAACAAAAGCTACAGACCTTAACCGAAATTCACATTTGCTAAAATTTGCAAAAAGTTGTTTGTCCTTAACGATTTGCAATACGATCCTCCAATGATCAATATGACCTCAATCCTATAGTATATCAAAATTTCATCGATGAACACAATCGCAAACATGTCGAGGTATTGTTTAAACACACTATTAATAAAGTCCATAAACGCCGCCAGAGCGTTAGTTAACCCTAAAGACATGTCACGACCCAGGGGTACACCCTAGACGTACTAAACCCTAATTATTATAAAAGATGTGTGATTACATAAAAGAAGTCCTCAAATTAACAAAGATATACATAGAAGAGAAACCAAAAGGAAAACAAAGTACAAATTCTACAACTTCATAAGTAGAATGGAAACGAAGTACAAATTCAAGAACTTTAACACTAGAATGAAGATGTCAAAACCTGTAATTTCTATAAAAGATAGAATAAACACTTACACACTCGCTGATTTATATGGAAATGCAATAACCAAAAACACTTACATACTAGCCACAGCTCATAGATTCTTAGATTCCTTTAAATTTTGAATTTTTCCAATTGTTTCTCCAGTCTTTTGGACAAAAGTGAAGAAGGATTATGAGAATTTCCTTACCTCTTGCATATTGAAGCAACAAATGTTGCCATGAAGTCCCTAAGTTCCCAATGATTGCCAGATAATATGTTTCCCAACCTTCTTGCGACAAGGCTTGTCATAATAAAAGGCATCAACTGGTGAAGCTGGACATACACCCGGTAAAATAACTCAATTAATTTTAAAAATGAAAACAAAAAGTTGCATGGAGCAGTAAATTATCAGATCAGCCACAGAAAATTACACAACACAAAAAATTGAAGATACATGGTTGAAGTCAAAGCCAAGTTATCAAGTACGCAAATACACTTCTTTAATGAACAAAGTAACCTAACACAACTTATTCACATTATATAAATTAACTAATTCAATTAAACCCACTCTTTTAAATTATATATGTACTCTCCTTTTCCACCGTCATTTTTAAGTGATTTCAAAAACAATAAAGTTTAACCAATCCAATCATCAACAATAAATTTTATACGTTATCCTAAACCTACATTCTAAAGTAAGAAGAATTCGACACCAAGGCTATTAAAGATGGTATTACATAGTAATCTTACGGTCTTTATGTAAATAATAGAAATTAGAGGATTAGATAGAAAATAATTAGTTAAAGTAGTTACAAAAATATTCTTTTCTTTACTGCATATAGATGAAGTAATCTTGATTAGTTTGGGATAAAGAAAAGGTTCACATGGTAATTCATCATATTAGAATTCTTTTTCTCTGTAACTAAGCACATTTAAGATGTTTTTTTCTTCATAGTCGTCATGGTATCATAGCTCCGGCGACTGTAAATGGTTGTTCAAATCACTGATTCATCTACATAAGAAACAGACGAAGCTATGGCTACTGTTGATAATGAGTTGCCTGAAAAATTAAGTCATAATCATCCTCTTTTTCTAAACACCATTGACAATTCTGGTGTACTGCTAAGTTCAATTCAATTGACTGGAGCCGATAATTTCTGGTATGGATTCGAGCATTAAGATTGCAATTATAGGTCGTAATAAATTGGGGTTCATCGATGGTTCATGTAAAAAGGAGCCATATGGTCCAAATCTGGTGAATTTGTGCGAACGTTGCAACGCAATTGTATTATCATGGATCATGAATTGTGTTTCAAAAAAATTACGTGGAGGTATTGTTTATTCCACAAATGTTTCATTTGTATGGAAAGATATGGCTGAACGATATGATAAATTTGATGGATCTCGTATCATCCAACTACACAAGGAAATTGTTGATGTAAGTCAAGGCACTAGTTCAATCTCAACATATTTCTCTAGATTACGTGAACTGTGGGTAGAATATGATAGTCTAACTCCTATTCCAACTTATGATTGTGTAAATTCAAGAGAATTTGTCAAATTTGTACACAATCAGAAGTTACTTCAGTTTCTTATGGGTCTGAATGACTCATATGAACAAGTTAGGGGACAAATATTGATGATAGTACCTCTACCTTCATTGATCAAAACATATTCACTCTTAATTGAGAGAGAAAGTGAGAGAACCATTTTTCAAATCTTCAGTAGTGCTAATGGTCTGAATGGAGTGCCATGTTCACTACTGGAAACAATACTAATGCTATGGTACCTAGATCAAGGCCTTACAACAGTTCTGGCTATGATCCTAATGCATTCTATGATTACTGCAAAAGAACAGGTCATACACATGCAATTAGCTATCAGCTTCATGGTTTTCCCCAAGGATTTGAAAGAAAGATGAAGAATCCTAGCAATGCATATCAGGGGAGAGGAAGGTCTAATAATTAGTATCATGGGAAGGGAATGTTTAACAATGACGTGAGGCAAAATATTACTGCTCACAATGCAGTCAGTGATGGTGATATAGATGTTAACAGAGGTTTGAATTCAAAAAAACAGGGATATGGAAGAGGATCTACAAACACTGAACATGTTGAATATAAAAAAGGCATGACTATGTTGCATGAAAAATATAATCAGATCTTACACATGCTTGGACATACTAATGTGCAGCAGGGAAATTCTGAAGTAGCATCTACATCACATTTCAGTGCTAATATGGCCCAAGACAATTGCTCTTCAACAAGTGCCTCAGCAGGTAACGAAACTTCTCTCACTGTAAGTTCAGCCAATACTGGTTGGATAATAGACTCTGGTGCAACCAATCATATGACTCCAAACTCTGATATTCTTACTCATAAACTTCCTCTTCCTAGTGATAAACCAAGAAATGTTCAGTTGCCCAATGGTGAAACAAATCAAATCACACATATAGGTTCCTGTAATATAACTCCTCAAAACACACTAAGAAATGTTCTCCTTATTCCTTAATTTAAATTCAATTTACTATCAGTATCACAAATTAATAAGGATCTTAAATGTGTTGTGTGCTTCTTTCCTAATGTTTTTACTCTTTAGGACCTCTCCAATGGGCAGTTGAAGGTGATTGGTATAGAATATAATGGTATTTATTTTCTTCCTAACAACTCCTCTCCTCTCAACACAAATGCACAATGTTCATCACATTTAGCTCATGGAGATACTCATTCCACATATTCACAAGCTTTATTGTGGCATCAAAGGCGAGGACACATTTCTTCCACTGTTCTGGCTCATCTGTTAGCTCTTTCACCAAGTAAATGTTCTAAAGATCTTCATAATTGTATCATTTGTCCTTCGGCAAAACAACATAGATTACCATTTTCCAATAGTACTACTGTTTCTACTTTTTCTTTTCAGCTACTTCATATTGATGTTTGGGGTCCCTTTAAAACCCCTACCTATAATGGACATAAATTCTTTGTTACAATAGTTTATGATTGTACCATTCTATTATGTTTGTTGTTAATAAGAATGAAGAGTGATGTTTGTGATGTCCTGAAAAAATTCTTCATTCTTGTCAAAACAGAGTTCAATAATGTAGTTAAAATAGTCATAACTGACAATGGATCCGAGTTTGTAAACGTTGAGTGTCACAAACTATTTAAAAACATAGGTATCAGTCATCATAGAACATTCATTCATACACCTCAGCAAAATGGTATTGTAGAGAGAAAACATAAACATATTCTTGAAGTGGCTAGGGCAATCAGATTTCAAGGGCATATTCCTACAAGATTTTGGGGTCATTGCATACTTAAAGCTACTTATATAATAAATTTGTTGCCTACTCCTGTGTTACACGGTAAATCTACTCATGAAGTATTTCATAAAACCAAACCTAATCTACAACATTTGAGAGTTTTAGGTTGTCTGTGTTTTGCAAAGAATATGGACATACATGATAAATTTTAACCAAGAAGTGTTGTTGCCATTCACATCGGATATACTCCAACTACTAAAGGTTATTTTCTCTACAACATTAAGGAAAAAGATTTTTTCATTAGCAGAGATGTGACATTTAGGGAATCCACATTTGCCTGTGCAGTTTCTTCTTCCACTGATTGACACTTTTTTCCTTTTGTAAATGTTGCATTAGATTCATCACATATTGTATCTCCATCTATTATGGTTGAATCTCCTGAATTGCCTGTAGAGTTACCTAATGCTAGTTCTCAAGTTTCTAATGTTAGGAGATCACAGAGGAGTACCAAATCTCCTTTATATAGATGCAAGATTATGTTGCTTCTTCTCATCTCACTCCTATCAGACCTCTATATTCTATTGACAAATATCTTGGCTATGATCATTTGTCTTAGTCCTATAAGGTTTTTCCTCTCTTCTTTTGGTCATAACGTTGAATCTGTTACCTTTGAGGAGGACTGCAAGGATCCCAGATCGGTTGAAGCCATGCAGGCTGAAATCTCAGCCTTGGAAACTCATTAGACTTGGAAAGTGGTACCCTTGTCTCCACACAAAAAGGCTATTGGTTGTATGTGTATTTTTAAAATCAAATATCAAGCTTTAGGGGAGGTTGAAAGATTCAAAGCTCGATTAGTTGCAAAAGGTTTTAACCAAAGAGAGGGATTGGATTATAAAAAAACTTTTTCCCCTGTTGTTAAGATGGTTATAGTCAAAAGTATGTTGGCTTTGGCTGCTGTTGAAAACTGGCATACTCATCATATGGATTTGTCAAATGCTTTCTTTCAAGGTGACTTATTTGATGAAATCTATATGAATTAACCTTAAGGCTTTCAGCTTCCTGAGGGATTTATTGTGCAGGTGGAGAAACCGGTGTCTAGGTCACCAAATCTCTCTATGGTTTGAAACAAGCACCTAGAGAAAGGAATGTGAAGCTTACAGATTTACTTATCAGACTAGGATCAGAGTCATGCATATTATTCACTTTTATTAAGAAAACAAAAACATCTTTGGTTGTACTTCTAGTATATGTTGATGATATGATTATTACAGGTAATGATTTTAGTCTTATTCAACAAACCAAAGGAGTTTTACAAGACACTTTCAAGATGAAAGACCTAGGAGAAATCAGGTATTTCCTAGGAATCGAATTTGCTAGATCACAAGAAGGTATTGTCATTCATCAAAGAAAATACTCTCTTGAAATAATTTTTGAAGCTGGACATGGAGATGCTAAATAAGCTTCTACCCCTATTGATCCTTATGTACAGTTAACAACCAAGGAGTATAATGAAATAAATGGGACAGGAAAGGAACATAAATTACTGGATGACCCAACAATATATAAAAGATTAGTTGGAAAATTGTTGTATCTATATGTTACAAGTCCTGACATTGCTTTTGCTACACAAACTCTAAGTCGGTTCCTTCATCAACCTAAACAATCACATCTCAATGCTGCTCTTAAGGTGGTCAAATATGTAAAGGGACAAGCAGGACTAGGTGTACTATTATCCAGCCAGAATAACAACCAGTTAAAGGTCTACTCTGATTTAGATTGGGGTCTTGTTTACACACCAAAACATCTGTTACTGGATTCATAGTTAAGCTGGGAGATTCACTTATATCATGGAAATCCAAGAAACAAGGAACTATAATTAGAAGTACAGTTGAAGCTGAGTACAGAAGCATGGCAAGTGTTGTAGCTTAAGTTGTGTGGATAACGAAACTATTCAAGGAACTAGGAGCTGATGTAGTAACCCTAGATATCATTTATAGTGATAGCAACTCAGCTATACAAATTGTTGCTAATCCAGTACTACATGAAAGAACTAAGCATATAGAATTGGACTATCATTTCATAAGGGAGAATATTCAAAATGGCCTAATTTAGACTGAGTATCTGCATACCAAAGACCAAGAGGCTGATATACTAACTAAAGGTCTTAGCAAGTTTTAACACGAGTATTTATTATCCAAGTTTGGAATATTGAATCTGTTCACTCCTAAAAAATTGAGGGGGTGTATTAAAGATGTTATTACATAGTAAGCTGAGGGTCATTATGTAAATAATAGAAATTAGAGGATTAGATAGAAAATAATTAGTTAAAGTAGTTACAAAAAGATTCTTTTCTTTACTGCATATAGATGAACTAATCTTGATCAGTTTGGGATATAGAAAAGGTTCACATGGTAATTCATCATATCAGAATTCTTTTTCTCTGTAACCAAGCACCTTTCAGATGTTTTCTTCTTCATAGTCGACAAAACCATGAACAATAGAATCACATATGGTTCAATATGAACATGTGCATCAAAGCGAAAACAAGAGGAAAATTGTTCAAATTATCACCCTCAAATGTTACATGAACTGGGCTTAAATTGACTACAATTACCTCATCAGAAACAAAATATGTGAAGTTAGGTACTACTGGATAAATACCTGAGCCTGTTGCTATGCTTCGTAGAGCTTCTTTAAAGAGAAGGGGATTAGATCTATTTGTAGTAAGCACTTTCATTTTTTCATAACAGAGCTACGAAAAAAAATTATGCATAAGGATAAATATGGGCAAAAAGGATACTAACATTTTCGTTCAAATATAACTGAAGTTCATACAATAGAACATGCTTAACAGGTACATTAATATAAAAAGGAACTCCATCCTCCTTATACTCAGTATTTCTATTATAAGATGGGATAGGTTAGACAGTGAGAAATTAATTATAAGTTTGGAATATTGAAATTTGAAGGAATATTGATTGTATTGAAGTGTTAACCTAATAAGGGAATACATGGGAGATATATATAGGAGATATAGGAAGGAGTACTAATCCTAATAGGACTAGGATTAAGGAGTACTAATCCTAATAGGACTAGGATTAGTACACAGTAAATACTAATATTATTTAATACTATTATTTAATACTATCTGTTACTATCCCCCCTCAAGCTGAGCTGAGCGGAAGCGAACGGAAGCTTGGAACTGAGTTAATCGTGCTGTCGGCTCGGGAGAGGCTTGGTGAGAATATCAGCCGGTTGTTCTTTAGTGGGTACATACTGCACAGTCATGGTGTCGTCCTGAACTTCATCGCGAACAAAGAGACAATCGGTATCAGCATGCTTCATTCTGGTGTGTAGGACGGAATTCTTGGCCACACAGATGGTTTATTTGTTGTCACAATAGAGAGCAGGAACAGTGTGAGTGGCGCGGAGTTCGCGAAGAATATATGTGACCCACATGGTCTCAGAAGCAAGAAGAGTAAGGGCGCTGTATTCAGCTTCAGTCGAGGACCGAGAGACCTTGGGTTGTTTTTTTTGTACACCAGGAGATCAGGTTCGGCCCCAAAAAAACGAGAAACCCCGATGTAGATTTTCTTTCATTTTTATCATTCGCCCAATCTGAATCTGAGAAACCCCGAAGCTCCAAGTCCCCGGGTCGAATGAGTAAACCACGACCAAGAGTGCCAAAAATGTACCTGAGAATACGTTTTAGACAATGGTAATCATGTTCACTTGGTTGATGCATGCGCTGAGCAACTCGGTTGACAGATAACTGGATGTCAGGATGGGTAATGGCAAGATACTGTAGAGCCCAAATGAGGCTGCGGAAGTGGGTGATATCGGAAAAGGGGGTGTCGGCTCCATTCGTAGACGAAGAGACTGCCATCGGTGTTGGTTGGCTGGTGCATTTTTCCAGTCCAGCTTTATGCAACAGATCTCGAGCATATTTTGACTGATGAAGAAATAAGCCGCTTCCTGTCCGAGAAACCTCCATTCCCAGAATATAATGTAACGGGCCAAGGTCCTTCATTTTGAAGGTAGTATGCATAGCTCGAGTGACATCCTGAATGAGAGCTGCAGTAGAGCCTATAATAATGATATCATCTACATAGACAAGAAGAATAATTGTACCGTGTGCTGAATGTCATGTAAATAGACTCGTGTCGTGGACGCAACACGTGAAGCTGAGTCCCTGGAGGAACGTTTTCAGACGTGTGTACCAAGCACGGGGGGCTTGCTTGAGCATATACAGAGACTTTTGGAGTTTGCAAACATGTTGAGGGAAGCGGGGATCAACATAGCCCAGTGGTTGCGTTATGTAGATAGTTTCATCAAGCATGCCATGAAAAAAGCATTGGAAACATCCAACTGATTGATGACCCAATTGTTGCGCACGGCGAGTAACAGTACCAGGCGAATGGTTTCCTGCCGAATAACAGGACTGAATGTCTCGGAGTAATCAAGCCCATACTCCTGATTGTAGCCTTTAGCAACCAAACGAGCCTTGTACCTGGAAATACTGTCATCCGCATTGTGTTTAATTTTGTATACCCATTTACAACCCACTGGGTGCCGCCCATGGGGCTTAGGTACAAGAACCCAAGTTTTCTGATCAGTCAAAGCCTTAAACTCGTCATCCATAGCATGACGCCAATAAGCATTTTTTGAGGCAACAGAGTAGGTTGTTGGTTCACTATCGGGAAGGGGTGTATTTGGTAGTATGGTAGCCTGAAAGGTTTTAGGTTTAAAGATACCGGCTTTGCCACGGGTTAACATGGGATGAGTATTGGGGAGTGGCACGGGCGGTGGTGATTCGGGGGTGGCCGGGAAGGACCCAAAATGGATCGGGCTGGAGATGTTGTGGGTATGGAGTGGTTCGGGTTGGTTGTGGGTGTGGGTGGTGATTGCGGGTGTATTGTGGGTGACGGTCGAAGGGGTGATGAGGGGTGGTTGGGTAGTGGGTGGAGGTGTGGGGGAAGGTGGTGAGGGACCTTGTGAGTATGTTGGAAAAAGGGGAAGGACGCCAATGAATGATGTATTTGTGGAGGAGGAAATAGACTCGTAGGGAAACTCATTTTCGACAAATTTGACATGACGAGATATGTAGACTTTATGAGTTTGTGGGTCAAGACAGCGATAACCCTTGGAGGTAGGATTATAGCCCAAAAAAATACAAGGAGGGGATCGGGGTTGTAATTTGTGAGTAATATGAGGACGTAGCCAACGGTAGGCAAGACACCCAAAGACGCGGAGGTTGGTATAATTGGGAAGTTCTTGGTAAAGGAGTTGATAGGGTGATTTGTTGGAGAGAGTGTGACTGGGCATTCTGTTAATGAGGTAGTTTGCGGTGGCTAGAGCTTCTACCCAAAAGGAGACAGGGAGATGAGATTGATGTAGAAGAGTAATCACCGTTTCAATGAGATGGCGATGCTTACGCTCAGCCACCCCATTCTGTTCGGGAGTGTATGGACAGGAGGTTTGATGTATAATTCCCAGGGATCGCAGAAACTGGCCAAAGATGTTATTGACATATTCCTTTCCATTGTAACTTGGAAAAAGTTTAACATGAGAATTGAATTGTGTTTTGACCATTTTTTCAAAAGTGACAAAGGTGGTGTATGCCTGTGATTTGTGTTTTAGTGGGTACAACCAAGTGTATTTTGTAAAATCATCCACAAAACAAATATAATAGCGAAAACCAACAATTGAAGGAACAGCAAAGGGACCCCATAGGTCAGAATGAATAAGTTGAAAAGGTGCAATTGTATGCTTCTCAGATAAAGTAAAAGGTAATTTATGAGATTTAGCAATTGAACAGGAGTCACAATTGTTTACATGAATGGAAGAAAAACCTAATTGAGACATTGAAGAATTTATTATTTGAGTAGACGGGTGACCCAGACGACTGTGCCACAAAAGACTGTGCCCATCAGCCGAAAGAGCCACCGGAGCCACAAGAACGCTTTCTGAAACTGGGTGGCAGACGAACTTGTGCCAGGAAGAACGTACAGACCATGCTCATAGGGGCCCTGAAAAATCACCCTCTTGGTAGTATTGTCTATGATTTGAAAATCATTAGAGGTGAACAAGAGTGAGCAATTATTGTCTTTTGTGAATTGGTGAACTGAAAGGAGATTGGATTTAATAGAAGGGACGTGGGTAAGGTTACCTAGGTGAAAGATAGCGGTGGGGGTTTTAATGGTACCCGTGCATGTGTGAGAAATATTAAGGGACTCACCGTTTCCAACAGTAATACCATTGGAGCCATGATATGGATTCGGAGCATTAAGCTTGGATAGATCAGAAGTAACGTGCATGTTGGCCCCAGTATTCAACAGCCATTTAGAGGAAGGGCCGGCTTGAGATGCATAATTCGCACGGTTATCACTATTTCGGCTCTCCTCATACCGAAACCAGCAACGAGCAGCAGTGTGTCTTGTTTTTTGACAGATTTGACAAGTTGGACGATCCCGCTCGTAAGTGCCCTGCCTGCCGCTGGAAGATGACAGCCCGCCGCTGCCGAAGGAGTGCAGGTTGTTATTGCTGCCGTGCTGCTGACCATCGTACGACGGACGATTGCCCTGCCGATAGCCGCGCCCGCGGCTTCCGCTGTTTCTGCCGTAGCCGCCGCGGCTCCACTGCCGGCCGCCACCACGCCCCCCGCGATAGTTCTGGCTTGCGGTGAGGGCGGTGGCCGGCTCCATCACAGCGGCTTCTCGGAGAAGAAGTTTGCTCTCCAGATCCACGTTGATTTCTTCACTTTTTAACCACGAGGAGAGAGTAGCCAGTTCAACGGGCGTTGGACTGATGCGAACCGCTTGTTTAATGGAGGAGTAAGCTGATGGGAGCCCCCGAACGACGCACATGACGAGATCTTTTTTGGGAATGATTTCGTTCACAGTGTCGAGGGATGTGATTATTGTGGAGACCTCGTCTAAATACTCCGCCATAGTTTTCGTGCCTTTGGTAATTGTGTGGAGACGATCACACAATTGAAAAATATGAGAGTGGAAAATTGATGCATAGCGTGTTGTGAGGGCCGTCCACAGGGTTGAAGCAGTTGTGTAGGATCGAACGTGTTTCTGAACCGTGGGAGAGATGACCGCAATCAAACATGATCGGATCTGGCCATCCACGGCTTTCCAGGCGGCATGGGCCGGATTGGTCTTTTCAGATTTGTCCGTGGTGGTGATGACTGCCGGCGGCGGTTCTGTGCTTCCATCGACGTATTTGAGAAGATAATTGGCCTCAAGGGCTGTAAGAACGGTGATTTTCCATGTACGGTAATTTATGTCTGATAATTTTTTGGGAATCAGGGCATGAAGATGCCTGAGAAGGAGTTTAACGCCAGAAGAAAGTGAATCGAGAGGATCCACCTCGGTTCTCATGGCTGCCGCCGCCCAAGAGACAAGAGGGAACGATCGGTGCCCTAAAGAGAAAAAAAAAAACCTAGAGAAAAGAAGATCTAGGTTTTCTGGCTCTTGATACCATGAATGAATATTGATTGTATTGAAGTGTTAACCTAATAAGGGAATACATGGGAGATATATATAGGAGATATAGGAAGGAGTACTAATCCTAAAAGGACTAGGATTAAGGAGTACTAATCCTAACAGGACTAGGATTAGTACACAGTAAATACTAATATTATTTAATACTATTATTTAATACTATCTGTTATTTAAATTAAATACAAATTTTAACTAGCACTAATACTACAAGAATACTTCTCATTTCGTTGAAGTTGTGAGGAAAAGAAAAATATTCAAGGCAGGAAGCAAACTAAGAGAATGGGTATCAGCAAGAAAAAACACTACGCATGACCAAGAGTAAACTATACCCAGATACGGACCTTAAGGCAGAGAGTTCTCAGAAATAGCAGGTTGTACTCCTTCATTAGCTAACCAATGGGCAACAACAACAACATCTAGAAGTTCATTCGGCAAAGGCTTCGATTACCTAAATCACAAAAAGCGACAATTTACTATAAGCATCACTTCAATAAATTCACTAACTAAATCTGCTATACCTCATGAATTAAAATTCTTTACATCTTTGAATTCCACATCCTTCTCTTCAGTGTAGACCAAATCCTTATGTCCAAGTGCTCTCCTGAACCTTAACAGATCTCCTGAAGCAAAAGTATTGTTGCCGCCAATTGATATATCCAAAAGTGCACTACTTTTTGAGGATCCGACACTCAATCATCAAAACTTTTGAAGATTCCAAGAAACGTAGGCTGGTATAAGATAGAAAACGTACATCTAATCCTCTCAAGTTAAGTGCAGCATCCACATCATCAGTAGATAACGTAGTTCTCTTCGAATGATGCATACATTTAATAGTTTCCTACAGTATCATACAAAAATTTAAGCAAAATAGATGCGCAATAAACTCAAAAAACAATTAGTCAAAACTTTACCATGCTTATGTTCCAAAAGTAATCTTGTAGATCAAACAATCCATATTTTGTTATACCAAAAGAAATGTGTGGTTTCTTTTGTATAAGAAGAATGTGTGTGTGTCACGACCCAAATCGGGGACGCGACTGGCACCCACATTTACCCTCCTATGTGAGCGAACCACACAATCTAACCCTTAACATTTTAATACAATATCAACAAAAGAAATGCGGAAGACATAAACTCATTAATAAAACAACTCAAAACTATTATTAATATCCCCAAAATCCGGAAGTCATCATCACAAGAACATCTATCTAAAATTGCTAAACTAAGAGTATCTAAGAAAGCAAAAACAAGTAAAAACTAGTCCATGCCGGAAGTTCAAGGCATCAAGACTTGAAGAAGAAGACCCAGTCCAAGCTAGACGCGTTAGCTCACCCTGAATTTCCGAAGGTGGTGAAGACTGGCTAGATCTACTGTTGAGTCGAAGTTGACGGAATGTTTGCTGCATTACACAAATAACAAAGAAGAAAACATAAAAGTAGGGGGTCAGTACAACCACACGTACTGAGTAGATATCATCGGCTAACTCAAAATAGGGAACAGTATATATCAGTAATAATGTAAATCAACTATAAACTCAACATATAGCAAGAACAAGTATTATATCGTCAATAAACACCATCAAGTTCTTCCATGAGGGCTCAAGCCTCAATACCATACTCATTTGGGAATTAAGTTCATTATGTTGAGTATATTAACATCTTTCAAGATTCATTATCTTTCTTCCTCTTGTGTCGGTACGTGGCACTCCGATCCCCTATCGCTATGTGTCGGTACGTGACACTCCGATCCCCTATATCTACGTGTCGGTTCGTGACACCCGATCCCCTATCTGTGTCGGTACGTGACACTCTCGATCCCCTATATGTGTCGGTACGTGACACTCTCGATCCCCTATATGTGTCGGTACGTGACACTCCGATCCCTTAATTCTACGTGTCGGTTCGTGACACCCGTCCCACTAATACTATGTGTCGGAACGTGACACTCCGATCCACTAAGTTCATTCTATCTGTTCATCAAGCCTTCTCCATACCAAGGCCCCATCAATCCCATTACTTTAATTCATCAAGCCTTCTTTTATACGTGACACTCCGATCCCTTAATTCTACGTGTCGGTTCGTGACACCCGTCCCACTAATACTATGTGTCGGAACGTGACACTCCGATCCACTAAGTTCATTCTATCTGTTCATCAAGCCTTCTCCATACCAAGGCCCCATCAATCCCATTACTTTAATTCATCAAGCCTTCTTTTATACCAAGGCATCATCATTAATATTATAGATTAAAGTTTCTTTCAAATTTGGGATTCAATGGTTTTTATCATGCTTGTTTTATCAAAATCACATAATCATATTCATGCAAGCATACAATTAAGCATATAGACAGCTTTACAACACCACTAATACATATCATACACTATTAAGAGTTCACTACGAATATCGTAACATAACCATAACCTACCTCCACCGAAGAACTGAAGTCAAGCAAGTTACTTCTCCAATACTTTTTCTTTCCTCAATGCCTCCGAATCTTTCCAATCTATCAAGTATATACGCATAATTTATAAGTTAACGAGTCTATAAACACTTACGTTATTTTATGTGCATCCTAAACCCAACAACACATCTAACTTATAACCTTCTTTTCTAAAATTTAAACCTAAGGGTAAGTCTTAATTCCTCCAATTAGCATAACTTTAGTGGAATTTAAATAACCCAATACACCTAATATTTTATTACTTCACTCAATATTTTAATAATTTAATACACCTAATTAAGTGATATACGGACTGGGAATAACCTAAGTCACACGAATATGCATATGAGGAATATGCAGAACCCATTAAGAAATCATTAATTTCACAATTTGTCCCATAATTTAATTCTATTTTATTTATACAAGTATCTATATATGTTATGTCCTATCTTCTACCTTAACCAACACATGAAAACATTCACTATACATATACCCTTTAATACTCCCACTTTAAAGTATAATAATAATAAATACTCAAGTCAATATCATCTAAACTTGAACCAATCATCACGCTTTCCCTGGAATTTTTATTTTATTTTATTTTTCTTTCAATCAGTTTTGTGATATATATGTATATGGTAATAAATGTCATGCACAATTTCATAAGGTACTCTCTGCGAACAAAGTGCAGATCAATTAAATAATTACCTGTCGTATTATCTTTGATATGCGGCTTCTCTTGATTCCCCTCTTTTCTTTTCTAATTCCGTATAAAAAAATTGCAAAACCCTATTGATTTTATAATTAATTATAAATATAATAATAAATGTGACCTATTATTAATTTTAAAGTTTTTCTCTTTAACCACCAACTAATTAAATTATTTAAAACTACCCCACTAATTTTATAATTATAATTATGAATAGTTCAAAACATCCATTTAAAATCTATCGGAAAGTACTTTATCAAAGAAAAAGTTCTAGTGCTCAAACCGACTAAATGAGTTGTTACAATAGATACCAATTTACCCATCGTTCGTCCTCGAACGATCAAAGGAAGGTAAGGCAAGAGAGGATAGTTGTCTCAAAAATTCATTCGAAATAGTAGTACCCTTGGTCTTATATCAAAAGTATTAAACTGATCAATTGAAGATCTATACCTCCTCACATACAATGCCTTAAATAGGTCAATCTCACTACTCTAGGGGTAATTATTGTTGTATGTAAACTCAACTAACAACAAAACTATTTCTAATAATGGACTTTCAACTGATCTATTCTCCAACTAGACCCTGACACAACCATCTAAACAAATATTATCTAACATAACCACGATAAAATTTTGAAGCAAAAGTGGCTACAACCAGAAGTGGACTTTAACCAACTACCACACACTCATAATACACAAACCATCACAGATCTTATCAGGATTTTCTTTTCACAACACAATCTCATCACAAGCTTAAGTGATGAAAATATTACCTTTAGACATCGATTACTCATAAAGGGAGAATCAACATATCTAACCCAGGGAAGAATAATATCAAGTAAACACCAACAAGGGATACACTTCAAAATGCAGAACCTCTAACATTACTCTTAGGCAATGGTAACTCTTCATAGTAGCTCTTATATAGATTCTCATAAGCAAGTTTGTGTGTATAGAACTACTGATATACTTAAGCTATTCCAAACAACACCAATTCTATCATAACTAAATTACCAAGTTTGCCCAAGGATCCTACCTTATCAAGAGGACATAAGAGGATCTTTACATCCGATTCACCACTAGAAATCAATCCATAGGTGTGAAAACACACATGGACGTAGAAAATGAATCATACTCTAAATCACACCCGAAATGAAGTAGTTGTTCACGTAAGAGTGTATATAACCAAGGTCGAATAACTTCATATATTTTTTTTTTCTCAAAAGTTTCCATATCAAACATCTTCATTCATCTGACTCTATCTCTTTGAATTTCTAGCTACCCACAATCACCAATTTAGTCCCTATTATAATTGCACACATACTTACTTTATCGAACTCTACATCCACTGAAGTCGAAACTTTTAGTACTAAAAAAACATCATAACCCATCGATCATCTACTTACTTCCAAATCACCATTAGTATCAAAGTATTCTTATAAAATATATGTTCAAACTATGGCTATCTCTCAATCTATTTAAGCATTTCATGACAATTACGAGTTCCAAACAAGGCTACTAACATTATTTAAAATTTGATAGTACCTTTCCATCATGATAAACTATTAAATCAAACCATAAGTCAACCTCACACCACTTCCACATATCATGCTTTAGCTACCCTTCTAAACCATCACATACCTCATGCCAACACTTAGGAAGTTTCTTGGTCATTCAAATTATTAAGTATCCTATTAGCTCGTAACCTCTATTCACCATTAAATATCTATGTAGCACATCATAATATTCTATGTAATCCCATCAATAGAGTAGTATTATTCCAACTCTAAATTCTTAATAACCATGTAGAATTATATTACACCTTATGCATCATTCTTAAGTCATCTATCCAAATTTGAGCAATCTAACCCCATGTAAAATACTAAATTCTTCATGCCTCATTGTTTGCAATCCATATCAAAACTCAATCTTTATAAAAGTCGATGATAAATTCTAGTAAGTCTATATCGAACTACTTCATATCTCACAGTCATATCTAAACTCATAGGCAAAAATCAATACAACCATCAACTACAACCGATGGGTTTATACGAGAGGTCTTATTCCTTCACTTTTCTCAAATTCTTCTTATAATGCAAAATACTATTCGACCCTTCAATATGTCACTATTCTTGTTTCTTTAGATCACTCATCGATCTCATTATTTTACCAACAACCCATGACATTTTACTTCACATTCTAAATCAAAACTCAGAAGGAAACTCTTCTTAGATCCTTTAATAAGCAAAAGTAATAAACTTTATGATCCAAAACATGCATAAGTTCTTTCACTTACCCAATACACCACACGATTAATCATTTATTACCTTAATAATTCATATCTTGACTAATACTACCATGAATGTCGACTTAAAAAAAAAGGAACTTGAACGATGATTTCAACCATATAATCTAATTCCCTTATCTATCAACATTAGCTCATACCTTGAAAATTTTTATAATTACCTTATCTTAGCTTATCATTGATTGCCTCTCGATCAACCATACCATATGCTTCACTACAAAAAAATCCAATCCTACTCATTTCTAAATTCAACAGTACAACAGAACTTATCATCTCACTCAAACTGAACGTCAGTACACTCTTCTCTTAAAATTTATCCAATAATTTTTAACCAATCTGATTAACCTGTTACATTATTGCTTTAACCAAAACAAAAAAAAAAAGGAAAAATCACGCGCTCTTGAACCCCATTCTCAATCCTTTCGAAGATACAATTTTAATCCAAGCATACAAAGAAAATAATCCTTGCTCTCACCTAATTCTGAAAGCTACACATCCCATAAATTTTACCTTATTTTAATTATGACTCTAGCTCCTTTAAGTTCTATACGAGCGGTGCCCCAATATCTTCTAAAACGTTCCATACAATCACATTACTTCACTAAATAGTAGAAATTCACAATCTTAGATGCTCGCAAGTCTTTATTACCATGCAAAAATCATTTAACCAACAATTTGTATTCTATAATTTGCATCTCCGTCACCATCCATAACTTACTCTTATTACCATCATGCTTTGTAAGTCCTTTTATCACCATGAAGTGAACCTTTTCCTCGATCTAACACTTTGAACTTAGGTATACCAATCAAATTCAAGGGACTAACCCAATGTATATGCACTTTCTTGCTAAATCTTCAATTTACTTCACCCAGCTATATCCACTAGGACTTTCTTTCCCTATAAGTTTGTCATTTTAGTATCAATCTACCTTTTGAAGCTTAAGATAAAATCGTCAGTACTCATTCAAAATCCTTAAGATACATTTCACAACCTAAATGTGTTAACATTGTCCCAAAGATCCACCACTAAAATTTTCCTTTAAAATAATGCTCAACCACTAAAATTTTCCTTCAAAATAATGCTCAATCTAAGTTCCTTTAGTAATAAACTAGTTGGTTTCTCAAATGTGAATGCAACACTAAATCTTATTACCTGACCATGTCGTACAACTTGTAACTCCTTTAGTAATTAGTATTCATACTTGACAATCGACATACCTATTTCCACATAACTCTAGTACTGCCACACCGTGAAAGTCCGTTAGATACCTCACTAGAACACATCATACCTGTCCATAATATCGCACCCAAATAGCCCACATATTTCTACCCATATTTGAAATAGAGTGAAGAAGTTTAGATACCAATTTGTATCACCTAGATACCAATTGGATTCAAGTAGTAGCACGAAAGAAAGAAAGAAATGAGTTTTCCTAATATCCTATAGCTTCTCAAAGAAAAGTAAAGGCGTCCCCCTACCGTTCCTTAAGACTCTACTAGACTCGTTCTTGTGTGATGAGACCAACGAACCTAATGCTCTGATACCAAGTTTGTCACGACCCAAATCGGGGACGCGACTGGCACCCACATTTACCCTCCTATGTGAGCGAACCACACAATCTAACCCTTAACATTTTAATACAATATCAACAAAAGAAATGCGGAAGACATAAACTCATTAATAAAACAACTCAAAACTATTATTAATATCCCCAAAATCCGGAAGTCATCATCACAAGAACATCTATCTCAAATTGCTAAACTAAGAGTATCTAAGAAAGCAAAAACAAGTAAAAACTAGTGCATGCCGGAAGTTCAAGGCATCAAGACTTGAAGAAGAAGACCCAGTCCAAGCTAGACGCGTTAGCTCACCCTGAATTTCCGAAGGTGGTGAAGACTGGCTAGATCTACTGTTGAGTCGAAGTTGACGGAATGTTTGCTGCATTACACAAATAACAAAGAAGAAAACATAAAAGTAGGGGGTCAGTACAACCACACGTACTGAGTAGATATCATCGGCTACTCAAAATAGGAACAGTATATATCAGTAATAATAAATCAACTATAAACTCAACATATAGCAACAACCAAGTATTATAATCGTCAATAAACACCATCAAGTTCTTCCATGAGGGCTCAAGCCTCAATACCATACTCATTTGGGAATTAAGTTCATTATGTTGAGTATATTAACATCTTTCAAGATTCATTATCTTTCTTCCTCTTGTGTCGGTACGTGACACTCCGATCCCCTATCGCTATGTGTCGGTACGTGACACTCCGATCCCCTATATCTACGTGTCGGTTCGTGACACCCGATCCCCTATCTGTGTCGGTACGTGACACTCCGATCCCCTATATGTGTCGGTACGTGACACTCCGATCCCCTATATGTGTCGGTACGTGACACTCCGATCCCCTAATTCTACGTGTCGGTTCGTGACACCCGTCCCACTAATACTATGTGTCGGAACGTGACACTCCGATCCACTAAGTTCATTCTATCTGTTCATCAAGCCTTCTCCATACCAAGGCCCCATCAATCCCATTACTTTAATTCATCAAGCCTTCTTTTATACCAAGGCATCATCATTAATATCATAGATTAAAGTTTCTTTCAAATTTGGGATTCAATGGTTTTTATCATGCTTGTTTTATCAAAATCACATAATCATATTCATGCAAGCATACAATTAAGCATATAGACAGCTTTACAACACCACTAATACATATCATACACTATTAAGAGTTCACTACGAATATCGTAACATAACCATAACCTACCTCCACCGAAGAACTGAAGTCAAGCAAGTTACTTCTCCAATACTTTTTCTTTCCTCAATGCCTCCGAATCTTTCCAATCTATCAAGTATATACGCATAATTTATAAGTTAACGAGTCTATAAACACTTACGTTATTTTATGTGCATCCTAAACCCAACAACACATCTAACTTATAACCTTCTTTTCTAAAATTTAAACCTAAGGGTAAGTCTTAATTCCTCCAATTAGCATAACTTTAGTGGAATTTAAATAACCCATACACCTAATATTTTATTACTTCACTCAATATTTTAATAATTTAATACACCTAATTAAGTGATATACGGACTGGGAATAACCTAAGTCACACGAATATGCATATGAGGAATATGCAGAACCCATTAAGAAATCATTAATTTCACAATTTGTCCCATAATTTAATTCTATTTTATTTATACAAGTATCTATATATGTTATGTCCTATCTTCTACCTTAACCAACACATGAAAACATTCACTATACATATACCCTTTAATACTCCCACTTTAAAGTATAATAATAATAAATACTCAAGTCAATATCATCTAAACTTGAACCAATCATCACGCTTTCCCTGGAATTTTTATTTTATTTTATTTTTCTTTCAATCAGTTTTGTGATATATATGTATATGGTAATAAATGTCATGCACAATTTCATAAGGTACTCTCGCAAACAAAGTGCAGATCAATTAAATAATTACCTGTCGTATTATCTTTGATATGCGGCTTTCTTGATTCCCCTCTTTTCTTTTCTAATTCCGTATAAAAAAATTGCAAAACCTATTGATTTTTAATTAATTATAAATATAATAATAAATGTGACCTATTATTAATTTTAAAGTTTTTCTCTTTAACCACCAACTAATTAAATTATTTAAAACTACCCCACTAATTTTATAATTATAATTATGAATAGTTCAAAACATCCATTTAAAATCTATCGGAAAGTACTTTATCAAAGAAAAAGTTCTAGTGCTCAAACCGACTAAATGAGTTGTTACAGTGTGCAAAAGGAGTTATGTGCATAATCTCTCGAATACGGTATTTGACATCGAAGGCAAGAGTAGGCAAGACATCTGGGAATAAATTGCATACTTATAATTAACTTACCAATTTCAGAGTGAGGAAACATACAAATGCTATAATTCTCTTATTCAACAGTATAAGGTGCACATCTAGGTCTCGATAATTTATGGTTTTTTGGGAAATTTAATTTTAGATATTGTGATATATCGTCATCAATCAACATCAACAACTAAGATAGTCCAAAACTCTGTGAACACTAATCTAAAATTTTCATTATTGCTTTCATCGCAAAAAAAGCTATAAGTTAAATAAATTTAAAGAACCTAGTAGTAACTTCTTTAGTGTGGAATCGAAGAAAAGAAAGCACGAGGATCAACGTAAATTAAAATAGAAAGGCATCTTTAAGGAATTTTCCAGCTAGCAAGAACGTGTAAAGAGACACTAATAAGAATAACAGAAATTATCCCCGAAACTAGTGCATCTAGTTTGGGGCAATTAACATTATCATTGTACAATAAAACATTAATACACCCAGTAGCACAATATTTGACATAGTATTCACTATGCAGAAGTAACTAGATGTTAGTCTCACTTATATAACTCTTATAACATTAATTTGTGAAGTTGTTGACACACTTTTGAATTGAAATTAAGTAAGCACCTGATTGCAGCGATCAAGGAAGACAAAGGGAAAAACGCCTAGACATAACTAGATTACTTTAATTACCATTTTGATGCAATATTGACAATAACAGAACTTTTCCCCTGTAATTTCTCATAGGGAAATTCCCTGTATATCATGTTTTTTCAATCTTGTTAGCAAGCTTAAAATCCATGTTCTAATATAAAAAGGAAAAAAAAAACTCCACTCTTTTACATGAGCACAAGATTAAGAGAAACAAGCCATATCCATATTGATCTTCGGATAGCTGCACTGCATTTTTCAACATCTCAACAGTTATGCAATCTCTGAGTTCTCCACCAGCAGATTTTACGCCTGACTGTATCACAACACCCACTTTTTTGGCAATTGCAGAGAAGTTATTTGCAATTTCATAGAGAAGAGTCTGCAAGATCCAGATAACTTGTGAGATATTTGTTTCAGGCAAAAACGAAAGTTAACAGGAGAATTAATCAAGCTAACTGATGATGCATGCTAGAGGAAAAGACCCAACCCTTATACACAGAAATGGGACATGATAGTGATTGTAAGCACTGGTTTATTTTTATTCGGCAAAAGTATGAATAAGGTGGAAATAAATAAATTACATTCTAGTATAGCAAATCAATAAAAAAAGAAACACTGATCTTTAGGGAATCGTTCATAACAACAGTTTGCAGGCATGAAGAATTACCAACAAAAGCTAGTTTGGTCTAATTTTCTGGAAACAACAAAAGATTTTATTTTGTTATGACTAGTCCTTTGAACCAATATTATATGTGAACTTTTTCTTTCTTTACAGCTTTTTTCCATCTACATAGATTTATCATTTCATCACTATCAAGTTTTTATCTAATAAAATCACAACTGTCATGTTACATTTTATTGGTATGTAACGATATATAACAAGTACAAGTTACTTGGTCTTTCAGAGTACACCATCAATGAACTAACCTCTAATCTCAAAATAAAAGGAGCAAGCGACACGCCTGCACTACTCAACCCTCAGAATACGCAACATCTCATTCTGTTTTTTTACAGTTGGTAACTTTGTATTTTAATAGAAAAATACATGGGCAGTACTAAACCTTATAAACAGATGAACTCCAAAACTCCACTATTCTAAATTTTAATTGAGTCTAAAACATCAATTATAGAGACAATTTTATATGAGCATAATTGATTGCACAAAAACTATACCAACAAAATGCAGTTGAGTTAAGCTTTCTGCATACTATATTCTATGCTCTCAAAACATTAGAATGTCTCAATTTCAAGGTTGCCCACCAGATTGAAGCAGGGATAATTTTCTGTTGTGAAATTCATATTTTTTTTACATATATTCTTATATATATAGTTTCCATATTAGTAGATAAAATCCCACTAATTGGAGATCACGATTTCTTACCTAAAGCTAGGCTAGATTGATTTGCTCTAATGATTTTCTTTATTCACAATCTTATACATTGTATATATTTAACTCAGATGTTACCTCAAACAATGTTTTAGATGTTCCCTCTTTTCGATTAAATTTAATGTCTTTTATGAAACTCAGTTATGACGTAAAATGTTGTGCCCTTATGTTTCCCACGTTTTTTGTATTACAAGACTTGGCTACGGGTAAGATGATTGGCTCGAGCAAACATCATGTTGGTCTCTATTACATGTAATCAGTAAAAAAACCACCCATCTCTAATCAAGTTTCACAATAAATGATTTGTGGCATATTCGTCTAGGACACCCATCACCTGCACACCTTAGAGTAATTGCTCCATTAATACCTTCTCGTAATGTTTTCTTTGTTAATAATTGTGATGTTTGTCTTTGGCTAAACAGACGCGTCTTGCATTTCCGTTGAGTAACATATCTACTCGTTCTCCATTTGACTTATTACATTGTGATATTTTGGGTCCACGACGATTACCTATTGATTCAGGGGATCGTTTCTTTCTTACTATTGTAGATGATTTTACAAGATGTACTTGGTTCTTTCTTATGAAATACAAGTCTGAAACTTCTCAAAATTTTCAATCCTTTATATAATTTACTAAAAAGCAATTTCATGCTTCAGTTAAGAAAATTCGGGCAGACAATGGAAAAAAATTTGAACCCATGAATTTTTTTTCACTCTCATGGAATTGAATACCAATGAACTTGTGTTTCCATTCCACAACAAAACAGGGTAGTTGAAAGAAAATATCATCATATTTTTAATGTTGCACGAGCTTTACATTTTCAAGTCACTTGCCAATCACTTTTTGGGATAAATGTATATTGATAGCTATCTATATTTTTAACCGATTACCAACTCCATTGTTACATTCTGTGTCATTATGAATTGCTATATCATAAATCACCATCCCTAAGTAACCTAAAAGTTTTTGGTTGTTTGTGTGATGCTACTTTTGTTAATCATAAACAAAAGTTTGATTCTCGAGCCAAACGCTCTATCTTTATTGGTTATCCTACAGGTCAAAAAGGTTATAACCTTCATGATTTGGAAACCAAAATTTTTTTTAGTATGTCGTGATGTCAAATTTTAAAAAACTATTTTCCCTTTTAGTTTAGTTACACCAATTTCGACCTCATAATCATCTCAATCCTTTTGAGTATATTTGACAATTGTTCCTCTCCACCATCTATCATAAAAGATATCTCATCTCCTCAACCTCAATCTGTCCGGAGAGTAGAATCTCATGAACTCAGAATTACATAGGACGTCTCTAGAAATCCTACTCAATAAAATATTGTTTCTAGTAATCCCACATAATATTAAATTATTTACATCAATCCCACCTATTCTGGAAACACAACATATGATAATCTTGTCAATGCCAACAAAATCATTCAAAATTCAACAACTGATGAAGCTCATGAATATGTTCGAGTCACTTTAGAGGTTGTGCTTCATTCATCTCCTCTTTTAAGATAATCTGCTCGTCTAAAATAAATTCTTGAATTGCATAAAGACTACATATTAAAAGCTCAGGCCAATTAATCTTCTGTTATACCATGTCCAACAATATCAGGCACTTGATATCCTCTTTCTCATTATCTGATTTACACTCGCATATGTTTAACACCTTGCATTTTCCTAGCAAACAGTACAGAATACACAAAACCTTCATCATATGCTTCGGTTGTTGTTTATCCACATTGGTGACAAGCCATGAATGCTAAATTAGAAGAAATAAAAGATTACAAGACTTAGAGCTTATTACCATCCCCTATTGGTCAAAAACCCATTGGATGCAATTAGGTTGATAAAATAAAATACGAAATGGAATGATTCAGTGTTATAAGGCTAGTCTTGTTACAAACGGATATACTCAGTTGAGGGAATCGATTATAAAGAATCCTTTTCTCCAAAAACAATACTCTGGACATTTCGTTGTCTACATATATTTTTTTCTGCTAGAAATTGTTTCACTTATCAATTGGATGTCCAAAATGCTTTTCTTCATGAAGCCCTAAATGAAGAGGTCTAAATGGAACCTCCATTAGGTCTATGCCGACAGGGGGAGAACACTGTATGCCGACTTCACAAATCTTTGTATGGATTTAAGAAAGCATCGAGAAATTTGTTTCTAAAATTTTCAGAAGCTATCCGTAAAGTTGGTTTTCAACAATTAAAGGATGATTATTCCATTTTCACCAACATTAACGGTTCATCATTCACAACAGTACTTATCTATGTGGATAACATACTTCTCAAAGGAAATGATCTTCAAGAAATTAAACGTTTAAAAAGATTTCTTCTCAAACACTTTCGCATTAATGATCTTACAGAGTTTAAGTATCTTGCAGGTATTGAGTTTTCTCGTTCAAAGAAGGGAATCTTTCCCTTTAAGTCATAGAGAAATATGTTGTAGACATTTTGCAAGATTCAGGAATCGCAGGAGCAAGTCTTGAAAAGTTTCCATTGGAACAAAATTTAAAGCTAACTTCTGTAGGTGGTATTGTGTTGAATGATCCTACAAAATACAGTGATTATCTCACCGTCACAGGGACTATCATTGTTTATTTTGTTCGGACCCTTAGTCAATTTATTCAAGCGGCTAGAAAACCTCATTGGTATTATGTTGTGCAAATTGTCATATGTATCAAGGATTGGGGTAGTTGTCGAGCCACAAGAAGGTCTGTCACAGGATACTGTATTTTTCTTGGAAATTCACTTATCTCATGGTAATCAAACAAACAATTAGTTGTTGCTAGATCATCAGCAGAGGTGGAGTATTAAATGGAGAACACTTGTTTAGAACTTTCATGGTTAAGCTATATAATTCAAGACTGAAGGATCTCAAATGTGACTATTGGAATTCTGACCCCCAAAATCGCCTTAGGAACATGTTTATTCTATATGTTCCTTTGAAGATTACATTAGTTAGATTTTGTAAAGCAAATAAAATAGTAACACAATATTTTACTGCAGAAAACCCCAACTCTTAAGGGTAAAAATCGCGACCTACACCTCTAGAGGTTTTAACTCCACTTTATTAAACTACAAGTCGCAAAATAACATTACAAAGCTATGTAACCTAAGTAATTGAACTCTAATTCCTACAGGAATTATAAACTCTAATTCCTAGCTAAGAAATAATAAACTCTAGATTTTAGCTACCCAAAGAAACGATTTTATATCTTATACCATCCGTCATGTTTCTCAAACTTGATAGACGAATACTACACACACACTCGATTGTTGTTTTGGAAGGTGGCGAACTAGTAAATAATAAATCATAACAAACGGTGCAAAAATGAATGTGTTCGAATCAGCAGAATATGAGTACATAATTTCAACAAATACAAGTTCAACTGGGATTCATCAATAACAAAGTAGAAATTTATTTAAGGAAATTATGTTTTCTTGTTTAAATAAGGGAAGTATGCTTTCTTATTTATATCACGAAATTTGTGATTTGTTATTTAAATAAGGAACGTGTGTCTTCTTACTTATTTAAGGAAAATTGTGTTCATCCATGTTAGAGAGTAACAAGGGTTTCGAGTTCATATGCAGTATTTCGTTGAAAGAATATCAAGTAGAAGTCAACAAGTATTTGGAGATGACAATTATAAGTTCAATTCTACAAGGATTCGCAAATGTTCTGATCGATAAATAGGGAGCTATTTCAGATGCACTTACATAGAGAGAAGATCAAAACACGATCAAGAGGTTTGAGAGAGTTTTGAGAGATACTTGGGAGTGTTGCCAATTTGTCCGGAAAGCTTTGTAATATTGTAATTAAGAGTTTTGATTACAATCTAGTGTGTAGGATTTGTCTAACAAGTTTGAGAAATTTGATGGATGGTAGAAGATATAAAATAGAGGGATTTTTTGTCTTTGTGTAGCTAGAAATTAGAGTTTATAATTTCTAGGTAGGAATTAGAGTCTATAAATCTCTAGAATTACAGTTTATAATTCCTTAGGTTACATAGATTTGAATCTTTTGTTGAGACTTGAAGTCTGATAAAGTGGAGTTTAAACCTAGAGAGGTGTAGGTCGTTGATTTTACCCTTAAGAGTTGGGGTTTTCCGTGATAAAATATTGTGTTATTCTTTTATTTGCTTCACAAAACGTAACTGTTGTAATCTTCAAAGGAATATATAGAATAAACTTGTTCCTAAGGCGATTATGGGGGTCAGACTTTAATAATTGGTATCAGAGTAGGTTATCCTTGAAAGAGCTTAATAACTCAATATAAGATCATTATGGTAAAGGGCAACAGATCAACAAATCACCATTATTTAATGGAGAATACTACTCTTGCTAGACGACAATGATGTAAGAATTCATTTAAGCTAAAGATTACCAACTATGGGTTAGAATTACTTATTAAAAATTAATTCCTACTATTACTGATGGTGAAGGGAATAATGTACCTAAACCTACAGAATAATACGGAGAAGTTCACTACAAGTTGCTAGAGGAGAATGCGAAATCTAAGTGCATTCTCGTGTGTGAACAAGGACCTGATGAGTTTAACCGCATATATAGTTGTACCTCTGCAAAACAAATATGGGACACTTAACAAAATGCTCACAACAATCTTTGTTCTTACTATGAAGCCTTTAAGATGAAGTCCAAGGAATCTCTTCAAGATATGATTACTAGATTCACCACTGTAGTAAGCGAACTAATATCCTTGGGAAAAGTATGCACCACTGAGGAACAAGTTGATAAAGTACTTCGAACTCTACCTTGGTCTTAGGAAATAAAAGTCACTGCAATTACAGAAGCAAAGGATCTAATCAATATGAATCTACATAAATTAGTTGGAAATCTCAAGACTTATGAGATGAATGTTGACAAAAAAGGTGAGGAAATAAAGAAAATTTTTTTAGACTTAAAGAAACTTAAAAGTGATGAATCTTACATAGATTATGATGATCTGGATGTGATAAGTAAGAACTTCAACAAACTCGTAAAAAGGGGATTAAACGATAGCAACAAATAACCAACCACAAAAGAAAGAAATCTTGAGAGACCACAAAGAGAAGGCTGCTTCAAGTGTGGTAAAATAGATCAATAGATCAAGAATTTCCCAATGTGTGAATTAGAATAGAAAATCGGAAAATGCCAAAAAAGAAAGGAAGGAATTCTTTAATAAAAAGAAAAACAAAGAAAAAGAACAAGCAATATATGCAACTTGGGGAACAGGTTCTTCGGAGATGTATGAAAAGATGTTGAGGACATTGTTTTGATGGTGATAGAAGAATCAGATGTTGAACCTGAATTAGACTCTGACGAAACTGAGGTAAATCTTCTTAACCTAAAAGATAAACTAGTAAAGTTCTCTAAGAAAAAACTTTCATTCCTATTGCTTGATTTTATAGACAAAATTCAAGAACTTTTTAACACCAAGAACAAACTACTTGATTCCTTGTCTACCTTAAAGTTTGAGCACATTGATATTAATAAGAACAAACATGACGTTCAAGGGAAAATCAAGCAACTTAAATCTCACAATCTGTAACTAAGAACTGAGATTCTAAAACTAAAAGTTCTCGGTAAAGAAATAGGGGGAGAACTGCCTGACCAAAAACATGAGGTCGACAAACTCAAAAATAACTTAAAACTAGAAAAAGAAAACTCTAGGATAATAAATCTTGAATTAAGTAGAATGAGAAGTGATCTGGAAAGAGCAAATAAGTGGAAAAAATCCTCCATGACAGTAAGCCATCTAGGTAACAATAAAACTGTAATAGAGTATGAACATCCCATTAATGGGAATCCTATGTTTTATAATATTTGTGGTATATCGGGTCACTCTAAACAATATTGTCCTAAATACAAAGCTGGTGCAGAAAATTATGCAAGAGCAGCTTATAAAACTTTTTAAAGAAACAGGTATATTCAAGGACAAAAAATCTGCTCAAGTGGGCTTATGGAGATCTTATTCATCCTTTTTATCAATTAAAAGGACTCAAGCTAGTCTGGGTTCCTAAATCTAACCTTTGAATTTGTAGGAAAAGTAAGAGGAAGCAGACAACATTCACAATTGAACATGTTGTTTTGATGCATGATTGTTACTAGAAAAAATTCCTCTGAAAAAAAGGAATGGATGAATAACATTGTCTGGAAAAAAAGGGATTGAAAAAAAAAGGAGAAAGATTGAAGAAGCATGTTGAAGGAAACAAGTTCAACCTATGCAGCACCTAACAATTCTACGCATTAAGATGATCAATCAATCAAAAATATGATCAGCCAAGGAAAAAACTTTAAAAAGGAGCAATTTTGAACTTGGGGATGATTAAGGTCACATAAGTATCCCAAAATGTCTAATGAACATTGCACATTCTTCCCTCTAATGTTTAATTCTATGCTCAGTTTTGTACATTAAGTTGTATGTCTCTATACCACTTACATTGTATTTGCATCTAGCACAGGAGAGAGACTTAGTAAAATTGAAGCAAAATTCAGCATTATCAAGGGATCTAAGGTATGTGAACTACAATTATTCATGATTAAATATAAAGTAAATGCACTTGCACCTATTTCATCCACTTGTACCAAAATATATTCATTCCCTAAATACTACAAAAACAAATATCTTCTTAAAAAGCCTTATCCCAATGTGATGATATTAGTAGAAGAATGCACTGAGTATGGCAACCATCCAAAAAGATGCATTTAAAAGGGACATTTTCTTGAAATCATACTTCATGCTTTTTTGAGTATATCTTTTTAATACGTTGAAACAATACCATTCATATACTTCATATAAATATATTTAAAAGCCAAACATTTCATAGGTTCACATATAGGATTTATTACATTTTTGAGTCACATTACACTGACCTCTTGTTCCCTTAACAATGAGCTAGCTTCATTGTTTTTCATTAACTTCTCAAGTTACCCTTTAGTGATACTTGGTGAAATGCATCACCTTAAGGAAACAAGAAAAAATACATACAATCTATACAGGGAGCACATACATTATAAAAGTATAGTACAACATAGACATAGTAAAGTCATGACCTTCATCATGTAGTCAACAAGATCAACATCATGCATAAGACTCATATCATGCACATCTTCTAACAAGTAGAAAAATACTACAATGTCATGCATAAAGAACACAAACATAGTGAAATGCATTGGAACACCTTCCTAGAACTTCCTAAGGAGATACTTGTGTATTGTCTAGATGAGTTCATTACTTTAACCTATCCTAAGTAACCTCACTTAAGTCCTTCTAGATAGGGTCCTAGTCATTTACTTTCATTGTCAATTTTAACCTAGGGAAACTATAGCCTTAACCGACATAGACCATGTGATACTAAACATGGAATCCAATGTCATAAAACCCCACACCGAAAGAAGGCGGTCTGCCGCCAAAGTAGAACCAAAGGTGTCATAGCTTTCTAGGTGGATCCACTAGCAAATCCTATGGTTGAAAAATACTTATGGAACTTGGAGATACATGTCAAAACCCTCTTTATTCCAAGATTAGGCAACGTAGTTATTCACTTATGGAAACTCTATTTATGCAGATTGAGGCATTGTGGTTATCCACCTCATGAGATTTATGGTTACCTACCTTCGTACAATAGGAAGGGACACACACTCATATTCAAGTTCACTAGGTGCTAAGCTAAGTTCCCTTCATTGAAAACCTTTATTATATTTTTACTTTATAAAACATAGGTTTAGGAGATTCATTCCCTCATATGGTTAAATCATAGATCATAGATGGAAGTTCATCTTCCGAAATCATATAAAGATTCTATTCACATGAACATAGCATATGTAAAACATCATCTAGTTTAGGGTGAACATGAATACACAATTCAAGGCCCCTCTATTGACTAGGTCTTCATGCATGTGTGTGTGTATACATATATGTAAACAAATGTTTCACATAACACATTAATACACACATGTTCATACATACATATTCATACATATAGAAACCAATACTAGAACTATCCTATCAAGGTACATATGTGCAATGTACAGGCAAAATACCAAACCCTTGCCTATACTAATACACCTATCATGTATAACTAGCTAAGAAAAGACCTATCTTGATTTCATAAACATCATCTTAACATGCATAGTAGTAGACACTAGTGAATATTAGGACTACCTTTCATTTCGATACCATGACCTATAGTACATGTAACATGCATGTAAAGTGTGTGTCTGTTACATTGGTAAACATGATCACATAATGTATATCAACAAAATATTGAGGCATCCACCCTCTTAGATCATAATACTCTTTAAATCATAAACCACATAACAAAAAATAGCATAGGAGACAAGCTGACTTCATATTACACTTAAGACTCCTAACATTTTCTATTCATGCATTCACATAGGGGTACATAGGTAAGGGATTATGAAAAAAATTTAACTCATTGATGGCTTCACCTATATTTTACCCTAATATGGATATACACATGCTTATACAATAGCCATACAACCTTAATCAGAACATGAGTAGGAAAGTAGGCATAAGCTTCACATAGTATTATCATAGGCACATGTTCATATATTCATCAATTTGCCTTCATGGCCATGGTCAACACTTATAAAGATTGACAATAAACTAAACACAACAATCATAAGTAGACCATACAACACAATGTCATACAAGGCATCATCAACATTACTATAAAGAAATAATGAAGTAGATTAGTCGAGGAATTCTTACCAATCTTTTAGTCTTTTGTCATCATTGACCATCTCTTTTATCACTAAATAAAGTATGGTGCAGTGTTTAAAGGTACCATAATCTTGCATAAATTTAAACATAAGCTACTACAAGGCCATGCTACAACTAGTAGATCATCATCCAACTTCACTTGCATGGTTTATGGATCATATTTCAAAATTAATATCCATTCAAGGTAATAGATAATAATACACTTAGTCATATATAAATTATTCATAAAACACTTCAAGATCAAGCTACTATCGTTGGCATTAACCTATCAATTCAATGTAGAGTAGAGAGAATAGGTAAACATTTTAATCTTACCAAAGTATTAATAATCAATCATATTTTACCAATAAATTACATGCTAGGAAGTATATAATGAGAACATAGACTATATGAGGCACTACTACAATTGCCATTAATGTCGACACAAGCATGCTTCAGATTAGGACTTTATGGAAAGTAAGTTTTCATTAGTTAATCCTATTCAAACTATCCTGAACTGACCCATATTGCATTTATTATATATAATTTATCCTCATATTACTTTATGGGAAGCATCTGTAGACATTAACCATGATCAATTCATTTAACCCCTAACCTAACGTCAAGATCACAAGTTACACCTCCATAGACTAGAAGAACCTAGATCGATTAAAACCAAGCCTTATTTAATTGGATCATTCAAGATTTATATCCAAAATTCAACCATGGTATTAGTCTCAAACAGAATCTACCAGAACCACAACATAATCGAAATTCACTTTTATAATCAATTGACGACCCACATTAGAATGATCATTAATGAAGACTGGACTAGGCATGTTCAAACCTTCATGAATTATTTATTTTGATTCACCATCAATATACATAATATACAATAGAAATAAGATTACTAACATAATTGAATCATAAATTGACATGCATAAGATAAAGATCAAAAAGCTATACATATGCTAAAATCGAGTTTGTAAAAGATGCATGGGTTCCTCATGCAATAGGATTGAAAATAACGTACAAATCGGTAGATAATGATCAATACATTCATATGATGCTTTTTAAATAAATTGAAGAAAGAACCCATGGCTAGATTGAAGAAGGAGAACATTGATAATATTTTTCTCTATGAAACCTTTGAGATAAACTCTCTACATGGAAGAATAACTAGAGATTAAGGATGACCGTACCTTTGTTTACATGAAATCCTCTCAAACTTTTTGAGTCATGCATTAAAATCAAAGATCCAAGTTGTTGTTGATCTTCACCAACAATTGGATGTTCTAGAGAGAATATTTTTGGAGGGAAAAGTCTAATTTGGTAAATGTATTAGAAATGGGGTTGATCACGTTTTTACTCCCTTATATACACACAAAAGTAGCTAAACAATCCTATTAGAATCAAGTTAGGACATGGGGTGAATTTCCCATTCACCCAATAATTAAAACAGACGTAGCCAGCAGTTCACATATCACCATCGACGGAGCAATCGACTGGTTGTAGGTCAGTCGACGGGCCATCCTTTGGCTTCCGTCGACTGGTCCTTAGAAAAACTTTGAGTTGAAACCTGCCTAAGATGATTACCAATTGACGATACCTCAATAACGGTCCGTTGGTTGTCGTTTGATACTTCCAAGGCAGTGTCTCGACCAGCCTTCTGTACCTGTTATGGGGTCTTTTGTGGGGCCCTTTGATAAGCTCAAACCTACTTCTCAAATAAGAAGTAAAGAGGTTGTATCGAGTCAAGAAACAATATAATGAGGTTGGGATCGTTTCCACGAGGAAAATAGTTCAGACTTACCTTCAATCTATTATTACTACTATTTAGTAAATTATTTCCTTAGAAAGCAAAGACAATTAAAAGGGAGGTTTTTATTTCTAAATGAATGAAAATAACTAGCTAAACTAAAGAAGACAACTAACAGCTTCAAATGTTGGTTTTAATCAATTAATAAAAGTAACTAGGGTTTACGTGTTCCCCACAGGTTCCTAACTTGATAATTTTAACTATAACAATTCTTTCCTAGTATCTTGCATGCAATGTGATAATTTATGTATTTCTATATCCTTGGTCCGGCATCTAGAAAATTTCACTCAGCACCTTGGTCCGGCTACGTGTGTTGCTATACTAACCCTTACCTTTACCTTATATTAAGCATTGCATTCGATATTTGACTAAGTTATTACGTCGTACCATCACTACTATACTATTAGATAGGATACACTAAATCTATGTTGATAATTCTTTTTCTATTATCTACCGCCTTGGTCCGACAAGTAGCATTAAGGCGAGTTCTAACGTTAGCCATCCGTTAAAAAGACTTCTAAGCGAAAGAATTATCAATACAATCAAGACTATTCTAGAATTGTTATTTTAGTTAGGTTTTACCTCATTATTCGCCTATGGTTCCAACAACCCTAGTTATGGAGTTTAGTACCTATAGTCATAATCACAATATTCAAATATGTAATATAAGAATTCATGCACTTACTTCAATGAGAAAGAATAAAATCTAGGAATTTACTTGATTAATCGACAAAATCACCAACAATCAACTCCAGCGAAAAGTGTAATAAACCAAAGTGTAATAATCAAATAATCTCCTCAAAAAAAATATAACATAAAAATGTCTAATTACCAAGAGTCTAACTATAAGAGAGTGTAATCACCAAGAGTATAACTATAAGAGTTTCTAATCACCAAGAGTCTAACTATAAGAGAGTCTAAACACCAAAAGTCTAACTATAAGAGAGTCTAATCACCAAGAGTCTAACCCCAAAAACGAGGTTTTTTCAACTATTTATAAAAACAAAAACCTAATCGAAGAAGAACTCGTAGCGGGTCGTCGTGGTCACGGTGGGCCGTCATGGACTCTGTCGTCCCATACTCAAATTCTTCTTCTGCTCTCTTCATTACCCTCGATGGCAGGTATGACGTATCATCACAGGCACAACGCTTCGTTGAGGGTCTTAGTTCTATAACAGTTGAACTCTTGGAATTTGGGTACTGGGGCTGCTTCTTTGATCTTCCCGACGAACCAACAGGACGGACCGTCATGGCTTCGACATTCCGTCACGCACTTCGTAACCCCACACTTGGTCATACTTCTCCATCTTCCTTCATTAGCTTCACTATGATGTCACCTACGGACCGTCACAGGAAAGAGAGACCGTCACAAGCTCTGTAGGTGGTACTTTTCTGCATTTCTTGCTCAAAACATCCGCGTTTATCTTTAGACAGATTTCCTGTAAATAAAGAGAAACTTACATAAAAATTAATACAAGAAGGCTTTTGGACACACACTAAACTTAAGGAAAAAGCATTACAAATACCGTGAAACCACGGTATATCAACACCCTCAACTTAAATTCGATTCTTGTACTCAAGCGACGCGCTATGACTTATTACAAAATCTTTGTATAATAGTATCCATGTTTGATCTTTTGCAATCATTTGGCTATCAATACAAAACAGTCTCATTATATTTATGCATGTTATCACTATTAGGCTTGAATTATGCCGAATCAGACCGTGACATAGACTCACCATGCATTAACACCTATCCTCTTCAATTTCACTCCGAGGTGCTAATATTTCTGGTATTGCAACTAGTGTCCTCACTTAAAAACGACATCCTCATTTTTCAAATCATGATTTTAGTTTGAGTATAAGGATTACTTTTCAACACTCACTCTCCGAACAAATATACAACTCATTATACATATTGCCATAAGCTTGCCCTTATTTGCACTGCTTTAAGTTCGCTATACAACTCTTAGGATTACGATAGGACTTTCTTAGATTGTACATAGGTTCAGGATCAGGTAGGGTATATTTAGGTATACTTCACTGACTTTTTCCCCTCCTTGACATATCGGCTAAACATACCTCTTTTCGTAATATTATTTCACCCAATTTCTCATATTCTTTTACCTTGCTATTTTCCTCTGTTTCTTCATTTGTGTAAGTTACTCTCTTCTTTTCTTGCCTATATTTATTGTATTTTTTTGGTTTCACTTTTGTTTCAACTGGTTCTTGAGTCATTTTACCTTTGTTCTTTCTCTCTCTTTGTTCTTTAAACCTTACTTTGCAGAGCATTCCATAAAATAGCCACCCTCAACTCGTGGATTATCCATGAGTCAAAATACACAATACCCAAAGTTGGGTCAGGGCCATAAAAAGGTTGTTTACTTCATTACCCACCCTTAACTTATGCTTTTGTCATATGATGAGGTGCACATGTCCAAGGAGGGACCAGGGACAACACATCATTCCCGAAAAAGATCAGTTGGGGCAAAAAAGAAAGGTCTAGTTTAAGTTCAAATAATTTGGATCAACGAAGGATTAATTTCATTTTTATATTTTATTAAGGCAAAAAATGGGCTATATTGAACAAGGTCCTATGATCCTTTCCTGATTGTCTATAACAACTTACTTTTAGCAGGATTAACCAGGCAAGTTCTAGCTCAGTACAAATAGTGGACTATTCAAATCTTCCTCACACTCACTTGACATATCATTACTCTACAACATTATCGGACACCTAGTTCAAATTTTAGACTTAGGGTCATGCAGTTGTGTATCGCTATGTCATGCTTAGATCCACACATTTATCAATTACTATGCCTAGTCATGCATCATTTTCATTTCATCTGGATCTCATTTTAGCGATCATGCTTCAGAGTTAAACTATGTACACAAGATATAGAAATGCCGGTTCAATAGTAAAAATAATCAGTCACTTGGGGAAAAAGAACACAGGCAAGAAACCCCAAAAGAGGATAGTGAATAGGGCTACTTAGACTTCACCCTAGAACTCAATTTCCATTTACCCACCCCCAACAAAGAGACATGCAATTGTCTCCAATGCATAAAAAAATTGAAATACGAGAGTGGTAGGTTAAGAAAACCTGGGGCAACAAAGCTCAGACGATCAACAAGCTTGTGGGTACGGTTCCCCGAAACCCACTACCTCTGTAATCAAGACACCCTTAGTAGTATCCTCATCACTAACAACACTATCAGCAATACCTCTCTCTATCTCCACATTTCAGGATCTAGATGACCCAGTAGCGAACTCTACATCCCTCATCCGTTGCGCCTTCTCATTAGCAAGCGAGGCTCTCTTCACAGCCTCAATCTCACGGCACTCCTTCTTCCGTGATCTAGCCTCATCCTTCTCTAGTCCCCTAAGCCCCTTGGAATGCTCTCGAAAAGGAGGTGCTAGAATCTCAGAAGTGGCGAATAAGGTCTCCATCACTGTGTCCTCTGTGGTCACTTCAGAAGGGGCCTCAGACTTAGGCACCCTAGCCTTTAGGATCATATCAATATCTGCACGAAGACTCTCGACCGCAGGCTGAAGGGTAAACACATCCACTTGAGGGGGGCCGGGCTAGCACCCAAAACTCAAAAGAGTCGAAGCGCTGATGAACCTCAGCAATCTTCCGTTCTGTGTGCTGGAACATTATCCGCTCCAAGCACTCTTCTGCATCAGCAATAGACCTCTGCATCCAACGGTGGATGTGATGCAAAAGTGGTACCATCTGTGCCTCTAGTTTCTGGACCTTAGCAAGCGGGACTAGAGCAGGGAAACAGGCTGAATGAGAGGAGCTCGAGGCAGTGTTACTACCCAGGATAGACTCGACTAGTGTAGTGTCAGTGGTTTCAGAAATAGCTTGCATAACCGTGCGAGCCTGTGCCACTGTATCAGCCAGATTGTCACCAAGTGGAGCCAACTCATTGTCCTCATCCTTGATGAGACCGATATCAACAGTGACCAGCAGTGTCTTGAGCTGATCAATGTGCCAGATGGGCAAACCTGTTGACCTGCATAAATAAAATATCATGCACGGGAAAGGGTAAGTAGTTGTGACCTTAAAATCCCTATCGCGTATGACCTCCTATAGAAGCCAAGAAAAGTCCACCTCAAACTCAGCTATCACCGCCATCATCAGTAGTGAACGATCCCATGTGACTATGTTATCAGCGGCTGTGAGGGAAAGGCAGTGGCGGATAATAAACCATAAGAACTTTTTCGTGTAGGTCAAGTTAGCCTTCTTGATGGCTCCTTTCGGCTCAGTTACCTAGTGGGCAACCTCTCCATCAACGGACAAGTGCAGGGCTATCCACCTCTTAGTGGTCTCTCTCAGCTATGGCTCACACATGTATTGGCCATCTTTGACAATTTACCACCTGTAGTCAAAGTCGGCGGCGAGAGGGTCCGGTTGGCATCAAAATCCTCACCGTATAGATACCGCCGGATGGCAGGTAGGGAGATATCAACCTGAATTCCATGTACTCGGACATGCTCCAGTGGGACCTGTTTCGCGGGCGCAGCCCGCCTATTAATCTGTGATCTGAGAGTAGCCACGTAGGAGGCGTAGAACTCTCTGACAAACAATTCACTATAACGGCCCAACAAACGCGCTGTCCACTCCAGTTGGTGTCTAGTGGATAGATTGTGGTTCCCTGGCATATTCGGGAAACTTCCCGTAAGAACCCGTCTGTCCAATGTAAGGGTTCGTGTCATTACTCCTTTATCATTCAGAAACTTTGCGTCTGAATAAACTTTATACTGCCCGTCGACACACCACCGGTTAGGCTGGTCGGCAACCGGGGTGAGAGCACGAGTCGGTGAGGCATGTGTGAATTTAGAACTATCTGCCTTATCAGACGAGGCACACTTTTCAGCTGTGATGGGTGTAGGGAACTCAGCAGATCTGGAGGATACCTTTAACCACGAAACTACTATGGAGCCAGACGCTCCTTCTTCAGGAGTAGCTGACCCAGAAGGTGTGCCGTTAAGTGTGCGCTCCTCATCAGACAGGGAGGCAGCGACTACGCCGGACGCCACCTTTTTGGGTGTAACTCTGGTAGCACGTGCAGCTCGGGATGGGGTGGAAGTGCTTGGGGGCACGTATTTGGGGTCACGCTCATCCTCAAAGCTAATCACCTAGCGGGCAGACGGGGCGAAAAACTTCAATTTCCCACGTGCGTAGAATCGATCTTGTTTTGGTGCTATAATATATAGTACCAGTAAAGATTCAATATTAGTACTAGAACAAGAAAACTAGACAAGCAAAACGACACAAAATATATAAAGGAGTTAAGATGTAATGACATTTCTATAGTAACAGTGACACATGACAGACCAGGTGATGGCTCGTCGGGAGTACGATTGACCATCATGGGGTCCGTCATGTCTTACTTAAAACTATGTTTATGTGGATACCCCTGAAGGATAGTCTCGGTCATTTTGACGGATAAGCAAGACGGACCGTGGTCTATGTCTGTCATAGGTTACTTAGAACAAGTATGGGGACCCTTAGGAGAGGGGTCTCTGACAGTTATGAGGGATAAGTAGGACGGACCATCGAGGTTATGACGGTCCGTCGTCTTTGTCCATCAGAGGACACTTGAAAAAGTATGGAGACCCTTAAAACAGGGGTCTCTAACCGTCATGACGATTATGAACGACGGACCGTCGAGGGTATGATGGTCCATCGTAGATGGCCGTAAGAGGACACTTGGAAAAAGTTGGAGACCCTTAGGAACAGGGTCTCTAACAACCAGAACGGTTGTGCAGGACGGACTGTCGAGGGTATTATGGTTCATCGTATATGTCTGTAAGAGGACACTTAGAAAAAGTGAGAGGCCCTTAGGAATAGTGTCTCTGACAACCAGACTGGTTGTACAGGATGGACCGTCGTGGGAACGACGGTAAGTCGCATGTGTATATTGGTGGACACTTGGAGAAAATTGGACAGTGGGGTGTTAGGGATGTTGGGACGAACCCTATGACGGTCCATCGTGGGTACAAAGGTCCATCATCAGGGTCTCGTTCTGTCATTCAGTGAAAGATTTGGGGATGCCACATTCATCCCCTATGACCCAAATTGAATTTCTAGTGTTTTAACCTACATGTGTCTTACCCAAATACCTAGTAAACTAGCAATGCTAAAGCACCTATTTCTAGAGTTTTAACAAGGTAATTCTGAAGATTCTCAACCTAGTAAGAAAAAATATGTATCAAAGAATGAACCCATCAATAAGATATAGGCCAATACTAATTTATAAACAAAAATGCAATGTAAATGGGTAGAAGTCAGAGACACATACCTGAGAATTTGAGAAAATCAAGCGAGGAAGGTACTTGGTGATCAAGAAGAGAACCACAGCAGACTCTGACTAGTAAATAGTGTATTTTAGGAATTGGGGATTTTGGAAAATGATCTGTTGAAAGAGAGGTGGTAAGTGGGAAGTTTAATAGGGAGGTAATGGTAGAAAGAGGGAAAAAACCGTTCAAATGAAGGGGTGGTGTGTTTTATAGGTTGAAAATTTTTAGAAGTATCCAGCCGGGTCGGGTCGGATATGCTCATTGATGCGATGAGTCCCCGACGATGGTCCGTAGGAATTGCGACGGTCCGTCATTGGTTCCATTGCATGTGACCTAGTTTTGAAAATAACCGAAAGACATACGTGGCATGACAGATTCATGCGACGGTCCGTCGTTTGCGTGACGGTCCATTGATGGGTCCGTCAGTCACTGCTGCATAGTGATTTTCTGCAAAATTTCCTAGTGATGTGCCTGCAAATTTAAAACCCATTTGTATAAAATACTACCATTATTAAAAAGAAAAACCATAAGTATTCGGTTGCCTCCTAACCAGCACCTGATATAACGTCACGGCACGACTGAGGACACTTGATTATTCAGCCTTCATTAAGATGGTATGCCTCGATCACTTCATTTGCTGATTCAGTATGCCAAAATAGGGTTTTATTCATTCTCCATTAACCTTAAACCACACTCCCTCCTTGATTTCTAACTCAACTACTCCATGAGGGAATAATTGGGTAATCAATTAAAGGTCGTCTGTTTGGACTTGAGTACTGTCTAAAAGTACAAAATCCCCAACCATTAACTCTCATTTTTCACTTCTTAGGTCATAATCTTTCTTCATCTTTTCTTTGTAGGATATAGAATATACCGATTGGATATCACCACTCTACCTTATGGACCTACAAATGTTGAAGGTCGCTTCTTTATTGTTCAACCAAAATTTCATCTGTCCCTATCCCATATCAACTAAGGCTCTACCCGTAGCAAGGAATGGCCTCCCAATAATAATAGGCACTTCAAAATTGACTTCACAATAAAGGATAGCGAAATCTGTTTGTAATATGAAGGACTCCACTTATACTAGCACATCGTAGAGTATCCCTGTAGGCCTTATCACTGTTCGATCGACTATTAGTAGCCGCATCGCAGTGGGATTTGGCTCACCCAAAACCATCATCTTGTAAATCGAGAGGGGCATGAGATTTATTCTTGCACCAAGATCACATAATGCTTTCGCAAAATGAAATGACCCGACTCTACAAGGAATAGTGAACGCACCGGGATCTTCTTTATTTTGTACGAGACATTTTGTAGCAATAGCACTACAATGCTACATTCGATCATTATCCTCGAAAGTGACCGATCTTTTCTTTCTAACCAGATATTTCATAAACTTCGCATAACCGGACACTTGTTCTAGAGCATGTACCAAATGGACATTGATAGAAATCTACTTCAACATTGGTATAAGATGCTAATATTTACCATCATCGGTCTTTTTCACTTATCTGTGAGGAAGGGGGGGGGGTCTAGGCATGGGAATTACCTTTATAGGACTTCATCATCTTTTCCTGTGTTATCTTCTACTTCACCACTACCCTCTATCACCTTATCATTATCTTTTATCACCTTTTTCTCCTTAGACGGCATAGGTAGGTCAATGGTCTGCTTACCACCCCGAGTAGTGATTGCATTATAGTGTCTGTCATTTTTCAGATTTTGGACTGTGTTGCTAGGAAGAGTGTCTGGTTGCCGTGTGCTCACAGTTGCAGATAATTGGGTCATTTGCAACTCAATCTACTTAATGAATATTGCATGTGTATCGACTTTCTTCAAAATACCCGCTAAATCACTCCTGAACTCTTAATGTGCTCGTTATTAGCATGGAACCTACTAACCATATTGTGCAACATATCCTCAACTCGCGCTATGCTATCTCCACCATCCCTATGAGTAAATTCACGATTTTGAGTAGGTACATAGGGCCCCATCCTATCATTTATGTTACCATAGTTACCCCTATTGAACTTGTTGTCGCGGTTATAATTTCCATCTCGGACATAAAGACCCTCACGGTTATAGTTACCATAGATCCGACCTTGGTTACGTTGACCTTGGCGCCTATTCTCCTGATTTGAGCCTTGGTCACTCGGTCGAAAACCCCCTGTCTTCTCATTTACTTTATAGGAATCCTCCGCATAATAACATCCATCATGTGGTGGTGGTGTTTTAGATAAGTAGTTAAATGCATTTATCTTTTCTGCACCCCTAATGATATGTTTTAATACCAACCCAAGCTCAGTTCTCATCTGAGCCAACTATTCACGAATCTCATCTGTGGCTAGGTTGTGAGTGGATTGCACTGCGAAGGTATTTCTCCAAGCATCTGACTTCCTCGTACTCAATCATTTATTGTTCCGGGAGATTTTCTCTAATTTTTCAGCAATCTTAGCATAAGGTCACTCCCCATAAGAACCACCCGCTATAGTATCTAACACCGCTTTATAAGTATTCCTTCAGTGACTCAGCATCTATGCGGTAATTGGGGATGCTTCTCAAAATCGAGGTGAATCTATCCCAAGAACTACTTACTGACTCTCCTGGTAGTGCCACAAAGTTGTTCACTCTTTCTTTGTGGTTTAGTTTCTTGGAGACCGGGTAGTAGCGTGCAAAGAAAACGTCCCTTAGTTTGTTCCAAGTGAAAATTGAGTTATAAGGGTTCTTAGTGAACCAAATAGCAGCCTCTCCCGTCAGTGACAAAGGAAACACTCTTAGCCCTATTATATCCAAGTCCAAGTCAGTTCTCTCTACACAACTTTTACACACTTCCCCTACCTTAGCTATATGGTAATGTGTATCCTCAGAAGGTAGCCCTGGAAACAAACCTTTGGCAGTGAGCATTTGCATCAGGGTAGTAGTTACAACAAAGGTGTGGCCTTGTGGTAGAGGGGGCAAGACAAGTGGCCCATCGGAGTCTGCTATATTGTCATAGCCTCTGTAGTATTCTTAGGGCAGTGGAGCGGGATTTTGTCCCCTCTGTTGGTTTTCACCCAGATCATCGGGTAACAACTGACCATGAACATCAAGCAGAGTTGGAATGTTCTGGATTGGATCATCATCATTAATACCCAAATTTTGATTCATGTTGCATATTGTATGCTCTTATTCATGATCGTAGTGAAACAAGGTTTCTCTTACTCTCCGTGTATTTGGCATACAAGGAAGATAGTTCTACAAGAATAAAAAAAAACAAGAAACAAAGTAAAATTAAGAAAATATCGACTAAACTATAGTAATAAGTTTAAGTTAATCTAAAAGCTACTTTCCCCGGCAGCGGCGCCAAAATTTGATACGCTCAAACTTACTTATCAAATAATAAGTAAAGTGGTCGTATAGAGTAAAGAACCCAACTAATGAGGTTGGTATCGTTCCCACGAGAAAAATAGTTCAGACTTAACTTCAATCTATTATTACTACTATTTAGTCAATTATTGTCGTAGAAAGCAAAGACAATAAAAGGGTTTTTTTTATTTCTAAATGAATGAAAATAACTAGCTAAATCAAAGGAGACAACTAACAGCTTCAAATATTGGAGTTTAATCAATTAATAAAAGTAACTAGGGTTTACGTGCTCCCCACAAGTTCCTAACTTGATGATTCTAACTATAACAATTCTTTCCTAGTATCTTGCATGCAAAGTGATAAGTTATGAATTTCTAAATCCTTGGTCCGGAATCTAGAAAATTTCACTCCGCACCTTGGTCCGACTACGTGTGTTGCTATATTAACCCTTACCTTTACCTCATATTAAGTATTGTATTCGATATTTGACTAAGTTATTACCTTGTACCAAATATTTGTCCAGCAAGTAGAATTAAGGCGAGTTCTAACGTTGGTCATCCATTAAAAAGACTTCTAAGCAAAAGAATTATCAATACATGCAAGACACTATTCTAGAGTTGTTATTTTAGTTAGGTTTTACCTCATTATTCGCCTATGGTTCCTACAACCTAGTTATGGATTTTATTTACCCATAGTTATAATAACAATATTCGAATATGTAATATAAGAATTCATGCACTTACTTCAATGAGAAAGAATAAAATCCAAAAATTTACTTGATTAATCGACAAAATCATCAAAAATCAACTCCATAGAAAAGTGTAATAAACCAAAGTGTAATAATCAAAATAATTTCCGCAAAATGAATATAATATAAAAGTGTCTAATAACAAAGAGTCTAACTATAAGAGAGTCTAATCACCAAGAGTCTAACTATAACAGAGTCTAATCACCAAGAGTCTAACAACAAGAGAGTAGAATCATCCAGAATCTAACAATAAGAGAGTCTAATTACAAAGACTCTAACCAAAAAAATGAGGTTTTTCGAACTCTTTTGCTGCTCTCTTCATTACCCTCGACGGCAGGTATGACGTTTCATCACAGGCATAACGGTCCGTCGAGGGTCTTCGTTCCATAACACTTGAACTCTTGGAATTTGGGTACTGGGACTACTTCTTTGATCTTCCTGATGAACCAGCAGGATGGACCGTCATGGCTACGACGGTCCGTCACACACTTTGTAACCCCACACTTGGTTAGAATTCTCCATCTTCCTTCAGCAGCTTCACTACGACGCCACCTACGGACCATCACAGGCACGACGGACCGTCACAAGCTCCGTAGGTTGTACTTTTCTGCATTTCTTGCTCAAAAACTTCCGCGTTCATCTTTAGACAGATTTCCTTCAAATAAAGTGAAACATACATAAAAATATATACAAAAAGGCTTTGGGATACACACTAAACTTAAGGAAAAAACATTAAAAATACCGTGAAACCACGGTATATAACCCTTTAGAAGTCGTACCCGGATGTTTCTGAAGTAAATGAGACCCTTAATATGTAACAAGCACCTGAAATTAATCGAAACATGCTACGCACCATTGAGACACACATTGAGCGTCTTAAGGACTATCATTCGAAAACCTTATACGTTCTTGATCGTTGGACCTCCCAACTTCCCAAAACTCCATATATAATATTTGAACATCATTATAACTCATTTTAATACGCAACAAGATCATGAAATACAATATGTAAACACGCAAGGACACATTAGTCAAATAGGTGACTAGTCGTCGAACGTTTTGGTCGCCCCTTGACGTTCGACTTCCAAATCACTTCAAACTATAAACACTGTCTCTAAACCATATTATAATTCATTTTAGGACCTTTTACCCACTTAGAAACATTCATCCTTGAACGACACTTAGGGATCTTTAATCACAACAAGGATTGAACGCATCATAGAGGATTTCATAAAACTTATAATAAACATCAAGTCATTTTAGAACAAAGTTAACACAGGATATCAAAACCATTACTCACTCACTCTTTAATACATCAAGCACAAAGATTCTTATCAATGTTCATCGAAGGAACATCTTTCTCCAAATCAGAATATGGTCCTTAAACATTATTTTATCAAGAGATAATCTTGCTAGGCCACACATAGGAAGATTTCAACAATACTCAAAATAAGTAGGCACTCATACTTCAATACACATAGACTTGAGTAAATTTAATCAACAAAGATCTTAAATAGTTAGACCTCGTTCCATGAAGGTCATACTCAACCATACCACATTTAGTGGTGTCCATGGAGGAATGGCCTTCTCCTCAAAACACTTTACATATATCATGAATTCACACATAAGGAAGGTAAAAGGTCAATTTTCTCTAAAAATGAGAAATTCTCAACTTTTAAACTAAGGCATGCTCATGTTTCCTTCCTAGTGAAGTCAAAGTGGTAAGTCACGCCAAGCACATCAAAACAAATAGGAAGAAATTTCACAAAATATCAATTTCGAACATAGTACTCACCTTCACAGTAAGCATATTTTGAGAAGAATCACACAAATCATAGGAGTACATCATTTTGCAAGAATGAGGCTACAATTATGCATTTTAAATCATAAAAGTAACATAATTTTTAAAGAGACTCAATATACTTCATTTAAGGAGACTCAATTTTCCATTATTATTCTAAACATTACACCTCACAAGTGACTTATACCATACTTCTTATTTTATCTCATGAAGTAAAATGCACAACTAGCATATAAAGATGCAATTTAACATGAAAAAACGTGGATTTTATCATAAATTTTCTTTCATGCACGTTGGAACATTCATAATATCTTGAAGGTAATGTCAATCCATACATGCCAAACATATAAGGTCATGCAATTTATACTTTATGAAAAACTCTTATTCATGAACAAGCTTACTAAAAATTCAATACATTCAAGTTCAAGAAAAAATAGAAGGTCAATGGTAGAAAATATCTACAACCTTTCAACAACATCACCCCCCCCCCCACTTAGGGTAAACTAACTTAAGAGAAACTTAACCCCTTTAACAGGATCTTAACTAAACAACCTTCGTTACATCAATTAAATTGGATTACAACTGTAGAAGGATTTACATTAAGTTAAATAGGAACACCAAGGTATTCTAAACTTCGTATCCTAGGAAATTTATCCTACAATGATCGAGTTAGGTCATACTATTCGACCACATAAGGATTTCTTATAATAAAATAGGCACAAAGGTCATTATTAGGGGAAAGAATATAGGAGACTTAGTCTTAAGGACTCTTTATTTTCTTTCAACATTGAAATAAGGTAACTTATAGGTCAATAAAACCCAAATCATCACCCTAAAAAGAAAAGAATACTACCCTCAATTCTAGGGAAACATAAATTACACAATCATCAAGGGACTCACGACACAATAAGAAGTTGGAAATAATTCTACAACTCATCATGCCATAAGAATCTCATTCTTCATTCAAATTAGCAATTCTCTTTTTTACATTCATTATCAAGTTCATATATATCAATTCTATACACATTTCAACAACATCTAGTCAAAAAACAATTTAGTTGGTTTCTCAAAAATCTCAAAATAAACTGCCTATCATTATAGTGAACATGCTTCCAAATATAAAAAATGCAACATTTAGGCAATAGGTAGAAAAACAATGAAACAGATAGGTACAAGACTTCACCATGACAAGCATACTATCATCTCATCAAGGATCAATATCTATACAAAGATTTCCAATCCCTACTGGGCAACTTATCAAGGACCACATGCATATAAAAGGAAACATTGAACACCTATAAGCAAATATTCTTAGGGTAGCATGCTTCCATAGTAAGTCACTAAGCCTTTAATGTTTAATTTGTAGCATAGGTCTACCATCATGCAAAACCCTATAGGAACACATCATTTAAAAAGAACTCATTTTAACCATAAGAACTTCTAAAATAATTTAATCATATCATGACATATATTTCTCAATATAAAATACTATTTAATATAAGTCTCATACTTATCCATCATTGGAATCACATCATCAAAACATGCCCAAAATTCACCTTCACACATACTCATTCAACCATAAAACCAAGATAAGCATTTAAACTCACCTTTTCTCCCTCAAGCATAGAGAAAAATCTCATCCAAGCAATCACATCTAAAAGACCACCGGACAAGAAAACATAAGAGAGAGATCTTATAGAGTTATGTTCTATGGCACGATATGTGAATGATGAAGAAGGGAAGCTCTATCGTCATATAACCTCTCGTACCATTTGATGTGTCACGAATCACCACCAATGATACAAGACTCTACTATACGTGGAAATATGAGACTTCTGTGACCCTAAACTACTTTTAAAACCTCTTTGTCTAATACCACATTTGTCAAATCTGGGGAGCACCCCCTATATGTCACATGGCGGACTTGACCTCTCAGAGATTTTATACCAGCCCATAGTTATCATTCATCGCATCAAAATAGTAAATTTAGCATAAAATTTAAAACTTTTCATAGACCTCATATTCTAGAAACTTTATCTCAAATACATAAAAAAAATATAAGTCATAATACATATATAGACTCTTCTCTTTAACATCTTAGACTCAATAACATTAGAATACATTAGGGACACAACCCTTAAAACATAGGACATAACTATACAATCTTTAAACATTTTACATTAAGACATGAGTAGGGAATCCTTGGAACTTAAGGACTCCTTTAATTAATCTTGGAAACCACTTATCAATCTCCTCAATCGTAGACATACTTTAGGCATCCATAACCCAAACTGTGTATACAAATTAGAGAAGAATGGGATTAGTACAAAAATGAACTGAGCATGGAAACCATGCATTTTAAAAGGACATTTTATTCAAATCATACTTCATGTCTTTTTTGAGTAAATCTTTACAAAACCTTGAAACAATTGCATTTATATCATTCATATACTTCATGCTAATATATTCAGAAGCCAAACATTTCATAGGTTACCATAGAGTATTTAGTATAGTTGGCTCTTGTTCCCTTAACAGTGAGCTAATTTCCTTTTTATTCATTAACTTCCCAAGTAACCCTTTAGTGATACTTGGTACAACGCATCACCTTAAGGCAACAAAAACATACATACAATATATACAAGGAAACACACACCATCATAGAAGTATAGTACAATATAGACGTAGTTCAGTCAAGACCTTCATCATATAGTCAAAATGACCAACATTATGCATAAAGACTCATATCATGCACATCTTTATAACAAGTAGACAAATAATACAATGTCATGCATAAAGAAAATAAATATAGTTACATGGAATGGAACACCTTCCTAGAACATTCTAAGGACTTCTTTTGCAATGTCTAGATGGGTTCATTACTTCCACCTATCCTAATTAACCTCCCTTAAGTCCTTCTAGTTAGGACCCTAGTCATTTACTTCCATTTTCTATTTTAATTTAGGGAAACTATCGCCTTAATTGACATAAAACCCCACACCAAAAGAACGTGGTCTACCAGCCTAAGTAGAACCAAATGTGACATAGCTTTCTAGGTGGATTTATTAAATAGTATCTTATGGTGGCAACATAGTTTCGGAACTAGGAGATACATGTTGAAACCCTTTTTAGGCCAAGATAAGGCCTTGTAGTTATTCACTTATGGCAACCCTATTGATGCATGTTGAGGCATTGTGGTTATCCACCTCATGAGATTTATGGTGACCTACTTCCTACAATAAGAAGGGACACACACACTCATATTCAAGTTCAATCGATTCTAAACTAAGATCCCTTCATTGAACGCATTTATTATCTTTTTTATATATAAAACATATGTTTAGGAGATTCATCCCCTCATATTCTTAAATCAGAGGTCATATATGGAAGTTCATCAACCTAAACATGTAAAGAATCCCATCACATGAACATAGCATATGTAAAGCATCATCTAGTTTATGGTGCACATGAATAAACAATTCAAGGCCCCTCTCTTAACTATGACTTCATACATATGTGTGTGTAGACATATATGTGAGAAAACCTTTCACATAACACATTAATACATACATGTTCATACATACATATTCATACATATAGAAACAAAAAATAGAACTATCCTATCAAAGAACACATGTGCAATTCATAAGCAAAGTCCCATACCCTTGCCAATACTAGTACACCCATCAAGTCATCCTAGTTAAGGAAACATATCATGCTTTCATAAGAAGCATCTTAACATGAATAGTAGTAGATGCTAGGGAAAATGAGAACTACCTTTCATTTAGACACCATTACATATAATACTAGAAAAATATATGCAAAGTGAGTGTGTGAACATTGGTCAACATGATCACATAATGACTATTAACAACATATTGAGTCAGCCACCCTCTTAGATCATAATAATCTTTTAAGCATAAACCACACAACAAACAATAGCATAGGAGACAAGCCAACTTCATATTACACATAAGACTCCTAGCATGTGCTATTCATGCATTAACATAGGGGTACATAGGTAAGGGATTATCAACCATTTTTAACTCATTGATGGAAGCACCTATAGTGTACCCTAACATGGATATACACATGCTTACACAATAGCCATACAACCTAAATCCCACTTACAATAAGAAAGTAGGCATAAGCTTCACATAGTATCATCATAGGCACATGTTCATATATTCAACAATTTGCTTTCATGGACATGGTAAACACATATATAGACTGTCAATAAAGTAAACACCGCCACCATAAGTGGACCATACCACACAACGCCATACAAGGCTTCATCAACATTACTATAAAGATATAGAAAAGTATAAGAGTAGACGGAATTATTACCACCTTTAGCCTTTGGTCATCATTGACCATTACTACTCTTTTATCGATAATTCATGTTAGGTCAGTATCTTAAGATACCATAACCATACATAAAATGAAACATAAGCTACTACAAGGCCATGCTACAACAAGTACTCCATATCATTAAGATGCTAGAATTTAGAAGGACATAGATCATCATCCAACTTCACTTGCATAGATTATAGATCATATTTCATCGATAATATCAATTCAAGGCAGTAACTAATCATAGAGTTAGTCATATAAAAATCATGTTTAAAACACTACAAGATCAATCTACTATCGTAGGCATTAAACTATCAATTAAATGTAGAGTAAGAGAATAGGACATTTTATTAGTTTTACCAAAGTATTAATCATCAATCATATTTTACCAATAAAGTACATGCTATAAAGTATCTAATGAGATCATAGTCTAGATGAGGAACTACTAAAATTTCCATTAAGGTCTACACAAGCATGCTTCATATTAGGAGTTCATGGAAGGTAAGTTTACATAGGTTAATCCTATTCAAACTATGCTGAATTGACCCATACAGAACTCATTAACATATAATTCGTTATCATGTTATGTTATAGGAAGAATATGGAGAGATTAACCATGATTAGTTCATATAACACCTAACCTAACGTCAGGATCACAAGTTCCAACTCCATAGACTAGAAGAACCTAGATCAATTAAAACCAAGCCTTCTTTACTTTGATTGTACAAGATATATATCAGTACTTTAACTATGGTAAACTTAATCTACAAGGAACACAACATAATCAAAATTCACCTTTTTAATCAATCGAGGACCCACATTACAATCATTATAATGAAGACAAGGCTAGGCATGTTTAAACCTTCATGTGTTGATTCACATAGATAATTCATCAATGATTCACCATTAATATACATAATATACAGTATACATAAGTATATTAACATAATTGAATCAAAAATCAACATGGATAAGATAATGATCAGAAAGCCATACATAGGCTAAAATCAATTTTGTGAAAGAGGCATGGGTTCCTTTTGCAATAGGATTGAAAATCACGTACAAATCAGTATATAATCATCAATAAATTCATATGATTCTTTTGAAATAAATTTAAGAAAGAACCCATGGCCAGATTTAAGAAGGAGAACTTTGATCATATTTTTCTCTATGAAAACATTGAGATTAACTCTCTAGATGGAAGGATAACTTGAGATGAAATATCACCATAACTTTTTATACATGAAAAACTCTAAAAATTTATGATTCATCTATGTAAATCTAAGATCCATGATATTCTTGATCTTTACCAACAATCGAGGTTTTAGAGAGAATATTATTGGAGGGAAAAGTCTAATTTGGTGAATTGTATTGGGAGTGGGGTTGATCACGTTTTTACTTCCTTGTATACACCCAAATTAGATAAATATTACTATTAGAATCATGTTAGGACGTGGGGTGAATTTCATATTCACCCCTCAATTAAAACAGATGCAAGCAACAGTTGACAGACCACCATCGACGGAGCAATCGACTAGCTATTCGTTTGTCAACGAGCCGTCCTTTGGCTTCCGTAGACTAGTACTTAGACAAATTTTTAGTTGAGAACTGCCCAAGATAAGTACCAATCGATGATACCTCACCAACGGGCCGTTGTTTGGTCCGTCGATTTGCACTGCTAAGGCAGTGTCTCGACCAGCCTTGGGTCCTTATTTTGCGGCCTTTAATGGGGCCCTTTACAAGTCGTACCCGAATGTTTACAATGCAAATACAACCTTTAATAAGTTGTAGACCTTCCACATAATTTTTACCCATATCAAACACCTGCAACTTTTCCAAACAGGCTAGGCCCCATTGATACACACGTTTAGCGTCTTAAGGGCTATCTTTCTAATGCCTGCGATGTTCTTTGTGGTTTTACCTCCAAACTTCTAACAACTCCATATATCATATTGAAACATCATTATAACTCGTTTTAATACTTAAGAAGCTCATGAAGTACAGTCTATAAACACACATGGTCATATAAGGCACATAGGTGACTAGTCTTCAAACGTTTTGGTCGTCCCTTGACGTTTGACTTCCAAATCACTTTAATATTTACACACTGTCTATAAAACATATTATAATTCATTTTCGGACCTTATAACCATAATACAAATATGTTATTGTATAGAAACCCTAACACATTTTGGAGTCTTACAATATTGCGTAATTGGAAATATTCGTATCATGGAGGAGTTAATAACATTTATAATAAACATAAAGACATTTTAACACTCAATGAACACAAGAAAGAAAAACTATTGCTCACTCAGTCTTTAATACAACAAACACAAAGGCTATTATCATGTTCATAGGAGGAACATCGTTCTCCTAAGCTTAACATGCTCATTACATCTTAATTCCTTTAGAGATCATCTTGCTAGGTTACACATAGGATGATTTCAACAATACTCACAACAAGTAGGCTCTCATACTTCAATGGACATAGACATGAGTTAACTTAATCAACAAAGGTCTTTATTAGTTAGACCTAGTTCCATGAAAGTCATACTCAACCATACCATGTTTAGTAGTGTCCATGGAGGAATTTCCTTCTCCTCAACACACTTTACACGTATCATGAATTTACACATAAGCAAGGTAAAAGGTCAATTTTCTCTAAAAATGAGAAATTCTCAACTTTTCTTCAAAGTCATGCTCATGTTTCCTTCCTAGTGAAGTCTAAGTTGTAAGTCACACCAAGCACATCACAACAAATAGGAAGAAATTCTACAAAATGCTAATTTCTAATATAGTACTCACCTGCACAATAAGCATATTTTGAGAAGAATCACATAAATCATAGGCACACACATGAGCACTTAGATAAACATGCTTTCACTTTTCAATAATTATCCTACAATTATGCATTCTAAATCATAAAAGTCATATAATTTTTCAAGAGACTCAACATATTTCATCTTACGGAGACTCAACTTTCAATTATAAGGCTAAACATTACACTTCACAAGTAACTTCTACCATATTTCTTATCTTATCTCATGTAGTCAAATGACCAACTATCATATCAAGATGCAATTTAACATGAGAAAGCATGGATTTTATAAAAAAAAAAAATTCATGCACTTTGGAACATTCATAATATCTTCAAGGTAATGTCAATCAATGTATACCAAACATATAATATCATGCATTCATACTTTATAAAAAATATTATTCATGAACAGACATACTAAAAATTAAATAGATTAATGTCCAAGCCAAAATAGAAGGTCATTGGTAGAAAACATGTACAACCTTACTACTTCATCACCATCCCCCCACTTAGGGTAACTGACTTAAGAGCAACTTAACCCCTTTAAGAGGATCTAAATAAACAACCTTCGTTACATCACTTAAAAGTGATTACAACTTTAGAAGGATTTACATTAAGTTGACATAGGAAAACCAAGGTATTCAACACTTCATCTCCTAGGCAGTTAATACTTCAATTATCGAGTTAGTTCATACTATTTGACCACATAAGGTTTTCACAATACAATAGACACAAAGGTCATACATCATTAGTGGAAACAATATAAGAGACTCAATCTAAAGGACTCTTTTTTTTCAACATTAATGTTAGGTAACTTCTAGGTCAATCAAACCCAAATAATAACCCTACAAACACAAGAATACTACCCTCAGTTATAGGGAAACGTCAATTCAGCAATCATCAAGGGACTCACAACACAATAAGAAGTTTGAAATAATTCTATAATTCATCATGCCAAAATACTCTCATTCTTCATTAAAAATAGAAATTCTTCATTTAAAATTCATGATCATGTTCATATATATCAATTATATACACATTTAAACAACATCTAATAAAAAACAATTTACTTGGTTTCCCAAAGATGTCACAGTAAACTACCTATAATTACAGTGAACATTCTTCTAAATTCCAAAAATGCAACATTTAGGCAATCGGTAGGAAAAGCATAACAATTTTAGATACAAAGCTTTACCATGACAAGCATACTATCATCTCATCTAAGATTATTGTCTATACAAACAACTACATACATACTAGGCAACTTATGAAGGACCAAATGTATACAAAAGAAAACATTGAACACCTTTTAGCACATATTCTTATGGTAGCATGCTTTCATAGGTAGTCACTAAGCATTTCACGTTCAATTCGTGGCATTACCATAATGCAAAACCATATAGGAACACATCATTCCAAAAGAACTCATTTTAACCATAATAACTTCTAACATACTTTAACTATATCATGAGATATATTTATCAATATAACATGCTATTTAACATAAATCTCATACTTAGCCATAATTGGAATCAGATCATCAAAACATGCCCCAAATTCACCTTCACATATAATCATTCAACCATAAAACCAAGAAAAGCATTTAAACCCACCTTTTCTCCCTCAAGCATGGTGAACAATCTCATCCAAGAAATAACGTCTAAATACAACTAGACAAGAAAACATAAGAGAAAAATGTTATAAATTTAAGTTCTATGGCATGTTATAAGAATAATGAAGAAGGGAAACTCTATCGTCCTATAGCCTCTCGTAACATTTGATGTGTCGCGACTCACAACCTGTCACGACCCAAATCGGGGACGCGACTGGCACCCACATTTACCCTCCTATGTGAGCGAACCAACCAATCTAACCCTTAACATTTTAATACAATATCAACAAAGAAATGCGGAAGACTTAAACTCATTAATAAAAACAATTCGAAACTATTATTATTATCCCCAAAATCTGGAAGTCATCATCACAAGAACATCTATCTCAAATTTCTAAACTAAAACTGTCTAAAAAACTAAAACAAAATACTAGCTAGTCCATGCCGGAAGTTCAAGGCATCGAGACTTGAAGAAGAAGATCCAGTCCAAGCTAGACGCATTAGCTCACCCTGAATTTCCGATGAAGTGAAGACTGGCTAGATCTACTGTTGAGTTGAAGTTGACGGAACGTTTGCTGTATTACACAAATAAGAAAGAAGAAACGTAAAAGTAGGGGGTCAGTACAACCACAAGTACTGAGTAGATATCATCGGCCAACTCAAAATAGAAAACAGTATATATCAGTTAACATCATAAATCAACTATAAACTCAACATGTAGCAACAACAAGTATTATAATCGTCAATAAATACCATCAAGTTTATCCATGAGGGCTCAAGCCTCAATACCATACTCATTTGGAAATTAAGTTCATTAGATTGAGTATATTTATCGTCTTTCAAGATTCATTATCTTTCTTCCTCTTGTGTCGGTACGTGACACTCCGATCCCCTACCACTATGTGTCAATACGTGACACTCCGATCCCCTATATGTGTCGGAACGTGACACTCCGATCCCATATATGTGTCGGAACGTGACACTCCGATCCCCTATATGTGTCGGTACGTGACACTCCGATCCCCTAATTCTACGTGTCGGTTTGTGACACCCGTCCCACTAATACTATGTGTCGGAACGTGACACTCCGAACCACTAATACTATGTGTCGGAACGTGACACTCCGATCCACTAATACTATGTGTCGGAACGTGACACTCCGATCCACTAATCTCATTATATCCGTTCATCAATCCTTCTCTATACCAAGGCATCATCAATCCCATTACTTTAATTCATCAAGCCTTCTTTTATACTAAGGCATTATCGTTAATAAGGAGATTAAAGTTTCTTTCAAGATTTGGGATTCAATGGTTTTCATCATGCTTGTTTTATCAAAATCACATAATCATATTCATGCGAGCATACAATTAAGCATATAGACGGGTTTACAATACTACCAATACATATCATGCGCTATTAAGAGTCTACTACGAATAGCATGAAAACCATAACCTACCTCCACCGAAGACTAGTGATCAAGCAAGAATTCCCAAAGCTTGTTTTCTCCTCAGCCTCTCGATCGATTCCTCTCTTTCTCTCTTGTTCTTTCTGTTTTCTTATGTTCAAACCCTCTTTCCTTTACCCTAATTATCATATAATTAAGACTAAAAGAGGACAATAGAACACCTAATTAACTTAAGGTTACCTCTTTTAACCCCAAGTAATTAGACTTATTAATATTAACCCTCAATCTTTATAATTAAGGAAAGAATAGTCCAAAACGACCCTTAAAACGTGTAGAGGAATCCTATTCTGCCTGGATTTGCGCAACCTGTGACGGGCCGTCGTGCCTGCGACGGTCCGTCACGATGGTGTCGCAGCCTCCCAAAATCAAGGTGAGAGCTGTGACGGCCCGTCACACCAGTGACGGTCCGTCCTGCACCTCCGTCCTGACGGTCAGAAACTCGTTTCTTGTACCAAATTCTCAAAAGTTGAAGTTTTTTGCAATGGAAACTCACGACGGTTCGTCGTGGATGTGACGGCACGTCCTGCAGGTCCGTCACAATTTACAGAGAGTCGATTTTCAGTATCCAATTTCAGAATTCTAAGTATGCTGAGACGATGCACCCTCGACGGGCCGTCGTGCCTGTGACGGTCCGTCGCAGTGCCAGTGGTCTTGGCAGTTTTTTCCAGAATTAAAATCTGCTGCTCAAAACGACTAAACAGGTCGTTACAATAGATACCAATTTACCCATCGTTCGTCCCCGAACGATCAAAAGAAGAAAAACAATGGCGAAAAGGAGTACCTGGATCTGTAAACAGATGGGGTATTTTTCTTGCATATCTGCCTCCTTCTCCCAAGTAGCCTCTTCAACCGGTCGATTCTTCCATTGAACTTTGATGGATGTAATCTCTCTCGACCTCAACTTGCGAACTTCTCTATCTAATATAGCAACTGGTTCCTCTTCATAGGTCAATTCTCATCAAGCAAAACTGAATCCCAACGGATGATATAGTTTCCATCCCCATGGTATCTTTTCAACATGGACACATGAAACACCGGATGCACTCGGACACAGCCCTAGAGGCAAGGCTAATTATAGGCCACCTCCCTATTCGCTTTAGTACCTCGAATGGTCCAATATACCTTGGACTTAGCTTACCTCTTTTTCCAAACCGCATCACCCCTTTCATGGGTGAAACTTTCAACAAGACTTGTTCACCCTCCATGAACTCCAAGTCTCTAACCTTTCGGTCTGCATACCCTTTTGTCTACTTTGCGCCGCTAGAAGCTTTTCTTGAATGCCCTTCACCTAATCTAACAAATCCCTCAAGAGGTCAGTACCCCAAGGTCTAACCTCAAATGCATCAAACCACCCAATGGGAGATCTACACCTCCTCCATACAATGCTTCAAATGGGGCCATATCAATACTGGAGTGATAGCTATTATTGTATGAAAACTCTGCCAAAGGTAAGAAGCTATCCCAATGGCCACCAGACTCTATCACACATGCACGAAGCATATCCTCTAACACTTGAATCATTCGCTCAGACTGACCATCGGTCTGAGGGTGAAATGCAATGCTAAGGTCCAACCTAGTACCCAATTCAGCATGCAATGTTTTCCAAAACTTAGAAGTAAACTGCGTACCTCTATCTGATATGATGGATAGTGGAACCCCATGCAGTCGAACGATTTCTGAGATATAGATCTTGGCTAACTTCTCTGCATTGTAAGTCACCTTGACCGGAATGAAATGAGCAGACTTAGTTAACCTATCAACAATCACCCAAATGGAGTCATACTTACCCATCGTCTTTGGAAGACCAACCACAAAGTCCATTGCGATTCTCTCCCACTTCCATTCAGGAATGGGCATTCTCTGAAGTGTTCCTCCAGGCCTTTGGTGTTCATATTTCACTTGTTGACAGTTTGGACACTTGGCAATAAAGTCAACAATATCGCGCTTCATTCTACTCCACCAAAGTGTTGCTTTAGGTCACGATACATCTTGGTTGCACCCGGATGTATAGAATACCTTGAACTATGACTCTGTCGGAATAGTGTTAATCAAATCATCGATGCGGGGTACACATACCCTTCCCTTAATCCTTAAAACACCTTCCGCATCAAGTGTTGCTTCTTTAGCCTCCCCTTGTAAACACTTTATCTCGGATCCGACTTAGCTCTCATCATCAAACTGTTTCCCCTTAATCAGATCAAGGAAAGAAGATTTTGCCTCTACACAAGCTAACAATCCTCCCTTCTCATTTATTTCTAACCTCATAAGGTCGTTAGCAAGAATCTGCACTTCTCTAGCCAATGGGCGTCTAGAAGCTTGCAAGTGAGCTAGACTTCCCATGCTTCCCGCCTTTTTACTCAAAGCATCTGCAAACAACATTCGCCTTCCCGGATGATACAAATAGTGATGTCGTAGTCCTTCAGTAGTTCCATCCATCTCCTTTGTCTCAAGTTCAAATCTTTCTGGGTAAAGACATACTGTAGACTACGATGATCCGTATAGATTTCACACTTAACCCCATATAAATAATGCCTCCATTGCTTCAATGCAAATACTACCGCGGCCAATTCCAAGTCATGAGTAGATAGTTACGTTCATGCACTTTTAATTGTCTTGAAGCATAATCAATCACGTTCTTCTCTTGCATTATCACTGCACCCAAACCTGAGTAGGATGCATCACAATAAACAATGAAGTTCTTACCTTCTACCGGCAAGGTGAGAATTGGTGCGGTAGTGAACAAAGTCTTAAGCTTCTGAAAGCTTTCCTCACATTCATCTGACCATACGAATGGAACATTCTGCTTAGTCAAGTTCGTCAATTGAGAAGCAATAGAAGAGAATCCCTTGACGAATCGGCGGTAGGTTAGTAGAACTAGCTAACCCACAAAAATTCACCAAACAAGACCTATATACTTTTCAACTATCACCAACTCACCCAGCGGAGTAGAAACACGAATAGGCATGTCAAGTAATTCACAATGTAATTTTAGACCATTAGCAAATGAGGAGGATACATAAGAAAATGTGGATCCGGGATCAAATAATACAGATGCCATGCAATCACAAACCGAAAGATTACCTGTGATAACAGCATCAGACGCCTCCGCTTCAGATCTCTCAGGGAAAGCGTAACAATGGGCCCTATCGTTTGTCTATCCGTTGCCCCTACCATGTTGTGTAGTAGTGGCTCCGTTTTGCCCATCACCTCTACCGTTTTGGTGACCACCATTACCTCGACCACCACGTCCTCCAGAAAAGCGGCCTCTACCATGACCACCTCTACCTCTAGCTATTGGGGGTCTGTAACTCTGTTTTGGACAATTTCTCCTAATATGTCCAATCTTCCCACATCCATAGTACTCTCTAGAGTCAGGCATAGGTCTCTCGGAGTAGTGTTGACCGTTCTGAGGTGGACCCCCAACTACAGTCTGTAGTGAAGACTAAATTGGTCGAACTGAGTGACCTCCGGAGCTCTGTCCTCTAGAGTAAGAACCATTAAACTCACCTCCCCTTCGAAACCTTTTTGATGTCGAAGTCGTGGTGAAGTCATCTGGTTTCACTCCTTCCACCTCTATCACAAAGTCTACCACCCTTGGAAGGATGTGCCATGCCGCTACCTGTAAGGCTGAAATCCGCAACTCTGACCTCAACCCCTTCACAAAACGGCGAATTCGTTCCTGTGGACTGAAACAAAGTTGGGTGGCATATCTGGATAGTGCGCGAAATTTAGCCTCATATGCGTTAACTGTCATCCTTCCTTGCTCTAGACTCAAAAACTTATCCCTTTTTCTATCTCTCAAAGTCCTTGGGATATACTTCTCCATAAACAGGGTAGAGAATGATTCCCAAGTCATAGGTGGTTCCTCTGTTGGTTGACACTCAACATGTGACCGCCACCACATTTTGGCATTTCCTTGAAACTGATAGCTCACGAACTCAACGCCAAACCGTTCTACTATACCCATCTTGTGTAGTAGCTCATGACAATCAACCAGAAAATCGTAGGCATCCTCTGATTCTGCGCCCTTAAAGACTGGAGGTTTCAATTTCAAGAACTTACTGAAAAGTTCATGTTGATCATTTGTCATTATAGGCCCAGTAGTCAGACGTGGAAATGTGCCTATCCCCAATGATGCATACATGCGGGGAGCCATAGTAGCCGCATGTAGTACCTCTGAAACCGGAGGTGTTGGTGCGCAAAACCACTGGGGGTGCCTGACCCTGATCGGATAACCCGCTAAGATAAGCAAGTACCTGGTGATCATCTCTGGGGTAGGTTGGGGTGGCATTTCCTCATTCTGCCCTTGTTCAGTTTCCCTTCCTCACCCTCTCTAACTACCTCCTCAGTCGGTGGAGGAGTCACCGCCCTAGCATCAGACGGGCTAGGGGCTCGTCCTCTCCCTCTAGAGGACGTCCTCCCACGACCTCTCCCACGGCCTCTTGCCGTTGTTCTTCCTCGAGCCACAGCACCAGTGGCTGGCTCAGATGTTTCTTGTCTCTCCGTTGTTGCTGCTGGTGCGGTCGTTGCTCTAGTTCTAACCATCTGCGAAATAGAATGAAGATGGTCAGATACAAATTTGTATCACCTAGATACCAATTGGACTCAAGTAGTAGCACGAAAGAAGAATGAAAGAATGGAATTTTCCTAAAGTCTTATAGCCTCTCAAAGAAAAGTAAAGGCGTCCCCCTACCGTTCCTTAAGACTCTACTAGACCTGTTCTTGTGTGATGAGACCAACGAACCTAATGCTCTGATACCAAGTTTGTCACGACCCAAATCGGGGACGCCACTGGCACCCACATTTACCCTCCTATGTGAGCGAACCAACCAATCTAACCCTTAACATTTTAATACAATATCAACAAAGAAATGCGGAAGACTTAAACTCATTAATAAAAACAATTCGAAACTATTATTATTATCCCCAAAATCTGGAAGTCATCATCACAAGAACATCTATCTCAAATTTCTAAACAAAAACTGTCTAAGAAGCTAAAACAAAATACTAGCTAGTCCATGCCGGAAGTTCAAGGCATCGAGACTTGAAGAAGAAGATCCAGTCCAAGCTAGACGCATTAGCTCACCCTAAATTTCCGATGAAGTGAAGACTGGCTAGATCTACTGTTGAGTTGAAGTTGACGGAACGTTTGCTGCATTACACAAATAACAAAGAAGAAACGTAAAAGTAGGGGGTCAGTACAACCACAAGTACTGAGTAGATATCATCGGCCAACTCAAAATAGAAAACAATATATATCATTTAATATCATAAATCAACTATAAACTCAACATGTAGCAACAACAAGTATTATAATCGTCAATATATACCATCAAGTTCATCCATGCGGGCTCAAGCCTCAATACCATACTCATTTGGAAATTAACTTAATTAGATTGAGTATATTTATCGTCTTTCAAGATTCATTATCTTTCTTCCTCTTTTATCGGTACGTGACACTCCGATCCCCTACCACTATGTGTCGGTACGTGACACTCCGATCCCCTATATGTGTCGGAACGTGACACTCTGATCCCCTATATGTGTCGGAACGTGACACTCCGATCCCCTATATGTGTCGGTACGTGACACTCCGATCCCCTAATTCTACGTGTCGGTTTGTGACACCCGTCCCACTAATACTATGTGTCGGAACGTGACACTCCGACCACTAATACTATGTGTCGGAACGTGACACTCCGATCCCCTAATACTATGTGTCGGAATGTGACACTCCGATCCACTAATACTATGTGTCGGAACGTGACACTCGATCCACTAATCTCATTATATCCGTTCATCAAGCCTTCTCTATACCAAGGCATCATCAATCCCATTACTTTAATTCATCAAGCCTTCTTTTATACTAAGGCATTATCGTTAATAAGGAGATTAAAGTTTCTTTCAAGATTTGGGATTCAATGGTTTTCATCATGCTTGTTTTATCAAAATCACATAATCATATTCATGCAAGCATATAATTAAGCATATAGACGGGTTTACAATACTACCAATACATATCATGCGCTATTTAGAGTCTACTACGAATAGCATGAAAACCATAACCTACCTCCACCGAAGACTAGTGATCAAGCAAGAATTCCCAAAGCTTGTTTTCTCCTCAGCCTCTCGATCGATTCCTCTCTTTCTCTCTTGTTCTTTCTGTTTTCATATGTTCAAACCCTCTTTCCTTTACCCTAATTATCATATAATTAAGACTAAAAGAGGACAATAGAACCACCTAATTAACTTAAGGTTACCTCTTTTAACCCCCAAGTAATTAGACTTATTAATATTAACCCTCAATCTTTATAATTAAGGAAAGAATAGTCCAAAACGACCCTTAAAACGTGTAGAGGAATCCTATTCTGCCTGGGATTTGCGCAACCTGTGACGGGCCGTCGTGCCTGCGACGGTCCGTCACGATGGTAGTCGCAGCCTCCCAAAATCAAGGTGAGCTGTGACGGTCCGTCCTGCACCTCCGTCCTGACGGTCAGAAACTCGTTTCTTGTACCAAATTCTCAAAGTTGAAGTGTTTTGCAAAGGAAACTCACGACGGTTCGTCGTGGATGTGACGGCACGTCCTGCAGGTCCGTCACAATTTACAGAGAGTCGATTTTCAGTATCCAATTTCAGAATTCTAAGTATGCTGAGACGATGCACCCTCGACGGGCCGTCGTGCCTGTGACGGTCCGTTGCAGTGCCCGTGGTCTTGGCCAGTTTTTCCAGAATTAAAATCTGCTGCTCAAAACGACTAAACAGGTTGTTACACAACCAATGATACAAGACTATACTATACGTGGCAATATGAGTGTTTTTGAACCTTAAACCACTTATATAAACTCGTACTCTGATAACACGTTTGTCATCTCTGTGGAGCACCCCCTAAATTTCACATGGCGTACTTGACCTCTCGGAGATTTTGTACCAGCCCATAGTTATTATTCATTGCATCGACATAGTAAATTTAGCAGAAAATTTAACACTTTTCATAGAACCTCATATTCTAGAAACTTTCTTCAAATACATAAAAAAATATAAGTCATAATACATATATAGACTCTAAGTCTCTTTGCCATGTTAGAATCAACAACGTTAGAATACATTAGGGACACGATCCGTAAAACATAAGACATAACTATACAATCTTTAAACATTTTACATTAATACATGAGTAGCGAATTTTTTGAACTTAAGGACCCTTTCCCTTGATATTGGAAACCACATATGAAGCTCCTCAGTCATAGAGATCCTATATGAATCCATAACCTACATTTTGTGTAAAAACAAAAGAAGAATAGGATTAGTACAAGAATAAACAGACTATGTCAACCATGCAAAAACATGCATTCAAAAGGGACATTTTATTTAAATCATACTTCAAGCTTTTTTGAGTAAATGTTTATACAACCTTTGAACAATGGCATCATACCATTCATATACTTCAAATATATATATATATAATATATCTATATATATATATATATATATATATATATATACATATACATATACATATATATATATAATATATATATATATATATATATATATATAGTATATATATATATATATATATTTATATATATTCAAAAGCCAAACATTTATAGGTTCACATATAGGATTTATTACATTTTTGAGTCACATTACAATGATCTCTTGTTCCCTTAACAGTTAGATAATTTCCTTTTTATTTATTTACTTCCCAAGTAACCCTTTAGTGATACTTGGTGCAATGCATCACCTTAAGGCCACAAGAAAATATACATACAATCTAAACAGGAAACACATACCATCATAGAAGTATATTACATCATAGACATAGTTCAGTCAAGACCTTCATATATAGTCAACAAGATCAACATCATGCATAAAGACTCATATCATGTACATCTTCATAACAAATAGACAAATGCTACAATGTCATGCAAAAAGAACACATACATAATGACATGCATTGGAAAACCGTCGTAGAATTTCCTAAGGATCTTCTTATGCAATGTATAGATGGGTTCATTACTTCCACCTATGTAACCTCTCTTAAGTCCTTCTAGAAGGGACCTAGTCATTTACTTCCATTTTCCATTTAACTTTAGGGAAACTATAGCTTTAACCGACATAGACTATGTGATTCTAAACATGGAATCCAAAGTCATAAAACCCCACACCGAAATAAGGAGGTCTACGGGCCAAAGTAGAACCAAATGTTGCATAGCTTTTAGGTGGATCCACTAGCTAGTATCCTATGGTGGCAACATAGTTATGGAACTTTGAAATACACGTGAAAACACTCTTTATGCCAAGATTAGGCATTGTAGTTATTCACTTATGGAAACCCTATTTATGCCCATTGAGGCATTGTTTTTATCCACCTCATGGGATTTATCTTGACCTACCTTCCTACATTATAAAGGGACAAACACTTATATTCAAGTTCACTCGGTGCTAAGCTAAGTTCCCTTCGTTGAAAATTTTTATTATATTTTTACTTTACAAAACATAGGTTTGGGAGAGTAATCCCCTCATATGCTTAACTCATATGTCATAGATTGAAGTTCAACAACCTAAATCATGTAAAGAATCCCTTCACATGATCATAGCATATGTAAATTATCATTTAGTTTAGGTTGCACATGAATACACCATTCAAGGACCCACTCTTGACTAGGTCTTCATACATGTGTGTGTGTATACATATATGTGAGAAAACCTTTCACATAACATATTAAGACACACATCTTCATACATACATATTCATTCATATAGAAACCAAAACTAGAATCCTATCAAGGTACACATGTGCAATGCATAAGAAAAGTCTCGTACCCTTGCCCATATTAATACATCTATAAAGTCATCCTAGCCAAGGCAAGACCTATCATACTTTCATAAAAATCATCTTAACGTGCATAGTAGTAGACACTAGTGAATATGAGAACTACCTTTCATTAAAACACAATGACTATAGTACTTGTAACATGCATTTAAAGTGAGTGGGTGTTTACATTAGTCAACATGATCAAATAATGGATATCAACAAAATATTGAGGCAGCCACCCTCTTAGATCATAATAATATTTCAAGCATAAACCACACAACACTCATTAACATAGGAGACAAGCCAACTTCATATTACACTTAACACTCCTAACTTGTGCTATTCATGCACTCACAGAGGGGTATATAGGTAAGGGATTATTAAAAATTTTGAACTCATTGATGGTATCACCTATATTTTACCATAATATTGATATACTCATGGTTCTACAATATTTATACAACCTAAGTTACAGCTACAATACGAAAGTTGGCATGAGCTTCACATAGTATCACCATAGGCACATGTTCATATATTCATCAATTTGCCATCATGGCCATGGTAAACACATAAATAAATATTAAATATAAAGTAAACACCGCCACCATAAGTGGATCATACCACACAAATCTTTACAAGCCTCAATAAACATTACTATAAAGACATAGAGAAGAAGAAGAGTAGAGGAATTCTTACCAATCCTTTAGCCTTTGGTCATCATTGACCATTACTACTCTTTTAACAATAAATCAAATATACAGTAGTATTTAAGGTACCATAATCATTCATAAAGGTAAACATAAGCTACTAGAAGGACATGCTACAACTAGTACAACATATCATTAACATTCTACAATGTAGAAGGACATAGATCATCATCCAACTTTACTTGCATGTATTATTGATAATATTTAATCAATAATATCATTCAAGGAAGTATGTAATCATACACTTAGTCATAACAAAATCATGCGTAAAAACTTCAGCATCAAGCTATTATCATAGGCATTAAACTATCAATTCAATGTAGAGTAGAGAGAATAAGTCATTTTATTAATTTTACCAAAGTATTAATCATAAATCATATTTACCAATAAAGTACATTCTAGGAAGTATCGAATGAGATCATAGTCTAGATGAGGCACTACTACAATTGCCATTAAGGTCGACCCATAAATGCTTAATATAAGGATTTCATGGAGGGTAAATTTACATAGGTTAATCCTATTTAAACTATCCTAAATTGACCCATATTGGATTCATTACATAAAATTCATCCTTATATTACGTTATAGGAAGCATATGGAGATATTAACCATGATCAATTCATATAACACCTAACCTAACGTCATGATCACAAGTTCCAACTCCATAGACTAGAAGAACCTAGATCAATTAAAACCAAGCCTTATTTACTTTGATCATAAAAGATTTATATCAGAAATTTAACCATGGTAAACATCAGCTAAAAGAAACATAGCATAATCGAAATTTACTTTTTTAATCAATCGAGGACCCACATTACAATCATTATAATGAAGACTAGGCTAGGCATGTTTAAACCTTCATGAATTGATTCACATAGATAATTCATCAATGATTCAACATTAATATACATAATATACAGTATTCATAATCATATTAACATAATTGAATCACAAATCGACATGCATAAGATAAAGATCAGAAAGCCATACATAGGCTGAAATCAATTTAGTGAAAGAAGCATGGGTTCCTCTTGCAATAGGATTGAAAATCACGTACAAATCAGTAGATAATCATCAATAAATTCATATGATTCTTTTGGAATCAATTTAAGAAAGAACCCATGGCTAGATTTAAGAAGGAGAACTTTGATCATATTTTTCTCTTTGAAAAGTTTGAGATTAACAATCTAGATGGAAGGATAACTTGAGATGAAGGATCACTATACCTTTGTCTACATGAAAACCTCAAAAACATTATAATTCATCCATGTAAATACAAGGTCTAAGATGTTCTTGATCTTTACCAACAATCGAGGTTCTAGATAGAATATTTTTTGAGGGAAAAGTCTAATTTGGTGAATTGTATTGGGAGTGGGGTTGACCACTTTTTCACATTCTTATATTCACCCAAAGTATATAAATAATCCTATTAGAATCAGGTTAGGAACTGGGCGTAGGTCATCCTACGGGCCGTCCTTTGCCTTCCGTCGACTGTTCATTACCAAATTTTGATTTTATATCTGCCAAAGATAAGTACCAATCGACAATACCTCACAAACGGCCCGTTGGTTGACCAACTGTCTGTCAGTTGTTCCGTCGCTTGACACTGCCAAGGCAGTGCCTCGACCAGCCTTGGGTCCTTCTTTTGCATCCTTTTATGGGGCCCTTTAGAAGTCACACCCAAATTTTTCCAACGTAAATACAACCTTTAATAAGTTGTAGACCTTCCGCATAATTTTTACCCATATAAAACACCTGCACCTCGTCAAAATAGGCTAGGCCCCATCGAGACACACGTTCTGTCGATTGTTCCATCGCTTGACACTGCCAAGGCAGTGTCTCGACCAGCCTTGGGTCCTTCTTTTGCATCCTTTTAAGGGGCCCTTTAGAAGTCACACCGAAATTTTTCCAATGCAAATACAACCTTTAATAAGTTGTAGACCTTCCGCATAATTTTTACCCATATCAAACACCTGCAACTCGTCAAAATAGGCTAGGCCCCATGGAGACACAAGTTGAGCGTCGTAAGGGCTATCGTTCGAATGCCTTGAACGTTTTTGGTTGTTTGAGATCCAAACTTCTAGAAACTATAATATACCATATTTAAACATAATTATAAATCATTTAAATACCTATCAAGCTCGTGAAATATAGTCTATAAAAACGCATGGACACATGATGTATATAGGTGACTAGTCGTCGAACGTTTTGATCGTCCCTTGACGTTCGACTTCCAAATAACTTCAAACTTTACACACTGTCTATAAAAAATATTATAATTCATTTTAGGACCTTATATACTTAAGACAAATATGTTTGTCTATAGACACCCTAACTCATTTTGTGGTCTTACATGCTAATATTGTGATACTAAGATGAAATGTATATCTAAATGCCAAGTTATGTGAGGTAGGGTGTTAGTTATGATTCTTGTTGGGTTATTTTACTAAGTAAGATTATGGTTCTTCGCTTGGTCATTGAAGTTGTTTGACCTTATAGGGGTCTATGGATAATTGTCTTGCTTTTTAATAACGAAATGGACTCTTATTCATGCTTATTAATGATATGGATTGATGATAAATTTACTTGAGTATGTATATACTTATTTGGTATGATAGATGGGCTTGACTAGACTTAATGTTGTAGTAATGTGATGAGCTTGCACATATTGATACGATAAGTTGAATAGTTCAATTATGAATATGTGTTGGCTTATATTGTTAAAGAAAGATGAAGTGTAATCTAAATGCCATGGTATATGAGGAAGGGTTTATTCATGGTTCATGTTTGGTTACTTGATTGATTAAGGTTATGGTGCTTTGCTTTGTCATTGCACTGGTTTGACTTTGTAGGGGTCTATGGGTATTTGTCTTTATTTGTTTATAATGAAATGTACTCTTATTCATGCTTATTGATAATATGGCTTTGTGATATATTTATTTGAGTATGTATTTACTTATTTGGTATGAATGATGGGATTGACTAAACTTAATGTTGTAGTACTGTGATGAACATCCCTATTACTGAAAGAATATGCAATAATAGTCGGTATTATCTTGTTTAATGTGCATAACGATTTTAAATTGAAAACTGCATACTTATGAAACGTTCTATTTCTTAGCATGTATTACAAAAAGATGTGCATATGGTCTCATACTTAGTACAAGTGGAGTACTAATCACATTTATTGCTTTTCCCCAAACATTTTAGGTTTCCGTCATTGAAGTGTTTTAGAAAGCGACTTGAAGAAGGCTTGGATCTTTGATCATCCAAGTAGGGGTATGTCCTCTTTTCACAAAAGAGACGCCAATACCGATCTTATGTTGTTGTTTTTATTTTAGTTTGAAGATTCTTACATTCTATCTCTTTTCATTTGAGTACGGACTGTATAAAGCCTATATATGGCTTCTTTAATTGATGTATGACCTATTCCCAAATTGCTAATCGTGTTAGATGGTTATGTGATGAGACAATCTTTGAAGACTATTTTCTACCTTATATATATACTTATGTTCAACAAAAGTAGATGTCTATGTAACCTTCCTATACGAAGGGTATATGTATACTTCATATATATATGTCATGTGTATGTAGAGGCCTAAGTAAACGTCCAAGTACAAGTAATGAAATTATTTAGATTTTCCACTAAATTTGACCTATGAATTTAGTAATGTAAACTAAGAGGCTAGTCTTAGTCCTTAAAGAGGATGCCGACGCCGGTTGCATCTAGGGGGTCAACCCAGATGTGACAATCTTGTTACTAGAGCATGAGGTTGAATTATCTAAGAATCGATGTCTCTCTCAACCACGTCTATGTAAGTTTTTATCATAACTGTGAAGCGCGCATACTTTTGAATAGGAACCTACATGATACCTAGTAAACTCTTACTTTCTTGGAAATCTAATATCGTGCCATTAGAGTATACTTATTGTGTGGTTATTCTTCTAATCCAATTGTTGTGATTATAAGAAAATGAACACTGAAATGAATGCGGAATGAAGGCCTGAAAAAGAGATTTCCAATGTGGGAGATCCTCCCCATGGTTATCAAGTTCCTTTTCTTGAGGAAAAAGTGAATGATGTCCAAGTACCAGTCAATCATCCACCTTTGACGGATCGTGACATAAGATCTGCTCTCTTCCGATTGGCCCAAACCATTACTACCCAAGCACAAGCTGCCACCTCTCAAGCCCAAGCTATGATGTCCCAAGCTAACCAAGAGGTTGTACCTTATCCTCATCGACATGTTTCTACTATGGCCTCCCATCTATGGGATTCACTAGGATGAATCGTCGTACTTTTTACGGGTCCTAGGTTGAAGAAGACCCCCAAGAGTTCATCGATGAATTCTATAGGATACTCTTTCAAATGGGGTTGTGTAAAAGAGAGAAGGCTAAGTTGTCCACTTATCTACTCAAGAACGTCGCTCAAGCATGGTATGTCAAATAAACGGATAATAGGCCATTAAGGGGTGGTCTGGTGATTTTAAAGATCTTAAGAAGGATTTTCTCGATCAGTTCTTTCCTAGGGAAACGACAGAAGCAAAAGTGGTGGAGTTCAACAACCTTCATCAAGGAGGTATGAGTATTCATGAATACTCCTCTAAATTCACTAAATTGTCAAAATATGCTTCTTTTTTTTTCCGATTGTAGAGATGAAATGGGCCGCTTTGTAACGGGGGTGTCAGATGTTTTCCAAAAGGAGTGTCATTCAGCTATATTAAATGATAACATGAACATTTCTTGTCTTATGGTCCATTCCAAGCATGTGGAAGAGTAAAGGGCTAAGAGGAAGAGTAGATATGCTAAGAGGGCAGAATCTTTTGATGGAGGTTCTTCAAAGAATAGCCTTGAGATAAAAGACAAGCATAGATTTAAGAAGAGGTTTTCTAATCAAAATCCTTCAAATTTCCTTAAGGCTAGTGATGATAAGGTGCATAGCCTTAATCCTAAGAAGGGAAAAGGTACTAGTTAACCAACCGGGAAGACAACTTGTGGAAAGTGTCTCAAGAAGCACTATGGTAATTGCCTTAAGTGGATGGATAATTTTTTTGGTTGTGGTAAAAGTGGGCACATGTTTAGGTATTTCCCTAATGTGAAGGGTCAAGACAAGGTTAGTGGTCAAGCTCAAGCAAGTGGCTAAACTAAGGCTCCAAAGAAGAACCACTTCTATGCTCTCCGATCTAGGGGTGAGCAAGAGACTTCTGATTACGTGGTGGCAGGTAGGTTGAAAGTCTTATCTATTGATGTATATGCCTTAATTCATCCCGATGCTACTTTATCATCTGTGACCCCTCTAGTAGTCTAAAAGTTTGACATTTTGCTTGATATTTGGATTAACCTTTATTATGTCTACTCCGGTGGGTGAGCCGGTTATTGTAAAAAGGGTGTATAGAAATTATCCTATAATGTTTCCTAATCGAGTTTCTTATGTTGAACTAGTAGAAATTGATATGCTTGATTTTTATATTATATTTGGTATGGATTGGTTGCATGCTTGCTTTGGTTTTATTGATTGTATATATAAGGGTGGTGAAGTTTAACTTTCTAAATGATCCCATTGTAGAGTGGAAGGGGGGGACTCTCTTTTCCTAGAGGTTGTATCATCTCTTTTATAAAAGCATTTAAAATGATCTCTAAAGGTTGTTTAAACCATATTGTAAGAGTCCCAAGTCTACAATCTGAAATTCCTCCCATTGAGTCGGTCCTTGTAGTTAGTGACTTTCCGGAGGGCTTTCCTAATGATCTTCCTGGTATTCCTCGCGAATGATAAACTGATTTTGGTATTGCTTTGCTACCGGATACATATCCCATGGGGTGCTCCAGTTTTATTTATGAAGAAGAATGATGGGTCCTTAAGAGTGTGTATTGATTACTGCCAACTCAATAAAAGCACAATCAAGAACAAGTGTCCTCTCTATCGGATTGATGACTTTTTTAATCAACTCCAAGGGGCAAGTTGATTTTCTAAAATTGACTTGACGTCGGGGTATCACGAACTAAGGTTTAGAGGTGAAGATATACCAAAGATGGTCTTTCGGACTAGATAAGGTTATTATGAGTTCTTAGTAATGTCCTTTGGTCTCAGTAATGCTCCAACGACGTTTATGGACCTGATGAACATGGTATATCAAAATTAACTAGATTCATTTGTCATTGTCTTCATTGACTATATCTTGGTATATTCGGAAAATTAAAATGATCACATAAAACATTTGACGGTGGTGTTGCAACTACATAAAGAACATCAGTTGTTTTACAAGTTTAGAAAATGTAAGTTTTAGTTGAGGTGGGTGACATTTCTTGGTCATATCATCTCTAGTAAGGAAGTTGAGGTTGATCCAAGGAAAACGAAAGATATGAAATATTGGCCGAGACCATCCATTTCATCTCCCTTTACTACTTTAACCCAAAGTTTAAGAATTTTGAGTGGTCAAAGGCATGTGAGAGAAGCTTTCAAATATTGCAAGATAGGCTTACTTGTACTCTGGTGTTGACCTTCCTAGAGGGTACAAAGGTTTTTGTTGTGTATTGTGACGCATCCAAACTAGGTTTAGGGTGTGTGCTTATGCAACATGGGAAGGTTATAGCCTATGCTTCTAGGTAACTTAAGGTGCATGAGAGAAACTATCCAACTGATGACCTTCAGTTAGCGGCCATGGGTTTTTCTTTGAAAATATGGAGACATTATTTGTATGGTGTCCATGTTGATGTCTATACCAAGCATAGAGTCTTCGATATGTGTTTACACAAAATGAGTTGAATCTCCAACAAAAAGGGGTTAGAATTGTTAAAAGATTACGATATGAGTGTCCTCTATCACCCCAAAAAGGCCAATTTGGTTGTGGATGTTGTAAGTTATATGACTATGGGTAGTGTATCTCACATAGATGAAGCCAAGAAAGACCTAGTGAAGGATGTTCATAGGTTTGTTGGGTGTGAGGTTTGAAGACTCTCCGAATGGTGGTTTCATGGTTCATAATAACTTCGAGTCATTATTGGTAGTTGAGGTGAAGTAAAAAAACCACCTTGATAAATCATTGATGGATTTCAAGAAATCAGTCCTCGACAAGCTTGATGAGGCATTCTCCATAGGGGTGGTATTTTAAGGTTACAAAGAAGATTTTCTGTTCCCAAGATAGATGCGTTGAGGAACCAGAACCTTGAGAAAGACCATGTACCGCTCCTCAATTCATCCGGGTTCGAAAAAAATGTACCATGACCTCAGGGAAACATATGGGTGGGAAGGTATCAAGATGGATATAGCAGATTTTGTCTCTAAGTGCCCAAATTGACAACAAGTAAAAGGCGAACATCTTAATCCAGGTGGCTTACTACAAGAAATCCAAGCTCCTACTTGGAAGTGGGAAGATATCAATATGGATTTTGTAGTGGGTTTACCTCAGACTCAAAAGCAATATGACTCTATATGGGTGGTTGTGGATATGTTTATCAAGTCCACTCACTTTATTCCCATTAGTTCGACTTATTCAGTGAAAGATTATGCTAGGATCTTCATCGATAAGATTGCATGTCGCCATTGTATTTCGTTATCCATAATAATAGATCGGGGTGTACAATTCACATATAGGTTTTTGAGGTCATTACAAGAAGGGTTGGGTACTAATTTGAAGTTGACTACAACTTTTCATCCCCAAACGGATGGTCAAGTGTAGAGTACTATTCAAACCCTTGATGATATGCTTAGGGCTTGTATTATTCATTTTAAAGGAAGTTGGGATAAGCATTTGCCTTTGGTGGAGTTTACTTATAATAATAGTTTTCACTCATCCATCTCCATGGCTCCCTATGAAGCCTTGTATGGTAGGAGGTGTATGTCTCCTATTGGATGGTTTGAAATGGTGAACCTTTGCTTCTTGGTCCCTGTTTTTGTTTATAAGACTCTAGAGAAAGTTCATACTATAAGGAACCAGTTTAAAACGGCCTACTGTCAGCAAAAATCTTATGTCGATCATAAGAGAAGGGATTTGGAGTTTGAAGATGGTGATAAGGTGTATTAGAAAATTTCACCTATGAAAGTGGTGGTTAGATTTGGCAAGAAAGGGATGTTCAGTCCCCTTTATGTGGGTCCATATGAAATCATGCAAGAGTTGGTAAAGTTGCCTATGAATTGAAACTTCCTAATGAATTGTCTTCGGTTCATTCTGTTTTCCAGGTTTTCATGGATAAAAAGTGTATTGGTGATCTCGAGTCTATTATTCCTATTGACAGTCTTGGTGTGAAGATAACTTCTCTAATGTGGAAGTTTCGATTCGAAAACTTGATAGACAAGTGAAGCAGTTATGGAGTAAAGAGGTGTCTTCTGTAAAGGTGTTATGGAAAAATCACCTAGTTTATGGTGCAACATGGGAGGACGAGGACAACATGAACTCCCATTTCCCTCGTCTATTTAATAACTAAGGTTAGTGTTTTTACTAATAATGAAATTAATGACAAAAATTGAGGTTGTTTTTTTTCTCTCCAGAAATCTTGCAAAATATGCATATTTGAATAGACTTACAGTGAATTAAAGTGAAGTTATGCATTTGAACTTACAATTTTGTTCTTTAGTTTGTTTGAGTTATCTTGTGTATTTTGATATGATGTGTCTTCATGAAATAATATTTAGCATGTTGATTAGTTAAAGTTTGACATAATTGACTTATGTAAACCATATTGAGATCAAATTGTTTTTGTGAGAAGGATATTCCTCATAATGTAATGTTGAGCCTTATGTGGGCTAATTGAAGTTTAGAATTTCCTTGTGTAAGTGATATGAATGATGTTGTATTGTATTGTTGTTTGTTGGGCTGATTGACTTAAATCTATTCCTTCCATCTAAGGATTTTACATGTCATTCGCGAACGAATGTTCCTAAGGGCGGATAATGTAACACTTTTAAAATCCAAGACGTATCTTAAAGTTTATTATAAGGGTTATGACGTCGAAACAATGTTTTAAGGCCTATTTTGAATGTTTATATGTCATTTAGGAAGTCTACGAACTAACACATCCAAGAACGTCCATGACGTCCGGAAACTCGTTCTAGTGAGGAACTATTATGCCTAAGCCTATTTTATTAGCTTTGAGGAGTAGGAAAAATCTATGAAAGTTTTTGGAAAGGTAGTTAATAGGTGTTTAAGTTAATTCATGATTGAAAAGTCCGGGTACGACCTCCCATGGAACGACCAAGGTAGCTTGAGAATGACCCTTTCACGTTGGTGTCAACACTACCTGGGCAGTATGCACACACAAAGGGTCAATCGGCGGGGCGTGTGTTGATCCACAGGGAGTCTATGAAAACACTCGACCAAGAATTAGCCATTTCATTGAAGAGGTAGTTTGCACACTCTATGAGATAATAGATGAATATGCAGCACGAAAGGGCACAGTGACCGTCGACTCATAAACAGACTGTCGATCGAGGTCTCGTCTGTGAGGGTCTATTTTCCTGCATATTTTAACTTACTTTTAATTAATTGGTTAATTAAAGAGTTTAGTGGTTAGTTAGGAATTATGGGAACACTAATTAACTAATTTAACTCCACATATAAATATCCCAATACCAATTAATCAAATGAAAACTTTCTAAACAAACTCTCTTTCTTCTCTCTCTATTGGAAGACACCATTGAAGACTAGCTAGGGGAGGTATTTGGTGGCTTTAAAGGGACTATTCACCATCTAATCTTCATCAAAAACTGAGGTATGAGATCTAATTCGCTTTTGAGACCTCTTTCCTCAAAGAATTCTATCAAAGTGTTTTTGAAAATTGGGTTTTCATGTGGGTTCTTCTTAATCTCTAAAATTATGTTATGAATTCGTTTGTTTATGTTTTATATTGGATAATATGAATTTATTAACATGTATTTTAACCTAATTATGATAAATGTTGATGGTTTGATATAGATTGTAGATGATGATCCTTAACCCTTCTTCCTAGGTTTGATATGGACATGAATTAGGTTGAAATTGGCTAAGTTAACTGGGTTATGTATTAAATTTTTATTAGATGATGTTATTATATCAATCATTAAAAAATTAGGGAGAAGGGCAGTTTTCTTTGTTATTTCTTGAGAAGATCATTTAAGTTAGGAAGTGTAATGACCTCATCATCTTATCTTAAGTTATAATCTAGTAGTGAATTGTGATGTAGTGACTCTCCTAGTCTTGTTATCATGTTTATTAATGATTTATGATGATGTATACCTAACAATTTTGTTGATTGATGCTTCACGGTGATACCTTGATGATGAATTATGAAGAAGACTTGCTAAGTCTTATGGTCTCTATCGGTTACTTCAAATTGTGGTTAATTATGATTAAGTCATGATGTGATATTTTAGTATACTTTGTAGTAGGATTGTGTAAAAAACCTAAAAATGAATATGCAAAGTAATGCTTAATGTGTCTAGAATGCCTACTCTTAGACTGTGTTCACACAGATTGATACGCGTAGAACCAGACCTCTGAACCCTTGATTCAACAAAGCCAACTAAATTAGGGAGTTAGTGGATCTAGAAAAGAATGGGTCCAACTATGTAGGGCTCTCGAATACAAAGATTTACTTGAAGGAGTCTTTACCGGACTTAAAAAGGGAAAATCATAGGTTTGGAGGGTATAAGGGTAAAATGGTCTTTTTCCACAATAAGGGTAGTACCGTAATTACCCTTAATATGTTATGAATTATTTAATTAATAAGGTGGAGTGGAATTTTGGGGAGAGAGGGCTGAAAATTGGCTCTTGAAGTGAAGTCATGCTCCACCCGGGATCGAACCTAGGTTGAAGCAATGAATTAAATTTGTTTTTAATTTAAGTTAAATTAACGAAATTATTTTGTATTTATTATTAGATGATTAATAATATAAGGAAATCCAATTTTTTTAAATAATTAATAAAACCTTATTTGACTAAGTCCTAAACAAGACTCCTAAGCGTAAGAAAACTCTTCTCTCCCATGCTCATCTCTCTCTGTCACGTCTCTATCACTCTCACTCACGATTCTCTCTGTCAAATAACTTTAGAAAAATTAGGTAATCCATGTTTCTTCAGACTTGATGAAATCACAACGAAACTATAAGAAAACAAATGAAATCAATCACGTAGGCAAAGAGAAGTTTGTCCGTTGAGTTAATGTTGACTTTGAGGGGATTTGGACGTAATCTTTGGTGAAGTTTTTGGGAAGCAAGTCGAGGGTTTAACGTCAAAAAAATATGGTTTCTCTTCTCTCTTTGTCCCTTTCCCAAAAGACCCTTAAACTTCATACGAATCTATTCGGAAAACTAGGGTTGTACCCCGTTGCATGTCCCTGTCACTAGCTCTATTGAATCATAGGTTGGTTATGCTTTCTGGTAGAAAACTAGGGATGAAACGTGTTTTTGTGATAATTTTGTGTTTATATGTATGTTCTGAATTCTGTGACTTATGTTGATATTTTTCCTAAATTATGTGTACGTGTGTGTGCAATGTGAACCGTGTCTATGTGCCTCGGGTTATGGCATTAAAAATGTGATATTGTGGATGTATTTACAAATGATTATGTAATTCGTGATGTTCATATGAATTCAAATGTGGCTAATTTGAATGATAATATCTTGGCTAAACGAATCCATGAAAAATGCACCTAAGAACGTATTAAATGATTTACGAATTACCCTATGATATTACGTATAAATGTTGAAGAAAGTAGGCTTCAAAGGTGATTACAATTTCGATCATGTTGATGGTTTAATTTCATCTAACGTTGAAGTGTAAGGGACTTTGAAGATAATGTTTAAAATATGTGAGGTCAATTGGGATTGAACCCAAGACCTCACTATAAAAAAGTTATGAATGAAAGAAAAAGAAATGTGAGGCATGGGAATCGAACCCACGACCTCTAGGCAGTGAAGGAGTGTAAAGGAAATGAAAGGAAAGAAATGTGGGGCATGGGAATGAACCCACGACTTCTAGGCAGTGAAGGAGAGTTAAGAAAATGAAAGAAACAAAATGTGAGGCGTAGGAATCGAACCCACGACTTCCTTGGCAGATTAAAGGAGAAAATTAAAAGAAATTAAAGATGGGTTGTGGGGGTTCGAATCCACAACCCCTCAGCCAAAGGAAAAATAATAAAAATAATAAGAATAAAAAGGAAATGAGGTTGTGGGGGTTAGATCCCACATCCTCTTAATTCTATTAAGCGAAAGATGAAGGGAGAAATAAAGGGAAAAATAAAATGAAGGCATTGGGGCTCGAAGTTGGGTCCCAAAGCCGTATGGATCAAATAAAGTAAATGAAAAAAATGTAAGTGTTGGGCAACGGATTTGAAACCGGGTTCCCTTACTCAAATTCCGTATTGACACAAAAGTCTTACGTGAATTAAATAGTCAATAATAATGTTGCCTACTTAGATCGAAATCCAAATCTTGGCATACATACAATATGCATAAGTCTTGTACCACATAATCTTAAGAAGATATGAATCACTTAAACAAACTATGAATGAATCCTCAGGGATTGTTTTTATAGACCCATAAGTCTAGAATACGTCTAAAAATAAGTGAACCTAAGATGTACAATGAAATGCTGAAACCCTAGAAGGGGGTTAAGTAAGAGTGTGAAACACACTTAATGGTCAAGTGCATTGGCATATGATGAAATGAAGAATGAAATGATGAAATGAACAATGAAATAATGAAACCCTAGAAGGGTTAAGTAAAGTGTGAAACATACTAAATGGCCAAATGCATTGCCATATGACGAAATGAACAATGAAATGATGAAATGAACAAATAAATAATGAAATGGACAATGAAATAATGAAACCCTAGAAGGGTTAAGTAAGAGTGTGAGACACACTAAATTGGCAAGTGCATTGCAATATGATGAAATTAAAATTAATTTAAAATGGGGTGAGTAATTATAAAGAGCAAATGTGTTAATGTTAATGAATTTGGTGACAACATGATATGAGGCTAATTTAAAATATGAGAGCAATATCAAATTAGCCTAAGTAAATGTTACCAAAATGTACTTACCTACGAGAGTGTAAAGTTAATGAAGTGACCAGTCTCTATGAACAGTCTAATGAAAGTGTAGAGATTAACACACTAAATAGTAATAATGAGATGAGAAATCATCTATTGAGCTATGATGTCATCATACTAGAAGCCACCTTCCACAACGTATGAGTTGAATGTAATGGAACTTTATACTAAGCACCGCCAGACTAGCTATGAGCGGTGATGCCTTCTTTCGGGAAGGGCAGAGGTTCATGAAATGAGACTATCTGGCATGTCGGGTAAGGGTCTCCTTATATGTCCTAGTCTTTGAACCTATACTACCAATATAGGGATTTGGCAGGGTTCAATTCCCATGTACGCTAGAATGTTTTGGGTTAGTTTGGCCGGTGGTTTCACCTCTTTTTGGTGTGGGGGAGACACTGGATTTCATGGTATTCACTTGATCTATGTCGGTTAAAGTTTAAGTTCCCAATGAATGAATGATGCTAGCCTCGAATGATGAACATAATGAAATGAATGGTACCAAAGTTGTTAGGATAGGATGATTAGGAGGTGAGCTAGACTAAAGTAATGACAATAGGTCATTCTTGATAATTGCACAACGAACCAGATGAACGTCTTAAACTACATCCTAGGTATAACTGGTGTGTACACTAGCCTATGAAAGAAATAAAATGAAGTACGTATGAATGAATGAAGCAGAATCTGTGTTTTCAAAAAAAGGCTCCCTAGTTGAGGTCCCATATGTTGAGCCCTCACTCGAGAAGTATTGATGTTAAGTCAATTATGCAAGGACTCATGACATATGAACGAATGATATGAAAAATATTATGTTCTATATGCAATATATTATGTGCTATGCATACGAGGTTATGTGTTTTGTGCAATATGATAAGTATGATGATGCATGTGTACTCTCATGGCTTGACTTTCCAAATCCAAATTTAGAAAGCTCACTCACTTTCTTAATACAAATTTGGAAAACTCACTAACTTCCATAATCATATCGTTAGGAAAGAGCTATTCTTACTCATGAATTTCCTTGGTGTGTTCTTGCGTATACCCATACTTAGTACAAGTGTGTACTAACGCTATACAATCTACAATTTTAGGTAAAGACACAGGTGGACACTAGAGCTACAGGTTGATGTTGATACTATCCGGATGTGGTGCATTTATCCGGACTTGTTAGGCCCTCATGATTTTAAGGATGCTTGCCCATTATATTCTAGATTAGTTATAGGATTGAGCTAGTGATTATGTTCCACTAGCGTTTCTTTCTGCTTTTGTTCAGACATTGTATTGTTGCCATTTTGGCAAGTATACATTTAATGCTATATTAAACTATTTCTTTCATTTGATGATCTTAAGTTAAATGGTTGATGTTGAAAAAATATTAATATAATAGAATGATTAGTATGTATTTTAATAAAAAAAGTTTCAAATTTTCCGCTAAAATTAACCTAGACTAACTAAGAATGACGTAACTAGACTTGTCTGCGACCTCTGAGAGGTCAACGACGCTTGTCTCGTCTGGGCTCTAGACTTCGGTGTTACAGATTGATAGGGTTGTATGATTTTGAATTGAAATGTATTGACTATGCTTTGAGGTTGACTAAGGTGTATATTTTATAAGGATGGTTATGATTATCAATGTTCCTTACTATGATTTGAAATGCTAATGTGCTAACCTCACTTATATGACTTGTAATGAAAAGACTTATACTCATACAATTCCTATTGATCTATGATGATGATGATCTTATTCAAGGGTTAGACCCTATGACCTAAATTAAGCTACAATTGATAATTAAAGACTTAAAGACATTTTAAAAAGGGTCTCTACCTTACCACCGATTGAACTTGAGTGAGGAGTGTCCCTTCCCACATAGGGAAGGTAGGAGCACTAAAGTACTCTTGAGATTGGAAACGACAATTCATGTATCATAAAGAGAGTTCCAAATATATCTCCTAGTTCTTGAACTATGTTGCCCCCATAGGAATACTAACTAGTGGATCCACGTAGTTTCTATGTTTTTATGTTTTGCTACTATCTTTGATAGTGTCCCTTCCCACATAGGGAAGGTAGGCTTGTCTTAGTCCTCAAAGAGGATGCCGCCGCTGGATGCGTCTAGGGGGGTAAACCCGGATGTGACAAAATACATTGATTAGGTCATCTCCGCCCTTTCCATCATCAAAACTACCATTCTATATCATTTTATGTTAATTAACTTTACAAAGGCTCTTACCAATAGTCATATACACAATTCCAAGCCCACATTCCAATCATGCCAATGATTGAAGAATAAAAAATATGAAACATCATCAAATTAAGGAAGCCTATAGACAATTAAATCGTTATCTATATATACCTAAATATCCCAATAAAAATTACACACGAATTAAATACAATTAAGCCATAATCAAATCACCCACATTAGAGACAAAAATAGGATTTCATGAAAAGCATGGGTTCATAGAGTTTTTGATATAAAAATATTCAATTAACATTAATTCTATTACAGAACATTGCTTCAAATAATATTAGATTAAAACACATGGCTAGAAGTTGAAATAGGAAATTCCATATTTTTTTATGATATTTGAAAAACATTTAAATTTGGCTCCTTGATTGCAAGAATAGTCAAAGATGAAAAACCATACCTCCATTGAAAAAAATCTAATGAAATTGATGGAGAAAAACATGGAAAATCATTCATTTTCCTTAGGGATTCAAAGCGACATCAATGGATGTTTTTGGAGAGATGAAATAGAGAGGTTTTCCTTACTTGAGAGTTTAGCTTGATTTGGTCACTTTTGGGATTTAAAAAGACTCAATAACCGTTAATAAGATGTCCACAATCTACCCTGCACTTATAGGACCCTTTTCCCCATTCTAATTTGACCTAAAAACGAGGAGTCCAAGTCAAGGAAGTCACTGCACGTCGCGAGGTCACCTCTAATTCTAGGTTTTGGATTTTATTTAAGTCAAAATGGTTTTCTCGTCCATGCTTCGTAACAAATACTTTGTTCCCTTGAAGTATTGCAGGCGCGATGTGCAATAACTGCCAATCCTTTACTGCCACACAAGCTTCCTTTTCCCATGTTTGGGTCCTCCTCAACGACCCTTTTGCTTGTTCTACGGATACTATTCTCAGACGTTTAGACCCTTTACATGTGATTATATGTGTAGGAACAATCAATACAAAATTCCACCCTCATACTATAACTCAAAACTCCATTATAAAATACTACCACACACTAATTCAACTTAGACTAGTTTTTGGACGTCCTGGACGTTGTTCAATGTTTCATTTCCAAACAATTACAAAATCCTCAAAATTACTTCTAAAAATATCATTCATCATTTAAGAACTGACAAACAACTAACACACATGTTCGAATCTATCTTAACCTAGTCCGTTTTTACGGCGTTACAAAAGTACCAAAGATGGCCATATTCTAGATATTTATAACTTCCCTCATGATGAAGTAGCTTACTATAATATCACACTATAAATGTTTCTATAGATGACTCTTATGTTTCTACAGATTATTCATCTGTCGCAATATGTTACACAAATGTTGTTATAGATGACCATATGTGTCAACCTATCACACATCTGTAGTAACATATGACATATATGTGGCAACATATGACCTATCTCTAGTAACATATGGCACATTTGTTGCAATATATCACCCATCTGAACAAACATATGACATATCTATAGAAACATATGACCCAAAGTTTCTTGCGGATGTTTATAATATAGGTTGTGTATCCATTGCTTGTACCAAAAGAAAATGAATTGCGAATGTATATCTAATTACTCTAGGGTTGATTGAAACCTTTTTTGATCCTTTTGTGTATAGAATTAAAATGGAATTTGCTAGAGCAACAACCATCAAAAGAGATAGAGTTTTTAATAAAATAGTGTTTTTTATGGTGTTGATATTGATGTTGGTGTTCTTACATTGCTTTTTCGGGTATTGGGCCTAGTGCTTGTACTGGACAAGAACAAGGGACTAACCCTTGTAAAGATGTTGTGGATTTTTTTGTAAGTAATGCAAGAACAAAGATAAAGATTCTATAATGTATTTTCAAACATTTGGTTAAGCTGTCAATGAATTTCATAACAAGAGGGGGGGGGGGAATCAAGGGCATTCTATTAAAGAATTCAGCATTGATATACTCCACTGGATGAGAGGAGGGAAATAACATTTACAAAATCAATACAAAATATAAAGAAGAAGATCTTTCGGATATTGCTAATGGTTGAACGCGGGGAAATGCCGGAGTACAAAAAATTTAATTTTTATTAGCGTGTGTCAGTAGCCAAAAAGGACAAGGAGTTGGACCTGACATGACGGAAGGATCTGCAGGTGCAAGATGGCGTGCATATTTTAAGTGGATAAGATTTCAGGAACATGACAAGCATGAATATTTGATGGGAATAGTGTGTAATTTTTCTCTACTATCACCTTCAATTTATGATGGTCGTTTGTTTTATCTTTTCAACGTTTACTCTTCCTTAGTCTTTAATATTTTTTTCTATTTTAGTATATCGATTATGCGGGAGAGGAATATTGCATACCCGGATTGCCATTATTCTAAAGATAGAATCCTGGATCTCGACTTCTATAGCAACTTCAAAACAAGATATGAGCAACTGAACGAGGAGGCAACAATGATTGGTGGCAGAATCAAGATGCAGTTAATAAATGAGTTTGAATGGATGAATATATGATTGACCATGTTAGGGCATTTGATCATATCCTGGAGGCATGGATTGGAATGAAAAAAAAATATTTTGATAGTCATGAACCTGAATAATGAGGCATATGTATACATACATATATATATATATATATATATATATATATATATATATATATATATATATATATATATGTTTATATAAACTAGGAGTCGACATTGAGTTGTTAAAGTGCACTCTTCCATTTTATATTGGTCTTACTCTTGATATGCATATGCATTACAATTTCCTTCTAAACTACATTAGTGTTTATGCTCCCATTCTTAAATGTTATCTTGTTCCATTATCTCCCTATGACATACACTAGCATACCAAAAACACTGCTTGTTCTTTCAGACAGTCCATCATTTTTCTTTGGCATTAAGCACATGCATTTCACTTCATCTTGCTATTCCTGAATAACTCTTGTGAACGAATGGTTGAATGTTTCTAATGACAATCCACACTATGCACAATCAGGAGGGATTTGGATCCCAAACTTAATCAGTCTATCAACAGTTGCCAATCTCTTCTGATAGATAGACATACAATGAACCTACATCTTTAATTAGTCCCGGGGTTGATAGTAATTGCCTTGCAATAGCTCGAGGGTATTGAGGCATTAGTTTAGTCTACATCTTATGTATGGAGAATATGTAACCAATATTGTATACAAAAAAAAGTTGAATTCAATTCACCCTATACCGTTCGAAGTACCAACTTTCTTGTTTCAAAAATCTTCCTCACAACCCAAGGAGCTTTCAAGGGTATTTTGATTGTTTCAAGATCTTTTCTTCTATAAATTAACTATACACCCACTTCATACATAATCATTCTTTGTTCCTTTCTATATTCCATAATTATTTCAATTATGTAGATCTATTCCACATACATCAGTCTATGATGTTCAGGCCACCAGCTGCAGTAGGCTTGAAAATATTTTCCCAAGAAATCAATGGTTTTTTGATATGGTAATATTACAAGTCCACAAGAAAGTTTGACAAATCTGCTCAATACTTTTCATCACCATTTTTGGAATCAAAATTATTTGGGATCACTAAGCTTTAACTCTTAACATGATTGACCTAATGAACGGTGCTTTTCCAGCATATGATAGTAATTTGGCAAACAGTAGTGACTTTTGCAGTAATTTTCTCAACAAGTCGCAAGTAGTGGTTGGCACTAAGCTTCAGAGATACTAAAGGCACTTTTAAGTATCTGAATCAGAGGGTACCTTCAACATATATCAACTCCCCAAGAATCTCTCCTTTTGTATGAGTTGAAATCCCTTCAATATACAAATAACTTTGTTCTATATTATCCAGTAATCCATAAGCCTTGGAGAACATCATTAATGCTTCACGTAGCAACTTAAAGGAGATAATATCAGCTCTAAAATACATTAATAAATAATCTGCAAAATATATACGAACACAGCCCAATTTCCTACACCTTGGGTGAAAACTGAAGTTCCCATTCCTAGTTAACTAATTCAGTACTCTTCCCAAGTACTCCACAACCAAGAGAAAAAAATAAGGGGACCCTTGTATAATGCCTCCTTTTGCATTAAAAAGGCTTGAGTTAATTCTCTATTAATCATCAAGTAATAGGACACTATAGATACACATGTCAAGATCCAATGTATACATTTTGCAAGGAACCCCATGTTAGTTAACAACTTATTGATAAAGCCTTATTCCAGAGTATCATAAACCTATCTTAGGTCAACATTAAGAACACACTTGGGGAAGCCACTTCCTAGAGTGGAATTTAAGATTCTCATTACTAAAAAATATATCATCAATAATGCTTCACCCTTCAAAAAAATGTAGATTTTGATCATCACACTACATTACTAATCATATGCTTGAGTCTTCTAGTTTACACTTTAGAAATGATTTTATACAAAGTAGTACAACAAGATATAGGTCTAATGTTCTTAACCTTTATAGGGATGGAACTTTGGGAATTAGAGTTACATTAGTTGTATTAATTGTAGAATAAAAAACCAAGGAGAAAATATAGAATTGGTTTCGAGAGAATTCCGCCAGTTTTTGAATAAAGTTTACTAGGCTAAAGAATTTTTGTATCGCTTGTGTTATCTCATCTTTCAGGAACTCCCAATTCATTGAGAAAAATTCAATAGGAGATCCATCTATAACGAGTGATTTCCCTTTTTGCATAGTGTTTATAGAATAATCGATCTGCTAATATGTCACCTATTTAATCAATTTTTGTGTTTCACTGTTAACCATACCCCATCTCTAACAACCATTGAGTCCAAGCAAGGAAGATCAACAGCATATTCCCCCAACAATCATGAGAACACATAGATGAATTCATTCTTAATAGCATATGGATATAGTTAATTTGACATTATCTTATGTGTAAATAGAGGTTATTGCATTGTGGCTACTCCTTATCTCCCATTGGGCATGGAAATACTTAGTGTTTCCATCTCCACTCTTCACCCTATTATATCTTGATTTGTTCGGAAAATTAATCCTCTATGTTGCTCCATTTTGAAATTTCTAAAAACAATTCTTTTTCTTGGTTAAACATGTTTTTACATAACACAAGTCATTGGATTTGACCCTGTCGTATTCAACACTTGTTGCAAAATGTTGCTGAAATAAGGACGCTCCATGACATTAGAAAAGAATCTAGATAACACAAGACTTTGGATTTGACCCTGTCGTATTCAACACTTGTTGAAAAATGTTGCTGAAATTAGGATTTTCCATGACATTAGGAAAGATCTAGAAGGTTTAGGAAGAATGTGGTGTTGGTGACAATGCATAGCAACTATAGGGGACTGATTTGATTTTGTGGTATGGAGGAACTCCGCTTCAACTTTGCCTTACATCTGCATCGATTGGAAGTCCACCAGTGCCGATGCAATCTTACTACAAACTCTGCTCCTTGTCTTTTGTTTATTACACAAAGTGAAATACCACCCATCACTCCTAAGGGGTGCAAGTTGCATGTGTTAATCAGACCCTGTAAGACAAGTCTCTCAGCTTGTGTAATTGGTGATCCTATTTTACTACCTTAACTTAGCACACTATTAAAATCTCAAAATAACAACCATGAAATTTTGTACTCATGTTGACCTGCATCAATTCACCCCACATCCTATCCTTCTGTATATTACCATTCATAGTAAAAAAAACAGTGAGATAGGTAGTCCTCTGAGTTATTGGTTCGTCAATAGTGCAATGCATGAATTGATCTCTGATCTCAAGAATGTTCATCTTTAAATTCCTTTTCAACATTAGCCATATTCCCCCATGTGGTGGTTCTGTATAGTTGTTAGAAGCTTTTCAATATCTAGGTAACCTATGTATTATCCTCTGAACTTTTGGTGCCTTACCTTTTGATTTGAGACACCAAATACTTCACCTTAGTCTTAGGAGAAATGTTTTTACCTCCTTTTCCTTATAGGGATGGTTGATACCCCTTACATTCCAGGTAGCAATGATCATGGTGGTGCAAAATTCATGGAGTTTCCAGCACTTTTACTACAAAATACAGCTAAGTAAGTATAAGTCAACACCAGCTTTCCAACTTCTGGATGAATACACCTTCCTTTTAATTTCTTCCTGGTGCCTTCGAATGTATATCATTCTTCTCCATAACAGATATATTTAACCACTGTCCTTCTACAAAAGTACTTCTTCTCATTCAAGTGACATTATTGGGGGATTGCCCTTTTTAGCTACAGTCTGCCTCACTTGCTTAGAAGCATATGGTTTCTTATGTTTATTTCCTTTTTGCAGAATTATTGGTTGTTCTCTAGTTCCTCTTTAATAATCATTTCCCTTGTTGTTTTTTTATACGAACACTTTAAATTAGTGTGTTCATACATCAAACAATCATTGAAGTATTTTGTCTTCCGTTCGTTGGAAACCTGTTGCTCCCATATTCGCTTAGCCTTCCTTTACTATATGCCATTAGTCATTTAAGGTACCTGTATATTTAGTACAAGTCAAGTCATAACACATGAATGGATTCTATTTTTCAATTTAAAGTTACCAAGGAATAATCAACTAATAGGCTAGACATGCTATCACAAAATTATATTAAGCCAAACCAACTACCCTGGAAAGAAAATTATCATGCAATTCCAAGATATTTTAGAAGGGTACAATTGTTCAGTCCTTCCTATCATGAAATAGTTCCATCTGAACTAAGTCATGCTTCCCTTCCAAGAAAACTATGATGCTAATGCAAGCTACCTTTAAAAGCATACTTAATTGCAAATCTAAGCTACCTTTAATATGGTTCATTTATCTCAATCCTAATCTACCCTTAGAAAAGTATATGATTCTCAATTGTAAGATACCCTTGGAAGTGTATATGTTCTCAATTCTAAGCTTCCATGACTACTCCTAACTCAATCTACCCTTGAAATACATGTTACAATGCTAAGTCAAGCTTCCCTTATGAGAGTATAATCCTGATTTAAAATCTATCCTTAGGAGAGTCTATGATTCCCAATCCTTACTACCCTTAGTGAAGTATGTATCCTCAATCCTTAGCTACCGATAAGAGAGTATGTACTCATACTAATATACCATTCAATGGACTTGGCAAAATCAAGTCATGCCATCATTACACATCTTCATAATGCTATTTCAAGCTACCTTTTGAAGATAATATGCTTGTTCCCAGGCTACAATGATTATCCCTATCTCACACTACCGTTGACATGCATCATACAGTTTTATGTCAAGCTACCCTAATGACAATATGAATCCTTAATACTAAGTTACCCGTAGGAGAGTATATGATTCCTAATGTAACATACCTTTAGGAGAGTATATTCTCTCAATCCTAATTTACCCTTGAAAGTGTATATGTCCTCATCCTAAGATACCATGAAATAGTCTTGGCAAAACCATGTCATGCTATCATGAAGGAATACTAATAATGCTAGTTCTAGATACCCTTAGAAGAGTATAGAGCCTCAGTCCTATTCTACCATGACTATACCTAACTCAAGCTACCCTTGACATGTAACTTAATATACTAGTCAAGATACCCTTAATAAAATATGAATACTCAATCCTAATTTACCCATTAGATAGTATATTATTCTGAATCCGAAGCTGCCCTTAGGAGAGAATATGTAATAAATCCGGAGCTACCATTTGGTGAGTATATGTCCTATTCTTAAACTACAATGAAATGGTCTTTGCCAAAGCAAGTCGTGCTATCATAAAGGCATCCTAATATTGCTATTGCAAGCTACCATTTAGAGAGTATAGATCCTCAATCCTAGGCTACCATGACTATCCCTAATTCAAGCTACCCTTGACATGCATCTTGAAATTCTAAGTCAAGCTACCCTTAGAAGAGTATGAATCCTCAATCCTAAGCTACCCTATATTTATTTTTTCTTATCAAATAAAGGTATACATGAAGGGATCATGTATCACATCTTCAATCTATTCTAGACTACCAATCTTTTATTCATATTAGGTTGTAAGGCCAACCTAGAGTCATTCTTTATGAGAGTACCTTGCATCTCTTTGAATATTTATGCCTATCTATGTATGTGAGAATAGAAATTTAAAAATACACAACAAATGACATCACAATAGCTTTACACCCAAATCCTTTATATGGATGACTAAAAGCCTTATACTTTTAGTTCTTAGTTTAATCATTTAACTAGCTTACAAGATATTCTCATCATCTTCATTAGTAGGTGATTTTAGTAATCATTGATCATAAAGGTGAAATTTCAACTTTACTAGTCATGAACCTTTACATTCAATGAAGTATAGTTCAATGCATGATTATATGATCCTAACAATGAACAATTACTACACATTTCATTGATTTTAGAGGATTTCCTGTGAATCCCCAACTTCACCTTTCATGGCATAAACCCACAAAATATAATATTTATAGATTAGAGTAGGGATAAACATATAAATACGAATAAATTCATCATATTATTATAATTTAATGGTAAATCAATCATTATTAGTTATTATCCGTTATATTATAATCATATGTAAATACTACCAAAAATGTAGGAATTATCCCTAGATAGAATTGGAGTTTGACTTTCCAAATGAGGGAAAGCCTAGAAGGATATATGGGTGGAAGAACCCAAAGATGAAATAGATAACATACGTTAATTCAAATCCCTCACACAATCTTTGATCAATGGAAAAAATCTTGCCTAGATTTTTTGTTGTTATTTATTTTCTTCTCTTCTTCTTCTCCTCCTCCTCCTCCTCCTTCTCCTTTTTCTAGAGAGAGATTTTCTTGAGAGAATAGGTTAGTTTTGGGTTCTGAAATTATGTCAAGGATCAATGTATTTAGGGGTCTATTATTCTATATAGTTATACCATTAACTAATTAACTAACCTCCCTTAACCCCTAAAAAATAATGACTTTTACCACTTAGTACCAACTTAAAATAATTTGATCACAGGAAGCCCTTACCCACAAGACGCCGGTCCACAGACCATAAGTCAGTCTATGATGAATGTTGTATCTCTGTAAGTGTTGTTCTACAGAACCCCTAAATGGGGTATTTCCCCCAGGATTCATCCCTCCGATGAGTGGATTAATCTACGCCCATAGGTCCCATATGTAGATCATTGAAAAATAGAAGATCTGGGGACTGTTTTGGTGTCCTTCTTAAGAACCCATTTGTAAGTCCTTGGTACGGGGGCATACCTTAACGGTATTATTAACACTTTTTCCTTAATTTTAGTGTGTCAAAAAGTCTTTTTGTGCTAATTTTTATGTAAGTTTCTGCTTATTTGCAGGAAATATGTCAAAAGATGAATGTAGAGGTTTTTAAGCGAAAAATGCAGAAGAGACCACCTACGGAGCTTGTGACGGTTCGTCATCCTCGTGACGGTCCCTAGGAGGCAGCGTAGTGCAGCTGCTGAAGGAAGATGGGGAAGTCTGACAAGTGTGGGATTACGAAAAGCGTGAAGGACCGTCGTATCCATGACGGTCCGTCCTGCAGGTTCGTCATGAAGTTCAGAGAAGTAGTCCCACAACCCATATTCCAAGAGGTCAAATGTTTTGGACCGAAGACCCTCGACGGACTGTTGTTCCAGTGACAATTCGTCATACCTGCCGTCGAGGGTAATGAAGAGAGAACCAGAATAAATTGCATCAAGTATAGGACGACGGAGTCCATGACGGTCCGTCATGATTACGACGATCCGTCACGATGTCCTCGATCCACCCGCATTTTGACAGATTTCCAGCAAATAATGTGCTTCTGTAATTAGGTTTTTATTTTTTTTAAATAGTTCGAAAAAACTCATTTTTAAGGTTAGACACTTGATTATTTGGTAAGGACCTTGATTATTGTTAGACTCTTGATCATTTTTTAGACCTTTTGTGAGATTCTTGATTATTTTGAGATTCTTGTAATTGATTGATGGTGATTTTTGTTGATTAATCAAGCGAACTTTCGGATTTTACTCTTTCTCATTGAAGTAAGTACATGAATTCTTATACCATATATTTGAATATTGTGATTATGACTATGGGTAACTAAACTCCATAACTAGGGTTGTAGTAACTAGTAGCCTGATGCAAATGCTCACTGCCAGAGATTTTTTCAGGGCTATCTTCTGAGGATCCACATGCTCATATATCTAAGGTTAGGGTAGTGTGTAAAAGCTGTGTAGGGAGGACTGACTTTCACTTGAATGTAATAGGGCTCAGAGTGTTTCCTCTATCACCGATGGGAGAGGCTGCTATATGGTTCACTGAGCTCCCGTACAACTCAATTTTAACTTGGAACCAACTAAGTGATGTTTTCTTAGCATGCTACTATCCGGTCTCAAAGAAACTAAACCACAAAGACAGAGTGAACAACTTTGTGGCACTACCAGGAGAGTCAGTTAGTTGTTCTTGGGATAATTCACCTCGTTCTTGAGAAGTGTCCCAAATCACCGTATAGATGATGAGTCACTGAAGGAATTCTTCTATCGGGGAAAATATGATAATAATAAAGCGGTGTTGGACACTATAGTAGGTGGATCTTATGGGGAGTGTCCTTATGTTGATATTGCTGAAAAAATAGGGAAAATCTCCTGGAATAATAAAGCTTCAAGTACTAGGTAGTTAGATACCGGGAGAAATACCTTCACAATGCAGTCCACTCATAACCCAGCCACATATGAGATTCGTCAAGAAATAGCTCAGATGAGAACTGAGCTTGGGTTGGTACTAAAACATGTCACTAGGGTGCAGAAAAGATAAATGGAATCAACTACTTTTTGAAACCACCGCCACAAAATGATGAGTGTTATTATGAGGAGGATTCCTATGCGGTAAATGAGCAGACAGGGGGTTTTCGACAAAGTTCCCAAGGCTCTAATCAGGAGAATTGGCACCAAGGTCAAGGGAACCAAAGTCGGAACTATGGTAACTACAACCGTGAGGGTCATTATGTCTGAGATGGAAACTACAACCGCGACAACAACTTCAACAAGGGTAACTATGGTTATAGAAATGACAGGAAAGGGCCATGTGTTCCTCTTCAAAATCGTGAAGTTACTCCTAGAAATGGTGGAGGTAGTATGGCGCGAGTTGAGGATATGTTGCATAAAATGATGAGGAGGTTCGATGCTAGTGATGAGCACAATAAAGAGTTGAGGAATGATTTAGCGGGCATTGGGAAAAAAATGATACACATGCAATATCGATTAAGCAACTTGAGTTATAATTGGCCCAATTATCTGCGACTTTGAACACACGGCAACCGGGCACTCTTCCAAGAAACACTTTCCAAAATCTAAAAAATTATGGAAACTATATGGCAATCACTACTCGCGGTGGCAAACAAACCATTGATTCACCTATGACGTCAAATGAGAAAAAGGTGACAAAAGATACTGATAAAGTGGTAGCTATTAATGGTGAATTAGAGGATAACACTGTAAAAGATGTTGAAGTGCCTAAAAAGGTAACTCCCATGCCTAGGACACCACCCCCATTTCCTCAAATATTATTAAAAATTACCGAGGATGGAAAATATTGGTGTTTTATAACAATGTTGAAGCAACCTTCTATCAATTTCCCTTTTGTAGAAGCTTTAGAACAAATGCCCGGTTACACCAAGTTTATGAAAGATCTGGTTACAAAGAAAAGATCGGTCACTTTTGAGGATTATGATAGAATGCAGCATTGTAGTGCTATTGCTACAAGATCTCTGGTACAAAAGAAAGAAGATCCGGGTGCGTTCACTATTCCTTTTACAATTGGGCTATTACATTTTGCGAAAGCATTATGTGATCTGGGGGCAAGCATAAATTTCATGCCTCTCTCGATTTACAAGAAGTTGGGTTTGGGTGATCGAAAGCTCACTGCGATTGGCTACTGATGGCTGATCGAACAGTGAAAAGTCCTATAGGGATACTCCATGATGTGCTAGTAAAAGTGGAGACGTTCATATTTCCTACAGATTTTGTTATTCTTGATTGTAAAGTTGATTTTGAAGTGCCCATTATTCTTGGGAGGACTTTCCTTACTACGGGAAGAGACTTTGTAGATATGGAAAAGGGGCAGATGAAATTTCGGTTGAACAATGAGGAAGTGACCTTTAACATTTGTAGGTCCATGTGGAGAGTGGTGATCTCCAATCGGTATCTGCTATATCCTACAACATTGGTGAGACATTTGAAACACAAATAGAAGAATGTCTAGGTGTAGAAGCATTAGCGGCAGTGATAATGAATTTTGATAGCGATTGCATTGAAGAGTATGAGTCATTAGTCGCGGCTCTTGATCGAGGTGATGTTCAGTTTAAACAAAAGAATTATGAGTTAGATATGATGAACCGGGAGTCCCCACCCGCTAAACCATATATAGAGGAGGCTCCAAAATTTGAACTAAAAGCTCTCCCACCTCATCTCATGTATGAATTCTTAGGAAATGGTTACACTTTTCCAGTAATCATTGCATCAAACCTGAATGAACAACAAGTTGAGAGTTTGGTGAAAGTGCTAAAAAGGTTCAAAAGAGCTATTGGGTGGACTATTGCGGACATTATTGGGATCCCTCCTGGTATTTGCTCTCATAAAATCCAACTCATGCCTGATCATAAGCCAAGTATTGAGCACTAGAGACCGGTCGCCGATAGTAGTTGGGTATGCCCTGTTAAGTGTCTACCTAAGAGAGGGGGAATGAATGTGGTCCCCAACGAAAAAAATAAACTTGTTCAATGAGACCGGTTACTGGATGGAGGGTGTGTATGGCTTACCGCAAATTAAATGCATGGACTGAAAAAGACCACTTTCCTATGCCATTCATGGATCAAATGTTGGATAGACTTGGCGGAAAGGGGTGGTTTTGTTTTCTTGATGGATATTCGGGGTATAATCACATTTCTATTGCACTAGAAGATCAAGAGAAAACCACTTTTACTTGTCCATATGGGACATTTGTGTTCAAAAGAATGCCGTTTGGGTTGTGCAATGCACCCGCCACATTTCAGACATGTATGATGTCGATATTTTTTGACATGGTGGAAGATACTATAGAAGTTTTTATGGATGATTTTTCTGTGGTTGGTGAATCATTCGAGCGGTGTTTGAGCAATTTATCTGAGGTACTTAAGAGATGTGAAGACTGCAATTTAGTACTAAATTAGGAAAAATGACATTTCATGGTGAAAGAAGGTATTGTTTTGGGTCATCGCATTTCGGAAAAGGGCATAGAGGTTGATCGAGCTAAAGTCGAGGTAATAGAGAGACTTCCCCCACCGATCTCTATGAAAGGTGTGAGAAGCTTTCTTGGGCAGGCAGGTTTTTAACGGAGATTCATTAAAGAATTTTCAAAGATTGCACATCCATTGTGCAAACTGTTGTAGAAAGATCGTAAATTTTGTTTTGATGAATCCTGTCTTAAAGCATTCGGCGAGCTAAAAGAAAAATTTGTGTCTGCGCCTATCATCATATATCCGGAATGGAACGGCCCATTTGAGGTGATGTGCGATGTTAGTGGTGTTGCTCTTGGTGTAGTATTGGGACAAAGAAAGAACAAAATCCTTCACCCTATTTACTATGCGAATAAAGCCCTAAATGAAGCTTAGAAGAACTACACAGTGAATGAGACAGAACTCCTTGCAGTAGTCTTTTGCTTTTGAAAAATTTCGCTGCTATTTGCTATGTACTAGAGTTATAGTGCATACTTACCACTCACTATTGAGATATTTGATGGCAAAGAAGGATGTGAAACCTATATTGATTCGTTGGGTATTTCTTCTACACAAATTTAACTTTGAAGTGATGGATAGAAAAGGAACTGAAAATCATGTTGCTGATCATTTGTCCTTTCTAGAGGATGAAGGTATGAGAAATTTAGGGGATAAGACTAACATCGATGATACTTTTCCCGATGAGCATGTATTGGATGCTTCACAAGACTTGATTCCATGGTTCGCAGATTTTGCGAACTATCTAGCTAGTGATATTGTTCTGTCGGACTTGTCCTTTCATCAAAGAAAAAAGTTTATGTACAATGTGAAGAAGTTATATTGGGATTAACCATACTTATTTAAGAGTTGTGCCTACGGGCTTATTCGGCGTTGTGTGCCAGTATGTGAGATGTTGAGTGTGTTGGAAGCATGCCATTCCTCACCCGTTGGTGGACATCACAGCGGTATCCAAACCGCTTATAAGATATTACAATTTGGTTACTATTGGCCAACTATTCATCAAGATTGTCATGAGTTTGCTAAAGCATGTGACCGATGCCAACGAGATGGCGACATTTCAAGAAAGCAAGAGCTCCCTCCCATTCTTGTGATTGAGTTATTTTATGTTTGTGGTATTGAATTTATTGGCCCTTTTGTGAGTTCTCATGGAATGAAGTACATTCTAGTAACGGTTGATTATGTATCTGAATGGGTCAAAGTCATCGCCCTTGGAAACAATGAAGGGAACAGTGTCATTGCATTCTTAAAAATGAATATATTCTCTCGTTTTGGCACCCCAAGGGCAATTATAAGTTATGGGGGCTCCCACTTCTACAACAGATTGTTCAAGGGGTTATTGGAGAAATATGGGGTTCGCCATAATGTGGCCACTCCTTACCACCCTCAAACTAGTGGGCAAGTTAAAGTGTCGAATCGGTAGATCAAACAAATATTGTCAAAAATAGTGAACGCTAGTAGAACGGATTGGTCAAGGAGGCTTGATGATGCTCTTTGGGCCTACCGGACAGCATATAAGACTCCCATAGGTATGTATCCATACAAACTTGTATATGGGAAAGCTTGTCATCTTCTTGTTGAGTTAGAGCAAAAATCCATGTGGGCTATGAAGAAGTTTAAAATGGATTGCAGAGAAGATGCATAACAACGGTTAACTAGGTTGAATGAACTCAATGAATTTTGCCTGAAAGCTTTTGAAAGCTCAACCCTATACAAAGAAATGATGAAGAAGTACCATGAACAAAAATTTGAAAAACGAGTGTTTATGATCGGGGATTTTGTGCTTTTATTCAATTCTAGGTTGCGCTTGTTTCCGGGCAAGCTAAAGTCCAGATAGAATTGTCCTTACTTGGTTACCCAAATATTCCCTTATGGAGCAGTTGAGTTGGAAACTAAGGAGGGTGTGCGGTTCAAGGTGAATGGACAATGCATAAAAATCTATTTTAGGCATTCTGAATCGGCGAATGAAGTGATCGAGGCATACCATCTCGATATAGTCTGAATAATCAAGTCTCCTCAATTGTGCCGCGACATTAAATCAGGAGCTTGTTGGGACGCAACCCAATACTTATAGTTTTTCTTTCTAGTAATGGTAGCATTTTCTACAAATAAGTTTTAAATTTGCAGGCACATCACCAGGAAATCTGCAGAAAATTACTCTGCAAAAGTCACTGACGGATACAGTGACAGACCGTTGCTCCTGCGACGGACCGTCACATGAATTCGTCGTGCTAAGTATGTCTTTCTGTTATTTTCAGATTAAGGCACACGCGACGGAACCAACGACGTACAGTCACAACTAAGACAGAGCGTCGTTGGGGAATCGTCGCGTCATTAATGAAGCGTACCCGACCCGACCCGGCTTGGGGTTTTTTAAAAATTCAACATTTAAAATCCCCACACCTTCATTTCACCCCATTATTTCACTTTTTCTCCCATTTCCCTCTCTTTTCAACTTTCAAAGGTCATACCACTCTCTCTTACAACCAATCTTTTCCCCCCAAATTCTCCAAATTCCTAAAAGTCATCATCTATTAGTCGGAGATGCTGTTGTGGGTGTCTTCATGATCACCAAGTACCTTTCCCTCTTATTTTTCTCAAATTCTCAGTTACTATATATTATGGCACCGAAACAAGATCAAGTGTACGCACGCGAGCGATCGAAATCTGTTGCCCCGTCTGCCCACCTGGTCATTGGCTCTGATGATGAGCGTGACCCCTACTACGTGCCCCCTATCACTTACACCCCATCCCGAGTTGCACGTGCTGCCAGAACCACACCCAAAAAGGTGGCATCCGGCGTAGTCACTGCCTCCCAGTCGTATGAGGAGCGCACACTGACCGGCACACCTTCCAGGTCAGCTACCAACGAAGAAGGAGCGTCTGGCTCCTTAGGAGTTTCGTGGTAAGAGGAAGACTCCCGATCTGCTGAGGTTCCCGCCCGTGCCCCCGCTGTAGAGTCTGCCTCATCTAATGAGGCTGACAGTTCAAAATCCACACCCGGTATACCAGCTCGTGCTCTCACCCCGGTTACTGACCAGCCTAACTGGTGGTGTGTCGACGGGCAATTTCAAGTCTATTCTGATACAAAGTTCCTGAATGAAAAGGAGTTATGACTCAGACACTTACATTGGAGCAGCGGGTCCTTACGGATGTCGCCCGATGATGCCTGAGATCCACAATCTCTTCACCAAACATCGACTTGAGTGGACAGTTCTTCCATTGGGACGTTATAGTGAAGAGCTGGTCTGAGAGTTATACGCATACTACGTAGCGACTCTCCAATCACAAATTGATAGGCGGGCTGCCCCGCCAAATAGGCCCCACTAAAGCAGGTCCGAGCACGTGGTGTTCAGGATGATATCTCCCTGCCTGCCATCCGTCCATTTCTATACGGCGAGAATGTTGATGCTAATCGGACCCCTATCACTGCCTTGACTACCGATGGCAGATTGTTAAAGATAGACAATTCATGTGTGAGCCATCGCTGAGAGAGATCACCAAGAGGTGGATGGCCCTGCACTTGTCCGTTGATGGAGAGGATGCCGCCGAAGGGGGCCATCAAGAAGTCCAATCTGACTTTCACGGCGAAGTTTTTGTGGTTGATTGTCTGCCACTACCTCTCCCCCATAGCCGCTGATAATATCGTCACATGGGATCTAGCAGTACTGATGGCGGCGATGATAGCCGGGTTTGAGGTGGATTTTGTGTGGCTTCTACAGGCGGTCATGCACGAGAGGGCTTTTAAGGTCACAACTACTTACCCTTTCCCATGCATGATGTTTTCTCTATAAAGGTCCGCAGGTGTGCCTATATGGCACATGTATCAGCACAAGACCCCTCTGGGCACTGTTGATATCTGCTTCATCATGGATGAGGCTAATGACTTGGCTCCACGCAGAGGGCCCCGTCAAGAGTTGCCTCCACTTGATGACAATCTGGCTGATACGGTGTCACATGCCTACACGGCTAAGCAGGCGGCTTCCACTGACACTACCCCGGTCGAGTCTATCCCGGGCAGTAGCACTTCCTTGAGCTCCTCTCGCTCATCCCCTTTACGCGCTCTGGTCCTGCTTGCTAGTGTCCAGAAATTAAAGGTACAAATGGCTACACTTCTGCATTATATCCAGCCTTTGATGTAGAGGTCTATTGACGAGGCAGAAGAGTGCTTGGAGCGGAGAATGGTCCAGCACACAGAGCGAAATATCACCGAGGTTCATCAGAGCTTGGATAATTTTGAGTTGCAGGGTCTAGCCCGTCCAGCCCCTCCGGTGGATGTGTCGACCTTTCAGGCTGCGGTCAACAATCCTTGCGCAGATATTGATATGATCTTAGACGCAAGGGTTCCTGATTCTGAGGCCCCTTTTGTAGAGCCTGCTGAGGACACAGTGAGGGCGGACCTATTCGCCACTTCAGAGATTCCAAAACCTTACCCTCGAGAGCATGCCAAAAGGCATAGGAGTCGAGAGGAGGAGAAATCTTGAGCACGGAAGAAGGAGCACCGTGAGATGGAGGCTATGAGGAGAGCCTCGCTTGCTGAGGAGGAGGCGCGTCAGATGAGACCAGAAGAGTTAGTTGCTGGGGCGTCTAGCTCCAGAACTATGGAGATAGCGGGAGGCACTGCTTATAGTGCTGTTGATGCCAAGGACACCACTGAGGGTGTCCAGAAATACAGAGGTAGTGGGTTCTGGGGAACCGCACCCACCAGCTTGCTGATCGTCGGCGCTTTGCGCCCCGGTTTGCTTCACCTACCACTCTAGTATTTCAATTTTTTATGCATTGGGGACAACTGCATGTCTTTTTGTTGGGGGTGGGGTAAATGGAGAGTGATTGCTAGGGTGAATTCTGAGTAGCCCAATTCACTTTCCTCTTTTGGGGTTTTCTTGCCTGTGTTCTTTTTCCCCAAGAGACTGATTACTTTTTCTGTTGAACCAGCTTGTCTATATCTCGTGTACATAGTTTAATTCTTGAGCATGATGGCTAAAATGATATCCTGATAAGATGGAAAATCATTCATGACTAGGCATAGTAATTGATAAATGTGTGGCTCTAAGCATGACATAGAGGTACACCATTTCATGACCCTAAGTCTAAAATTCGAACTAGGTGTCTGATAATCTGGTAGAGTGATGAGATGTCAAGTGAGTGTGAGGAAGATTTGAATAGTCCACTATTTGTACTGAGCTAGAACTTGCCTCGTTAGTCTTGCTAAAAGTAGGTTGTAATAGACATTAGGAAAAGATAATAGGCCCTTATTGAATATATGCATTTTAGCCTATGTTAAAGAAAACCAAATGAAATTTATCCTTCTTTGATCCAAATGATTTGAGCTTAAATTAGACCTTTCTTTTTCACCCCAACTGATCTATTCTGGAAATAATGTGTTGGCACTGGTCCCTCCTTTGACATGTGCACTTCAACTTATGCCAAAAGCATAAGTTGAGGATGGATAATGCAGTAAACAACCTTTTTATGGCCCTGACCTAACTTTGGGTATTGTGTACTTTGACTCAACGCAAAGCCATGAGTTGAGGGTGGCTATTATGAGGAATGCTCTAGAAAGTGGGGTAGAAAGAACAAAAATTAAAGTGACTCAAGAATTAGTTGAAAGAAAAGTAAAAAAAAATTACAAGAAATACAAGCAAGAAAAGAAGAGAGTCACTTACACAAATTATGAAAAAAAAGGGAAAATCGCAAGGTGAAAGAATATGGGAAAGTGGGCAAAAAAAAACGATAGAAAATGGTATGTTTAGCCGATCTGTCAAGGAGGGGAAAAAGTCACTAAAGTATACCCAATAAATACCCTACCTGACCCTGAGCCTATGTTACAAGCTAAGAAAGTCCTATCGTGATCCTAAGGGTTGTATAGCAAACTTAAAGCAGTGAAAATAAGGGCAAGCTTATAGCAATAGGTATGAATGAGTGTGAATTTGTTCTTATAGTGAGTGTTAAAAAGTAATCCTTATACTAAACTGAAATCACTGTGTGAAAAATGAGGATTTTGTTTTGAAGTGAGGACACTAGTTGCAGTACTAGAAATATTAGCACCTCGGTGAGAAATTGAAGAGGATAGGTGTTGGTGCATGGTGAGTCTGTGTCATGGTCTGATTCCACATAATTCAAGCCTAATAGTGATAGCATGCATAAATATGATGAGAATAATCGGGATTGATAGACAAATGATTGCAAAGGATAAAACATGGATACTATTGTACAAAGATTTTGTATTGAGTCATAGTGCGTCGCTTGAGGACAAACAACGACATTAAGTTGAGGGTATCGATATACCGTGGTTTCACGGTATTATTAAAAAATTTTCCTTAAGTTTAGTGTGTCCAAAAGTCTTTTTGTGCTAATTTTTATATAAGTTTGTCCTTATTTTCCGGAAATCTGTCCAAAGATGAATGCGTAGGTTTTTGAGCGAAGAAATGCGGAAGAGACAACCTACGGAGCTTGTGATGGTACGTCATGCTCGTGATGGTCCGTAGGTGGAAGCATAGTGCAACTGCTGAAGGAAGATGGGGAAGTCTGACCAAGTGTGGGGTTACGAAAAGCGTGAAAGACCGTCGTATCCATGACGGTCCGTCCTGTAGGTTCGTCACGAGGTTCAGAGAAGTAGTCCCAGTAACCATATTCAAAGAGTTCAAGTGTTTTGGAACGGACACCCTCGACGGACCGTTGTGCCTGTGACAATCCGTCATACCTGCCGTCGAGAGTAATGAAGAGAGCAACAGAAGAAATTGCATCAAGTATGAGACGACGAAGTACATCACGATCCGTCGTGACCACGACGATCTGTCATGATGTCCGTCGATCCAGCCGCGGTTTGACAGATTTCCATTAAGTAGAGTCCTTATGTAATTAGGTTTTTATTTTTTTATAAATAGTTCGAAAAACATCGGTTTTGAGGTCAGACTCAGGATTATTTGGTTAGGCCCTTGATTATTGTTAGACTCTTGATTATTTTTTAGACCTTTTCTGAGATTCTTGATTATTTTGAGATTCTTGTCGTTGATTGTTGGTGATTTTTGTTGATTAATCAAGTGAACTTTCGGATTTTACTCTTTCTCATTAAAGTAAGTACATGAATTCTCATACCATATATTTGAATATTGTGATTATGACTATGGGTAACTAAACTCCATAACTAGGGTTGTGGGAGCCATAGGCAAATAATGAGGTAATACCTAACTAAAATAACAATTCTAGAATAGTGTCTTGCATATATTGATAATTCTTTCACTTAGAAGTCTTTTTAACGGATGACCAACGTTAGAACTCCCCTTAATACTACTTGCCGGACCAAAGAGGTAGCTAATAGGAAAAGAATCATCATCATAGATTTATTGTATACTATCTAATAGTTTAGTATTGATTTGTACAAGGTAATAACTTAGTCAAATATCGAATACGATGCTTAATATGAGGTAAAGATAAGGGTGAGTACAGCAACACACGTAGCCGGACCAAGGTGCGGAGTGAAATTTTCTAGATGTCGGACCAAGGATTTAGAAATACATAACTTATCACTTTGCATGCAGGATACTAGGAAAGAATTGTTATGGTTAGAATTATCAAGTTATGAACCTTTGGGGAACATGTAAACCCTAGTTACTTTGATTAATTGATTAAACTTAAACATTCAAAACTGTTAGTTGTCTCCTCTAATTTCTCTAGTTATTTTCATTTATTTAGAAATAAAAAACCCCCCTTTTATCATTTTTGCTTTCCAAGAAAGTAATTGACTGAACAATAGTAATAATAGATTGACGTTAAGTCTAAACTATTTTCTTCATGGGAACGATCTCAACCTTATTAGTTTGGTTATTTACTTTACACGACCGCTTTACTTCTTATTTGAGAAGTAACTTTGAGCATATCACTTGACGTCATAACAGAAAAAGCTTTATTAACGGTAATAGGAGTTGTTTAAAATCTTAACACTCATATGGAAATCTAAAATTCCTTCGTAAGGCTCTAAAACTATCTTAGTTTAGTTCACTAGTTTCTGAGGTGTTGCAATTTCCTACGGTAAACTCCATGTTCTCTCACAACTTAGCATATCCCTCTTAGTACGTTCGGGAAAAAGTTCCTCAACCCGGGAAACACATATATCAGCAGATTGGCTATATGGCCAATCTTGTAGTGCATCACCTTTGCCTATGGGGTTGGGAGCTGAAAGGAGTTAACAGTTGTACTAGTTGGAAGAGTAGAATGAGCACTAGCAGTAGTACTTAAAGGCTACCTTCCTGAATGGAAGAAGTTGTATCTTCCTACAACATATAAGTATCGACCTCCAAGGATGTTTTCACTATGTTCTCCTCCAGTCCACCTCTTCCTTTGTTTACTCTGCAACAAATCCTCGGATTCACTTACACATCCGTGTTTGAAACAATGGGCACTCAAGTGTGCCAAAAAAATTCTATTGTGAAAATCGAGAAAGAGATTGATGTATTACTCTACTTGGCCCTCATGTACATCTCCTTCTACATAATAATCCCATGATTTAGTCTACCATTGACAATAATAGAGCACAACAAATATTTCTTCCGATTATAAACTATGGGCTCATTTTGGGATGGCATCATTGTGTTTCTAATGAATCAAAATCAATACTATGCATATACATTTAAATCCTTCACTATATGGACCCCTAACTTGATCCATGTCGGCATATTATTAGAAATCAAATGTAATGAACCGAGATTACCCCCTAGAAGTTAGTACATTCTTGAATATTAACATATCGTAGTTCACATCTTGGACGTCTTGTACAAGCCCTTTGACATCGTTAATTGTATACATGTATGAATAGTAGTGCGGAGTTAAAACTTTTCACACCAATAATATCTTAAAATATCTTTCATATAAAACCAAGGAAAATATTAAGTCTATACACATGCCAATCTTAGACCGAAGATTACTTGTGACATGCCCCATACAATCGAAATCTAGAAATACTTAGTCTATTACTATATTTTGAATGAATGAAGTCTAAAAATATTTATTCCCTAGTGTCAAGTGAGGACATACTTTAGCTTGCTTGAAAGAATCTAGATTCCAAGCCTTGCTTCAAGACACCCCTCACCTGCTAAACACACCTTTACAGATAGACAAAAAATATGGAATTAATACAATGCATGTACTAAGTATGGCATAAAGCATAATAATCATGAAAAAACAGACATTTGAGTAAAAATATGCACTTTTAGGTTAAAAATTCATATATAAGTATAAGAACTACATTTAAATACAAAGCAACACATTATAAGACACATTCCAAGTCATAATCAATTTAAAGAATTTAGGTAAGATTACAGTGAACTCACACAAACTCATATGACATAAGATTGCATCCAGAATACATCACAACACACAATCGTGAGGCCTTCTACCAAAGGTGATTCTAAGGTTCACTTGAGTGAGTTATGAAAGGATCGCCCATACAATCCTTTCACACACACCAAAGAGATCTTATAGACTACGTAGGATAATATTATTCTCATGTCATTAATTAACCTTTCTACCTAGAATTACTCTAAGACTCACCTTAGTAAGACATGACGAGAACATTCATACCCCCTCTTCAAGCCTACCCACGCAATCCTCAAATCTACTCTAGATTCTTGTCTTTTTATTAACATATCTGCACTTAAGTCATTACATTTATTAACTCCTTTAAGATATGTTCAACATGTAAGGACATTTACATAATGTTGTTGAAGAAAACCTAGGGACTCACATACTAACATTCTCAAATCCTAGTCATGCAATGTCTATGTAGCGTTCCATTCCACTACCTAATTTTTATCGTACTTCTGCAACACTAGTATGTATCCCACATAATGAGATTAGGCAAAAACGACATAGACCATATTAGAAAATCATGGAATCCAGAGTCATGAACCTACTCCGATGGAGGTTTTTCTATTAACCAATGGTAGAACTTAGGACACATGCTATATAGGCACATGGTTAAGGAATATTAAGGGTTTATTTTTACTCTACCCTCACCTTTAACTAGATCTACTTCCCAAACCATACTCACTCAGTGCTAGCCTTTGTTATCATAGAGTATTTCAACAAAGGAGTATATGAAGAGGTTTCATATCAAGTTCACTACCAATTCACATTACAACTTACCAAAATGGTCCCCTAGGGTTGCCTTACAATGGTTAAGAGGATAACTCAATGACTTTCCTAAGGATGATTACATGTCATTCCAGCCAACCAACCTTAAGTCCATCATTCACTTAAGAAGAATAGCATCAGTATGAATTTTTTAATCTAAGACAACCTACACATGATTCAAACATAACTCTTCCATAATACAATAGCCAAAATCAAACTATCGAAGAATTCAATAGTGTAGAGGCATGATCACTTAAACAATAAATAGTCAAAACTAAAATGCATGGCTTGCATGGGTTAATAGAGTTCATAAGTTAAAATAATCACATTAACATTAATTAAATCATATTAAAATGATTCAAAAGGTTTTATGCAAGAACCCAAGGCTATATATTGAATTAGAAGGATTCATATTTTTTTATCATATTTGAAAAATCGTTGGAATTGACTCCTTTAATAAAGAGGACTCAAGGATGAAAAACCATACCTTAATTGTGATGAAAATTTCACAGGCTTGATGGAGAATGAGTCTTTTTCCTTGGAGATTCAGATATTCATCAATGAAGGTTTTGGAGAGCAGAATAGAGAGGTTGTGTTTTAAGTTTAGGGTTTTGATTTTATTTGTGCGTGTAGGGGCATAAAATGACTCAATAACCATCAACCATCAATTATTCATTCCCAAACTAACCAAAATACACCTGAAATTATTAGAAAAATAACCAATTCAAATTTGATTTAAAAACCACGCGACCAATTCTGGGAGTTTACTGCGCGTTGCGGAGGTACTTTTAAATCTTGTTTCTGGAAAATTTTGAAACAGAATGGTTCGCGACAACCCCAAGTTGCACAGAAACATTTTTGCCCAAAAAGTGCCAGCTGCGCGTCTACTAGATCATGGTTGGCGTGGCAGCTTGGTTGTCCCTTGTTTGGGTCTTCTTTTGAGACCCTTAGGCTGGCCCCTGGGGCATCATTTTCGGACCCTTTACATGTTAGGATATTTGTAGGAACCATCGATACTCAATTTCAACTTCAAATCATCCCCTAGAAATCCACTACAAAGTACTACGACACAATAGTTTAACTTCGACTATGTTTCCAAACGTCTTAGACGTTTTTTGACGTTTAAGCTCCAAATACTTCCAAACTCATATAATGCCTATAAACACAATTTTTGACTATTTTAGGACTTTAAAACATCATGAAGCATATGTTAGGCCCTAGTTTCACCTATGTCATTTTTAGAGGTGTTACAATCTCCCCCACTTGGACAACATTTGTCCTCGAATGACAATTGCTTCTTTTAAAAAGTTTCAAGATATAATAAACTAAATACTAGTAGAGCATAACCATACCAAACCATATACAATACACATATTTAGGAGGAACACAATTTCACATACTTAAGATACTCAACAAACAACAAGAGGATCAAGGACTCCTTGTGCAATATGACTCACACTCTTCATTTAAAATAAAAGGAACTCATTCTCCATTCATTATTATGATCATATACATCAATTCTAAACATATTACAACAATTTTTAACAAATAAACAATTGAGTCAATTTTTGCAAAATATAATAGTGAATTGCCAACTCAGAGAGAAACATGTTAAAATTTTTAAGAATGCAACTCTTAAGCAATTGATGTGGAGGCATGAGAATATGATAAATAAAACCATATAAAATCAAATCACAACATAACTATAACATTATAAAATCCACAATGCATGAAATCAATGAAATTCTATTCCAACAAGACTCCTTGACACCGTGTAACATGCAACATGATACTATGACTTTCTAACTATCAAGCTTGAGTTGGATTGAGGAGATGAGACGCTAAATGAAAGCTCCACTTCTCACCATACTCCCCACTTATATGGAACCCACAAAATAAAGGGAAAACAACGACTTACCAATATCATCATCCTCATCTAGGTTTGATCCTCTAGCCCGGAGTGCATAGAAATGATTCCTCATTGGAGCACCATCTTATATAAAACGAGGAGGATCTTGCCTAGACTCTTTCCCTCTAGATGCACCATTAGGACAATCCCTCACTTTATGTCCATACTTACCACAACCAATGAAATTTTCGATACCTACTAGGCACTTCCCATATTGTTTCTTCCCACAAGTAACACTAGTAGGCTTACCACCTTGAGAACCACAAGCATATTCGCCCTTCAATTCAGGAGCAATAGTTCTATCTTGTTTTGGAATAATCTTATTAAACCTAGATTTTTTTTATCATTGGATCCTCCCCTTTTCGAATTCCTTGAGATCCTACTAAGGTTGGACTCTTCAATGGATTGAGCGTACAACATGAGCCTACCAAAGTTCATACCATTGTGGAGCATGGTAGTACGACACTCTTCTTTTACTAGATCATCTATAATAGTCACAAACCTACTGATCTCATCCCTAGGGTAATACACCAAGGATGGTTCATATCCATACAACATGTTAAACTTCAAGGAATAATACTCAATATTCATACTACCTTGCTTAAGGTTAATGAACTATTGAACCTTCACCTCCATCCTTTAACACCGAAAGTACTTTTCTAAGAAATCTTCCTTAAACTCTTCCCGTACTATAGGACCTGACTCAACTAGCCTATTATCTTTCCATTAAATGTACCATACATGAGAAAAATCCCTCAATTGGTATGGGCTAACACCTCCTTCTCACTAGAAGTCACCCCTATGGCACTGAACACCTTATACATCCCATCAAGAAACTCTTGGGTATCCTCTCCCAGCTTAGAGCAAAGAAAGATAGGAGAATTCATCCTCGCAAAGTCTCTCAAGCTAGAGGTCATGGGATTCTCCAAAGCATTCACTCTAGGTCCAACATCTCTAGTCACATGAGTGCTCATGGCTCGGGCTGGAGCAAGTAAAGCGTCTCTAATCTCACCATTAGTCACGTACGGGGAACCACCGTAACATCATTACCTTTATCTCTAATAGGGTTCTCATCACCCTGAAGGGTCACTTGATCATCTTGAGGAACTTGAACTCTTTGTAGAGCTAGTCCACCTTAGGGATCTTTATCTTGCATTCCTCCTTCTTCCAACCTTCTAGCGGCAATTCTTCTTGTATTCATCTTCCTATAAACACAAGATAAGAGTTTAGCATTAGAAACTTATCACCTCAACTTCCATAGTCACAACACTATATTGATGAAGAAAGTGAAACTTTATCGTCCTTTAGCCTCTCGGTCATAGATTTGTCGTGACTCACACCGATGAACAAGACTCTACTAGACGTGCCTTTTTGATACTTTTGGATTTCTAAGACAACATTCATAACTAATGATATAATACAAAGTTTGTAAACACCCAAGAGTACACCGTAGAGTTAAGACATTGTTGAATCATAACATGGCATAATTTACCTCACGGAGGTCTTGTACAAGCACTATGACATCGTTCATTACATATATGTATGAAAAACTGTGCGGAATTAAAACTTTTCACAGGAATAATATATAAACGTCATTCATATAAAACCATAAGATTATATAAGTATCAACATATTGTCTATCTTAGACTCAAAAATATGTCGGACACGGCCCATACAATCAAAATATAGAATTACTTAGTCTATTACTATACTTTGAATAAAAGAAGTCTAAACATAGTTATGGCCTAGAGTTAATTGAGGACATACTTCAACATTGATTAAAAGAGTCTAGATTCCAAGCCTTGGTTTATGACACCCGTCACCTTCTAATCACACCTTTGGAGATGGACAAAAAGTCTGCAATTAGAACAATGCGTGTACTATGTATGACATAATGCATAAAATTGTGATAAATGGACATTTTGAGTCAAAAAATACTCTTATAGGTTAAAACTTCATACATAAATATAAGAACAAAATTTAAACTCGAAAAATCACATCATAAGACACATTCCAAGTCAGAATAAATTTATAGCAATTTAGATAATATTATAGTGAACTCACAGTAACTCATATGACATAATATAGAATCAAGAATACATCAAAACACACAAACGTGAGGTCTTCCTACCAAAGGTGATTCAAAGGTTCACTTGAGTGTTTTATGAAAGTATTGCCCATATAATCCTTTAACACAAAATAAAGATATCCTATAGACTACATAGAGTAAGATTATTCCCATGTCATGAAATAACCTATCAACCTATAATTACTTTAAGACACGCCTATGTAAGAGATGAAGAGAATGCCCGAACCCCTCTTCCTATCTACGCAATCCTCAAAGATACTCTAGATACTTGTCTTCTCATTAAAATATCTTCACTTAAGTCATTCAGTTTATTTACTTTAAGACACATTGAACATGTAAGAACATTCCAATGATGGTCTTGAAGAAGAACTAGGGACTCAAAACACTAAAATCTTCATAGCTTAGTCGTGAAGTGTCTAGATAGTGTCCCAGTCCACTATCTAAACTTCATAATACTTCTCCAGCACTAGTAGCATCACACGTAGTGAGAATAGGGCAAAACTAACATAGAAATTTTAGCTAATCATGAAACCTTGAGTCATGAACCTACTCCTATGGCGGTTGTTCTACTAGCCAATGGTAGAACCTAAGACGCCTCCCATTTAGGAACATGGTTAATGAATATGAAGGGTTTATTTGTACTCTATCCTCACCTTTAACTAGCGTTACTCCCCAAACCATACTCAATCAATTCTAGCCTATGTTCTTACAGAGTATTTCAATCACGAAGTATATGAAGAGGTTCTATATCAAGTTCACAAACAAATAGCATTACACGTTACCAAAGTGGTCCCCTAGGGTTGCCTTACAATTGTTGAAAGGATAACTCAATGACTTTCCTAAGGATGATTTCATGCCATTCCAGCCAACCAATCTTAAGTCCATCATTCTCACAACAAGAATATCATTATGGATGTCTACTTGAAGGATATCATAAACTTCTTTTTAAAAGGGTGTTCTAACCTACCAAGTCAAGGATACATATTTATTCCTGTATCAATACACACTTCACTGTACATTATAACATATAGCATCTCATTCAAGAAGCACATAGGCACAGCTAGATATAATTGTAAGTCATCCCACACACTTATATAAGCTCATCAATTTAAACCATCAGAAATCTCATATAAGTCATCAAGAAGCATCATAATTCAATATCAAGTTATTAGACATAAGAACTTCCCTATAGTCTACTAAAAATACATATCATCAACAAGGAGAACTCATGCTTAGACTTCACATATACTTATATTCCATCAAGACCTTCCTATCACAAACATAGTAATTTTACAACATCATAATATCATAATACATGAAATAATATCGACGAGGTCACATTGTCTCACAATTAATAAAGTAATGCCGACGAGGCAACATAATTCACAAGTGTAACACATAAGCACCACAACCATAAGTGGATAATTCATATCATAGTCATAATTAATTACGTTATTACATAATACAAAGAGTATTAGCGAAGCATACCACCAATCCACTGTAACAACATCAATCCATAGCTAATTCAACAAACATAATACCCAAAGGCCCTTACTAATGGCCCTGATCACAAATTCAATCAAAAATCATAATGTAAAATGAATTTAAATGCAATTAAATATGAATTAATAAGTGTAAGACAGCCTACAAGTGATTCTAACTTGACTCTTCCAGAATTCAATAGCCCAAATAAAACTACAAAGGAATTCAATAGTATAGAGACATGATCACTTCATCCATAAATAGTCAAAGCTAGATTGCATTGCTTGCATGGGTTTATAGATTTTATAGGTTACAATCATCAAATTAATATCAATTAAATCATAATACAATGATTCAAAAGGTTTTATGCAAGAACCCATGGCTAGATGTTGAATTAGAAGGATTTATGTTTTGGATCATATTTGAAAAATCTTTGGAATTGGCTCCTTGAAGAAAGAGGATTCAAGAATGAAAAAACATACTTTAATTGTGATGAATATCCCAGAAGATTTATGGAGAAAACTTGAGAAAAATCAGTCTTCTTCCTTGGAGCTTCAAAGCTTCATCAATAGAGGTTTTTGAGACAAGAATGGAGAGGTTTTGTTTTGAGTTGAGGGTTTTGCTTATTAGTGAGTTTAGTGGCCTAATAAAGAATCCCCCAAACTACCAAAAACACCCCTTCACTCATTAGAAAATTCACCAATTCTTATTTAACTTAAAAATGACGCAACCAGATCTTGGTGTTTACTGCACGTTGCGGAGGCATTTTTAAATCTTCTTTCCAGAAAATTTTGACACAGAATGGTTCGTGACAGACCCAAGTTATAAGGTAAGATTTTTTCCAATTAGGTGCAAGGCGCGCGATGCGCAGCCGCTGCCAGATCTTGGCTGGTGCTGCAACTTGGCGATCCCATGTTTGGGTCCTCTTTGGGGATCCTTATGTTGGTCCCCGGGGCGTGGTTCTTGGACATTTCGACCCTCTAAATGTCAGGATCTATGTAGGAACAATCTATACACAATTTTACCTTCAAACAATCTCCCAAAACTCCACTAGAATATTCTACGACACACTAGTTTAACTTCGACTAGTTTTCGGACGTCTTGGACGTTTGACCTTTTAACACTTCCAAACTTCATATACTGCCTATAAAAATATTATTAACTATTTTAGGACTTTAAAACATCATGCCACACATGTTAGCGCCGATTTTAACCTAGGTAATTTTTTAGAGGCGTTACATGAAAGGAGCGAACAACCTTAAAGGTATTCCAAGGTCTTCTTTTGAATTTTATGCACTAAGAAATGTATTATATTTATGGTGCACCCCAATGCCTAATTTATGTATGAAATTCTGCACTTCACCCTATTTACTCGGACTACTACATGGTCAATTGGTGTAGAGTAGGTCTATTACTTTTTCCCTTCAACACCAGCTTTGCGTACTCTGTGTAGAACTCTCAGTCTCAAGCTAGTATGTATGGGCCTCCATCCTGTGTTAATCGCACAAATTTTTGGAACTTAATGGTGTACCACACTTTTGGATACCTATCAACCACTGCCTTCGTGGAGAACCTTTTGTCTAACAATATTGTACGCAACCCGACAACCTTTAACCTATTCATCAGGCAAGGGGGAGGTGCCTGTACCAGAGGCATTACTGGTGCCTTCTCATTTGTTTGGTCTAGAGGTGGAGGAGTTACTGGGATTCTAGCTTGATTATTCAATGCTTTTGAGTGCAACTAAGCCTGTCTCCGTAGTAGAGTTTAGTCATTATCTATCTTTAACTTATATACTTGTTACTAGATACCTAGTTTTTCATAAGATTATATAAAGATGTGGTGATGTGAGTGTAGTCTATGCCGATGTCGTTGCAGTTGGAACTACTCAAGCTCGGCTCTACATATTTGTTCCCCTTGGTTGTTTCTCTCCCAATTGTTAAAGGAAATTTAGGCCGTATTGATCGTTGAGGGGAAGCCTACTCAGTGTTTACTCTTGCTCTTGCATGCTTTCGAGGTGTTTCATTCTTCAAAGGGAAATTGGGTCTTGCAAAACCTGAATATTAACACATATCTAACAAATACATTAGTAATAGGTCACTAAAATATCAAGTTTTAAGAATTGCAGAAAAACTAATTGACTATCTTGATTAGTTGTCGCACTCAATCAAGGATCCTTAGAGATCTCTCTAATAGTAACAAAACAAATAGGCCCAGAATTAAGAGCAAGTTAGTGAGGTTTAAGGTCAATTGAAGAATTGACAAGCCAAGGGTAGCTCGTCGAATGTAATATATGAAATTCTAAAAATTAGGGTAAAAAGATAAATCTCAAGTAATTTGGTGAGCCTATGTGTAAACTAGATGATCACAAGCATATAAGTGAATGGTGTTAAGGCTAATATCTATAGTTTAGGGTAAGAAGGGTGATCACAAAGACATTGGCGAACTGCCATATTGTTACCCTGATTTAATGTTTTTAACGCACAACTTACGAAATAAAAATTAAAGCCCTATTCTATGCAATTAACACCTAGCACATATCACTACCAACCTTGGGGTACTTAGACTTTCCCAAATTTATTAAAAATTAAACAACCAACATCTTTTTCGCTTAAGAATGACCTCACCCGATCTGTCATTGGGAAAATATAGTCTATTGATATAATTCAGGTTAATCAGACTTCGCCCACGCCAATTCAAATATGCGTCAACCACTCACCCACAATTTAAATATGCGTCAACCACTCACCCACAATTTCAAGCAATTTAAACACATAATTCAACATAAAAAGGCTAAACACACGATTTAACACGATAATAAAATAAGGCACATTTGAAATTAAACCAAATACATAAGATTATACAATAGATATAACAATTGTACTAGCATGCATTGCAAATGCCTAGAAATCAAATGACATTCGGGACACCAACCTTAGAAGAAGAGAGACACAAACTTCATGCAACCAAACATTAAAAGAGACATGAATTCCTACCAAGAAGTGACACCCACACAGAAATATAAAAAAAAATATAGTAAAAATTATAAGTGGAAGACTATACATTAAAAAAAAGGGTATTTTTAATTAAAAACTGTTGGAATCCTTTTTGAACTTCACATCCCAACTGATTTTTTTTTGAAATCATTCTAATTATCAATGTCATCATTGTACGCAAGTTTGTTTGCAAATTGGATGGTATTGCTTTCATTAACATTCATTTCTTAAATTGGTTATCAGAAGCAAACAAAGAATACAGATAAGTAAATTCAACTAAAAAAAATTGATTGACAACTAAACTTAGCTAAAAGAATACTAAGCACCACACCCCTGCATCGACACCATTTTTGATAAGTCTAAACTACACTCCAGCTGATACTATGTTAAAACCGTCGCTAACAAGTGTAAATTCAACTAAGAATTGTAGTGGATCCCACATTAAGTGATATAATAAAGTATTTTATTACGAAGTATAATTTTTAGATGAAGATATGTTCAAAATAAATAAATAAAATTACAAGGTTTTTACAATTAATGTGAGTTTGGGGAATTTTGGTAAAAAATTAATAACTACAAATAACCCGGAGTAAACAAGTAGATAGGGTTTCATATGAGTTTTATAAATTGAAACCCAATTTCTCTTAATGGATTATTATTAATTTCTAAAGTTGTTGAACCGCGGTGGGTATGTTAGGATTTGGGTGCAAATAGCCATTTCTCAATCAGCTACCACGAGTTAATCCAGTTCTTCCTTACCTCTGAAACCAATGCACAACTTAGCATCCCAATATCTTAATAAATGTACTTTATTAAGCTAGATTTGTAGGATTGAAATAGACAAACTTTCTAAAGATAGAAATGCAACAACACAATGACTAAAAGGACTAACAAATACTTTAACCCTAATACTCCTTTCTCAAGAAAGCTCAAAGCACTAAATAGAATTGAATTTACAACAACAATCCATAAATTAGAACGCAAACTATTAATTGAACCAAGTTCAAATAAATAATAAAACCAATAAATATTTGTACCCATAAGCTTATTGAAACATTCAACTACATAATCATACCCCTAAGAATTGGGTTTTTAGCCAAACATAATAGATAGCAAAAATAGTTACCAACTATGTTTTCCATTAGATTGTGTAACAATTTTCTAGTCTCCAAAAGCTCAAAGTTAAGAGAAAATCAAACAAACCATAAATCTCTACTATAATGTTTAAACGCAATGCTTAAAATGATTAAAAAAACCTAGAACTAGACAATATATGTACCCTTCTCTTGTTTTGAAATTTTCATTTATATGTTTCCAAGTTTCAGCATCGGAGTAACTCCGCAATGTAAATCAGGCTTCGTCAACTTGATTAGTGATACACCGAGTTCTCGGTTCTATCAACATCTTATCTTAGCCTTTCAATAGTAGCTCTCTAACTTTTGGCAATGTAGATTAGGCTCACTGATTTTGTGGGTAACGCGTCGAGTAGTTTTTCTCTCCCGTTCTTGACACGTTCCTGGACTACCTATTTTCTATAACATTAGGGGAAATAAATTGGCATCATTGAATGAAATTTCTAAATCACCAAACTTTTGACGTATCTCCAAGTTGGTCTTATCCATGGCTGGCTGCTGGAACTTTGGCCGAGCTCAAGTTCCACTGATTGACTCATCGAGTGTCTGTGGTGCATACCAACCATACGTAACTTTAACTTCCTTAGTCTTTTTTGTTCTCTTTGCCCCGTAATGTCCTTGCATTGTTCTTTTGCCTTCATTGCTTCAAATTATCATTTTAACATCAGTTTAGATCATAAAACATTTATTGAGGACACTAAATATTTGAATATTTAGCCCTAAATGAGTGAAAATCCCCGACTCATCAATTACATTTTATGTATAAAAATCAATGAAGTAACCTCATTCCATTCATGTTGTCTCATTCATTAATATGATTTCTGAAACATGGCTTATGTGAATTAAGTATTTTATGTGGGTAAGCCCTTAGATGTACTATTTTGTATTATTTGAGGAAGAAATTCAGGATTATGATGAAGTTGTGATTGATCTAACGAGCTTACGTTCTCATTCTAAAATCCGTTAAAGCTTGACAATGATCCAAAAAATCATGGAAGTCTAATATCTAAATCATCCAATGATGAACTACCCAAACATCAAAATGAAGTGCTCCATACCCACATTTTGTATGTGTTTTGGGAGAAAACAACACCTTTCGTGTCATTATTGCAACACATCTTCTTGAAGGGAAAGTAAAATTACTTGTAAATGTATTGAAACAATACATTAAAGCCATTAGATGGACAATTGTTATTATTGTGGGATTTGACCTCTTGATTTATACTCATTATATTCAATTGGAAAGTGAATGCAAATTAAGAACTGAGAACCAAATAAGGATAAACCTACCAATGCTATAAGGGGTGTAGAAAAAAATAATAAAATGGCTTGATGCAGGTGTGGTAAATCCTATTGCGGTTAGAAATTGGGTACATCCCATGACGTTTGGACCAATAAAGGAGGAATCTAGGTGGTTCCAAACAAAAAAGGGAACTTTTTCCAATGAAAACAGTTATTAGGTCGCGTCTATGCACGGACTACCAAAGATTTATTGCAGAGACTGAGAAATATAATTTTCCTACTCCATTTATGGAAGAAATTCTTTAAATGCTTGTGGGGCATGGATGGTATTGCGTTTTAGATGGTTATCTGGGTACAAGTATATTTATATGACACTGATGGATTAAAAAAAAACTTTTTTCACGTATCCCTATGGGACAATTAGTTTCAAAAGATTTCTTTTCTTTGTTGTGCAATGCGCCGACAACTTTCTAACGTCGTATACTCTCTATTTTTTCCCAAGGGTTGAATATTAAATGGAGGTCTCTATGTATGGTTTTTCTGATGTGGGTGATTAATTTGAAGCATGTCTCAATCATCCCAACAAGCTACTACAAAGATCCACCGATACTAATCTTGTTCTAAATTTAGAAAAATGTCACTTAATGGTCAAACAGGGTATATTTTTGGGGCACAATTTTTTAAGAGAATGAATGTAAGTAGATTAGATAAAGTTGAAGACATCTCTAGACTAGTTCCTATTTCAATGAAAGGCGTCAAGAGATTTCTAAACCATGAAAGTTTCTACAGGCTGTTTACAAAGGATTTCTCCACGGGTACCTTACTTCCTTTGAAAAGTACGAGAAAAATAATCCACTTTATATAGTATGAAGCATGCCTCAGAGATTTGTTAGTCTTAACAAAACTAGTGTCAACTATGATCATTCTTTCCCCTTATCTGAATACTCCATTTGAATTGATGTGTGGTTGTCTAGTTTTGGGGGTTCTTCTATGTAAATGACAGGGCAAGCTATTTCACCAAGTCTATTACGCAAGTGAAACTTTACATGTAGCTTAAAAAATTATACCTTAACTGAATAGGAATTGGTAACGGTAGTGTATGCTTTTGAAATGATTAAAGCATATGTATTTGATACTAAAGTGGTGGTGAACACACACCATGATGCAATTCCATATATTATGGCAAAGAAAGATGCAAATCCAAGGTTGACTCTGTAAGTGCTATTGTTTCAAGAGTTTGATTTCGAGATCAACAATTGAAAAAAGAGTGAGAACTAAGTGGAGGACCACTTGTCAAGGTTGGAAACAAATGTTGTTGTTCCTAGTAATAAGGAAATTGAGGGAGCATTTCACAATGAGGCAGTACTGAGTGTAAACCATGGAAATCCAACATAGAATGCTGATTTTGCAAACTTATGTAATATGTGGGATCATACCCAATGGACGAAAATTCTACCAACGGAATAGGTTCTTGTTTGATGTAATAAGTACTTTCGGTATGAACCTAACCTATTTCGATAATGCGAAAAACCACAAAATGACAAGGTGCATATTAGAAAATAAGGTAGATGTAATTCCCAATGCTTTCCATGCATTGCCTATTGGTGCATAAAATAGCAGGCTGCACACAATCTTTATAGTTCTTCAAAGTGGTTGCTATTACCTATCATTACACTAAGATTCTCATTCTGATGATAAGAATGTATTCAATGCGGAAAAAAAGCGCAGTGTTGAGAAAGCATAAGTTACCTATTTATGTTTTTTTAGAGGTGGAGTGTTCTATGTCTAGGGAATAAACTTCATAGGACTATTTATGAGCTCTTTCAGAAATATGTATATCTTGGTGAAGTTTTACAATTTTTGTAACTAAGTAGCAGATGTATTTTACCCAACAATTAAGGGAATAGTGTTTCCAAGTTTTTGAAGTCATATATTTTTACATGGTTTCACACTCTTCTAGAAAGTATTAGTGATTGAGGGTTTTATATTTACAACAATTTGTTTACTTCGTTGTTGAGAAAATATAAAGTTAGGATAAAGTTGCAACCCTTTAACATACACAGACAACATGGGAAGTTGAAGTATCAAGTCATGAAACCAAGTGAATATCGACAAAAACAATCAATGAAAACTTGAATGAATGGTCTCAGAGGTGAGATGATGTTCTCTGGGTATACCGCACCTCTTTTAACACTCCAATCCGCATGCAGACATTCCAATAGGTATTTGGAGAGTCTTTTCACCTACCAATTGAGCTTGAATACAAGTTATAATTTGTATTGAATGAATTAAACTTGAATTAGGGGGACACTTCAAAAGGTAGAGTCAATCAACTCAATGAGAATTTCATCTAGCGGCGTATGAGAGTTCAACCCTTTACAAGGAGCAAATGATGGAGTTCCACGACGCTGAAGTCATTCAGCGAGAGTTTAAATTTGTTGATCTTTTTTTTCTATATAACTATTATTTGAGACTCTTATGTTTAAACTCAAATCTAAGTGCTCAGGGACGTTCAAAGTGACTCAAGTGTTCGGAAATAAGGAAATTAAATTAGAAAGCAAACAATGATTGACATTCAAAGTAAATGGACTTTGCTATAAGATTTAATTAGGAGACTGTGTGGATATATCAGTAATTGAACTGGTGTGTTTGAAAGATGCTTGAAAGAATTCCCACATCATTCCACGACGTAAAATAACATACTTATTTTGAGGCAACCCATGATTTAGTAGTTTTTGAATAACTTTTGTTAATTGTGTAGGTTAAAGCCCTCATTTTTGAACGAATGGAAAGTGGGTGCTGGTCTGAACTTTTTGGTGAATCTCCAATTAATCCCCCAAATCACCTCAATACACCCGAAATCTTATGGAAATCTTTGAGACTCATTCTGGAATATTTTGTGAGATGCATGATTTTCGGAGCACCGCAAAAATGAATCAGTGAGGTAGAATGAGCTCACCATATTTCCCCCACTATAGTGCAAAATGTCTGTATATTTCAGTGACCCATCTTTGTCTTGGTGTCACGGTTAATAGTTGGATATATTCGAAAATGGCTCGCCGACTGGTAGTGGAGTGAATAGTCTTTCCTACTATAGTCTTTTCAATTAATGATCTTCATTTGCCTATATTGTTAGGTAAATTTTTTGTATTTTCACTATGGGTATTTCATAGCCTTTTGTAACACCCTCTGTAGAAAGAGAGCCATTAGCTAATATTTTTGTTTTTACGTGAATCAGACGGAGGCAAAACCACGGTCCGCAGGTAGGGTCCGTGGTTGGCAACCTAAAATTCCTTGAAAATCATGACCCATAACCATACCTACGCACTGTATGTGGGACCATGTCCCTAGTCCAAGTTTGTGGATCGTGACCCTCGCCACCATGTCTCAAAATCCTAATGACGCCCTACTAGGAAGAAAATTCATTTGGTCTATGGTTCATCTATTGCCTAAATGACTATTCAGTCAAGGTAATTTTGTCTTTCCCCTATGCTTTAGAGATTTTTACTACGTTATTTTACATATAAAGTACATGTTTATTCTAATTTTAAGCATATTACTCTCGTAAGAACTAATCTAAAAAATTTATTCTTAAAAATCACCAACACTTAGTGCATAACGAGTAAAAAGAGTAGACCGAACCCTCAAGAACAAGAAGAAGGTTTTATTAAAGTTCCATCTTAAAAATCAAAGGATTTCTCGGTAGTTTTGTTTACCAGGTCTGCTGAATTTAATTAGTGGATTCTTTTCTTCCACTAGGTCCCTACAATTTAGTTAGATTCTTGATTTACCATATCTTGTTTAGGCCCAGGTTTTTTAAATTCTTGGATGATTATTGTTATTTAGCTGCAATGGTAAAAAAAATCTAAATCTTTTCTTCTTGGAAAAATTTATTAATTCCTTATATGAAACTGAAAAAACTACTTGTGTCAATTGATCATGAGTTAGACATTCCATGTGAATAAATAGATAATAATGCTTTTATTTTCAATTGTCACATGATTAAATAAAATGTTTCGTTTGTAGTTAGCATGTACGTGCGTTGAGATATTAGGTAATCACATACATTTCCATTTTATATATATTCTGTTGTGAGTACACTAAATATAAGTTTCATCAGTGGGCATAAGATTTAGTGATCACGTCAGTGACGCTATGACACACTTGTCAAGGTATTCGGTCATTTTGTTGGGACATATACATAGGACTCCACCTTAAGATATATCTGTTTTACGTCTTTAAATAATAACATTCATATTCAGACTTTTGATTCATTAATTTGATAAGGTTTTCGACATAAATTTAAACATTTCGTTAAGCATGTTAATTTCATGATTAGTACTTGGTCATAAAATTGAGTTTAGCTTTTCAGCTAAGTTTGAGTATTTACTTACTTATTTAACCTATTTCATTGCTTAGTTATGATTTTTCATGCATATTTTTTTCATCTTAGTAAAGTATCTACATCTTGCATGCTCAGTACATTCAAAGTAGTAACACATACTCTCTCTGCATCCTTTGATGATGTAGGTTCACACACTGAGCATTCATACCACACTTAGATCCATTGTCGATCTGTATTTAGAAGCTTCAGTGGTGACTCCTCATATTTCTAGGACATTAAACATCCTTTCATTTCAGTCTTTACATTTGTCTTTCAGTTTTTAAACATAACTAAGAGGCATTTCCCAGCAACTCAACTTAATAAAAAGCCTTTCATACTCACCTTTAAGTTGCTATTAACCTCTTAGCATGTTTCATACATTCAGACTACTTTGGTATTCCCCATTTTCGTCTATATCCTTTTTTAGTTTCCACATAGTTCTTGTTTATTTAGTAATCATTTATTAGCTTATGATATGTTAGTTACAAGGTTTGTTAGGGTTACCCGGGATCCTAGGTCTTGTGTTTCATCAAGGGGTAGCCTCGAAGCTTGAAAAACTTGGTATTAGAGTATTAGGTTTAAGTGTCCTAGGATGTATGAAAGCTGCACTAAGTAGACTCTCATTCATTAATGTAAAGTACACCACATTTATGAAAGGGAGTCTACAAGGTATTTTAAGAAAAGCTTGAATTTCTTGTTATTCTTCTCATGCGTGGGTATGAGCTCCATTATATTTCATTTTCTTGTATTTTAGATCATGCATCCTCGTAGAGATAATGCAAGGAGTGATAATTCAAGCAATACTAACATAGTTACTCATGTACCAATCTATGATGCTACATATGTAGAATTTTTTATTGCAATCCATCTCTTCTCTCAGAGAGTAACAACATTGAATAATCCTCAAGTCCCTGTTCGTACTAACACAAATGGTGAATCAAGTATAGATAGGGTTTGAGATTTTTTTCAAATGAATACACTTAGGTTTTGGGGTTGAAGGTTTATAAGGACACACAAACCTTCATTGATATTTTTTTTAAAGTAATGGATATAACCTGTAAAGATAGGGTGGAATTGGTATCCTACCAGCTTATGTATTTATCTCATATTTGGTTCACTCAGTTGAAAGAAAATAGGGTTGTTGATGCAACTCTTGTGACTTGGGAATGTTTTACAGGAGGTATTTTTGGCATGTTTTTTCAAAGGGGGTTAAAAGAGAAGTCTAAGGACCAAGATACGAAACAAGGTTCCATCTCATTCAAATAATATTGATTGAAGTTCACTCTGGTCTCATGGTATGTTCCACGCATGTTTACCGATCCAATGGAAGATGAGTAAGTTCTTATTTTGAGTTATCTTATCTAATGAAGGGTGAGTAAAGGAACAGTATGCTATTAGGGGATATGGATATCTCAAGACTGAATAATGCAGTGCAGCTCGAGAAATATAAGATAAGAGTCTTGGGCACCGACAACAAAATGACAAGAACATTGAATAATGAGTACTTACAATCAATGTTTTACATTGGAAATTGCTTTAAGTTTCAGTAGACACCTACCGGACCAACACCTTCATAATCTAGTGCTTTGTCCCCGAGGTTTCGACCTGATTAATAAGGTAGGGCATGAAGCTTTAAGTCGTATGGGATTACTTTAGCTAACATAACTTACCCAAGATGTCTAAAGGGTGGTAAGACCCATCCTGGTGAGTGTCTTGCAGGCACGGAAGGGTGTTTTGGGTGTGGTAATTCGTTCTCTAGGTAAAAGGATTTCCATTCTTCCAGGTAGGGGCAAGGAGGTTATAACTACGAGCTTAGTCTTTCACACTAGCAGCACTGGTAGTTCACCAAACTCAGCAAGGTACTTAATCTGGTACAAGTGATGGTCAGCTCAAGAAAAGGTTGTATGCTCTTAATGCTTGCCACGTAATACGCTCAAATTTACTTCTCAAATAAGAAGTAAAATGGTCGTGTCAAGTAAATAACCCAACTTTGTGAGGTTGGGATCGTTCCCACGAGGAAAATAGTCTAGACTTAACTTCAACCTATTATTACTATTATTTGGTTAATGACTTCCTTGGAAAGTAAAAACATGAAAAGGGGGGTTGGTATCTCTAAATAAGTGAAAATAAATAACAAACTTGAAAGAGACACTTAACAGCTTTGGATGTTGGGTTTTAATCAATTAATCAAAGTAACTAGGGTTTACGTGTTCCCCACAGGTTCAAAACTTGATAACTCTAACTATAACAATTCCTAGTATCTTGCATGCAAAGTGATAAGTTATGTATTTCTAAATCCTTGTTCCGGCATCTAGAAAATCTCACTCCGCACCTTGTTCCAGCTACGTGTGTTGCTATCCTAACCCTTATCCTTACCTCATATTAAGCATCGTATTCGATCTTTGACTAAGTTATTACCTCATACCAATCAATACTAGCCTATTAGATAATATACAATAAATCTATGTCAATAAATCTTTTCCTATTATCTACCTCCTTTGTCCGGCAAGTAGCATTAAGGCGAGTTCTAACGTTTTCCATCCGTGAAAAAGAATTCTAAACGAAAGAATTATTAATACATGCAAGACACTATTCTAGAATTGTTATTTTAGTTAGGGTTTATCTCATTATTTGCCTATGGTTCCCACGACCCTAGTTATGGAGTTTAGTTACTCATAGCCATAAACACAATATTCAAATATATTAAATACGAAATCATGTACTTACTTCAATGAAAAAGAATAAAATCCAAAGTTTGCTTGATTAATCTCCAAAAATCACCAATAAGGAATTTTACAATCTAAGAGCCTAACAATATGGAGTCTAACTATCTGGTGTCTAACTATCTCGTGTCTAACTTCAAAAACGAGGTTTTTCGAACTATTTATAAAAAAATAAAAACCTAATTAAACAAGGATTCTAATTGCTGGAAATCTGCCAAAACGTGGTTGGGTCGACGGACATTGCGATGGACCGTCGTGGTCACGACGGACCATCATGGACTCCGTCGTCCCATACTTGAGCAATTTCTTCTTCTGCTCTCTTCATTCTCCTCGACGGCAAGTATGACGGACCGTCATAGGCACAACAGTCCGTCGAGGGTCTTCGTTCCAAAACACTTCAACTCTTGGATTCTGGGTATTGGGATCACTTCTCTGAACTTCACAACGAACCTGCAGGACGGACCGTCATAGCCACGACGGACCGTCACAAGCTTCGTAACCCCACACTTGGTCAGATTTCCCCATCTTCCTTCAACAGCTTTACTATGCTGCCACCTACGGAGCGTCACAAGCACGACGTACCATCATAAGCTCCGTAGGTGGTATCTTCTGCATTTCTTCGCTCAGGATCTCCGCGTTCAACGTTGGACAGATTTCCTGCAAAACAAAGAGAAACTTATATAAAAATTAGCACAAAAAGACTTTCGGACACACTAAACTTCAGGAAAGAGTATTAATTATACCGTGAAACCACGGTATATCACCAGGATCTAGAAAATTATCTTGATAAGGTCACAAATACTTTTGGAGTCTTTCATTAGATGCTTATGCATTATAAGATTCGAGAGATACATTGTCATTTGTGACTCTTTATGTAGAAGGTGTTTGTCAAAAAACTCTCAAAGAACCTTTCTCGGTCTCTACTTCAGTTGGTGACCCACTTATATCCATACATGTATATAAAAATTTCCCTTTCATAGTCTCTCGCTAAATCACTTTAGTAGATCTTCTACAGTTAGAAATAGTAGATTTTGTTATAATTGTAGGCATGGATTTCTTACATTCTCTCTATGCCAGAGTCGGTTGTAGAACTAGGATTGTTCTACTTCATTTTCCAAATGAGGCACTCTTAGACTAGAAGGATAGTTAGTCAATGTCTATCAGTCGATTCATTTCTTAACTTAAGTCCACAAAGATAATTTTCCAAGGGGTTTATCTACCATGTTTTTCACGCTAAGGATTCTATGTATAAAACCCAAACTTTTGAATTAGTCCTAAAAGTATGTGAGTTTCAAAAAGTGTCTCCAGAAGATCTTCTCGAAGTCCCACCCAAAAGTTAAATCGACTTGGAAATAGATTTCCCTTGTTATACCCTACCTATTTATATTCATCCTTACAGAATGTCTCCTGTTGAGCACATGGAACTGAAAGAGCAGCTGAAAGACCTTCTTGATTAGGGCATTATCACATCCAATATCTCTTTATGGGGTGCTCCTATGTTGTTCTTTAAAATAAATATGGTTCTCTCAATTTTTTTGACAAACTTCAGGATTCTAGTTGTTTTTGTAAGGTACAACTCAAATCCAACTATCATGGATAAGTCCTCAAGTTAGACTCATCTAGGGCCTTATTTTAATGCAAATAGTTTCATTGATTGTTTATTTTTTCTCGATATCTGATAAGGAAAATCCTATGCTTTAGGTATTTTAGGATTTTTTAGAGTTGTTGACACAGAGTGAAAAAATATACGAAAAACAAAGAAAAGGATCTAAAGTTGCAAAGGTGCACATCGCCAAGCACAATTGCGAATCTTTTATGTAGATAAGTTTCACCTTTTTTTACAACAAGTGAGACCTAAATGAAGTGGATAAAACGGCGATGAAAAGAAGCATTTGGCGCTTCACCAATAAGTTCCACAAAAGCAAAAGATTTGCGCCCATTAATTGAGAACAGGTAGTCAAGAAGGCAACATAAAAGCGGCGATGAACTGAAGAAGCGCGATTCTCCAAATAACATGGAAAATAAGGACTAACTGCACCGAAACAATTCTCCATCACAATTCTAATATCTCTAAATATTGAACTCTTCTATTATCTAGATATAAGAAAATAGAGAGTGAACAATGACACTTAATGTTTTATTCTAGACACTTTGTTCTTGAGTTTTCTCTCAAGTATAGAGAGGGTTTTTGTGGAAGCATGAAGAAAGAAACTCTTCTTCAAATTTTGGAAGTGGGTCTTCTCTATTTACCTTCCTTTGTTATTTTTAAGGTGTAATCTCTTATAACCACTTGTTTCCTTTATAATTTTATGTAGGGATAATGCACAAGTACCCCCTCAACATATGCCCGAAATTTAAGAGACAAACTTATATTATACTAAGGTCATATTACCCCCTAAACTTATTTTATTAATCATTTTGTACCCCTTTTCAGCCTACGGGGGAGTATATTATGGGCCAAACGCTTGTTGACCTTTTTTTAAGCTAATGCCACGTACAACGAAAAGGGGTAGAAAATTAATAAGTTCAATGGGGTAACAGGATATTATTACAGTATAAGTGTGTCTCTAGAATTTCGGGCATACGTTGAGGGGGTACTTATGCATTTTCCCTTTTAAGTATATTTGATTATTACTTGGTTTGTTGCTAAAAATCCCAGGGTGTGATTTCGCAATTATGGGTTTATCAATTTTTTTATCCTTTCTTGCTTGTCATTGCATTGTAATGGTAATTTCATCTAGTTGTTGTGGTTTAATCTAATGAGTGTGTAGTTGAAAAAACAATGTCATTTAAGTGTTTTTATTTTTCTCAAAGGAGAGATGTTGTGAAACTAAGACCACTACAATAATCTTATAAGAGTGGGTCGATATATGGTTCAGCCTGATAGGGTGAGACTTATTCCCATATCCAAGCACTTCATTTAAAGAGCAAGCGTGATAAGGCATAGGCTGAATAGTTTTGATGAGTCCATGTTCAAGAGAAGCCCATTTGATATGGGATAAGTTTCTAGAGAGAGAACTTGCTTTAACCTAAAGCTTAGCCTAGTCATCACTATCTAGAAAAACTTAACTACCGAAAGCATATACCGACCAATTCTATCTACAAATATAGCGATCTCACCCAAAAACTATGTCCCATACTTGTTACTCATATACTTTATTGAATTCTCCAACTAGTGACAAAAGGATCTTCATATTTTACACTTTGGTGTCCGAAACTGAATTTAATTTGTTTTATATTGAAAATTCTGAAGCTATAACTACTTTCAATGGAATTTTGAGTACCGAATACATTCACTACACTCTGTTAGGAGACCACCCCAACTATTTTTTAGATACTAAACTAGATTTTTTCAATGCATACTGGGTTCTAGGATAGTGTCGTTGTTCACTAGCAACAAAAAAGCAAAAGAATTAAAATTGTGCTGCTTCCATGGAGTGGTATCACGTGAAGATGTAGTTATTGAAAGTTTATAGTTCTTTGTAATGTAGTTTTACTAACCTTAACTTTAGTTTTGCTTTGCTTATTTGTTTTCTACAATAGGAAAACAACAATAGATACTTATTATGAATATCAAAGGAATCTTGCAAACATTCCCATCCAATGGAACGTCATATAATACGATGATGGATTTCTTCTATAGAGGTCTAGAGCTCAAGAATAAAAGAATACCTAAACACTGTATCGATGGCAGAATGACGATTAAACCGTACAAAGTTCTTGCAACCCTACTTGACAACGTGGTTGAAATAATTGAAAAGGCTGAAAATAAATACAAGTAAGATAAACAAGTTACACAGGTAGATGTTCAACCCAAACGGGTGGAGGAGTTGGAAGATAAAGGAAGACAAAAGGAAAAAAATTTCACCCTTAGAGAATTCACCAAAGGATAGGGGCAAGGGTAAAGATCGAGTAACTATCCCCTTTCAGTCATTAAAAGAAACTTGAAGAGCAAAGATAAGAAGTTGAATGAAATGAAAGGCCGCATCGAGATTCTTATTGAGAAAATCACCACAAACTCCATGACAATTCATCTATAACAATGCACAGATAAACCACTTAATGACAGGTCAATACCCACCATTTGCTGAGGATTCACCAAACTACACCATGGGTAACTCACAAGATGAAGGGTAAACATTAATTTGTGTTGTGCCACAACATTAACTAATGTGTTGTTTGGGAGGAAACAAAAAACCCTTTAACCACTTTAAATTATATTGATAAAATAATTGTGCATTGATTGTGAAGGTAAAGGAAAGGAAGTAAGTGAAAAATTGCAATGTGACACGAACAGGTCATTTAAGCAAAGTGTAGACTTGTTCGGTATTGCAAATCACTCCAGCCGTTTCATTTGAATCCATTAAAGATTGAGCCTGTAATATTAACAGAAAGGAAAGATTATAAGTGTATCAACAACCTATTAGGGGATCTCAATATAGAACACCGACATGATATGGGGAAGATATGGAACTCCCGTTATAATTAGAAAATAATATAGATAAATGGCGCATCGCCAATCCATTATGAGAAAAAAATAACATCGCCAAACAGAAAGTAGTTGGACGGTTAAAGGTAACAAGGTTAAAACATATGTATCATGCCCTTTCTTTCACTTATCCTTTTTTCACAAACTCACACTTGCATTTCAGTAGTTATATTTCTTGTATTTTCAAAGTATTATAGGTCTGATTTTGCTCGGATTTTGACCGCGTTGCTGCCTAGCACGTCATTACAATCTAATTCTACACCAATGGTTCATAATCAAACCCATCGGTTATTTTATCGAAATTTGTACTCATTTAGATGATGTTTGATGATGCCAAATTTTTTCTTAGTCAATGAGTTGATGAGATAGAATATATTGTCGACCATTACTTGATATTTCCTGCGTAGTTGGTAAAATCCCTCTTGAGTTGAATTGTTTTGTGTTAGGATTGTGTGTATGCTATGGGTCTTCATTAAAAATGAAGTTCAAAATGTTTTATTTTCCTTATCAAGGGTTGTTACATCGAATTTAAAAGAATGGACTAAAAATAGGCACGTTGGGCTGTTTAGCGAGCTAAGTGCAACTCGCCGAAACGCTTGGTGGTTCAGCTTAATGTCACCATTAACCTTTAACTAAATTCTTTATATAGTGGCTAATTTGTAACTTTCGACAGTTATATTGAGTTACAAATTGTACTCGACTACTCACAAAAAGATTCCATATTCGCCCTTTTTTTTGGCACCCTTATATCATTTGTACATATTTTTAATGAAGACTCCAGAAGAATGAACACATTACTGTCACGACCCAAATCGGGCCGCGACTGGCACCCACATTTACCCTCCTATGTGAGCGAACCAACCAATCTAAACCTTAACATTTCAATGTATATCAACAGAAAATAATGCAAAAGACTTAAAACAATTCAAAACTATTATTAATATCCCCAAAATCTGGAAGTCATCATCACAAGAACATCTATAACCAAATTACTAACTAAAAATGTCTAAGAAGCTAAGAATACATAAGAAGCTAGTCCATGCCGCAAGTCAAGGCATCAAGACTTGGAGATGAAGATCCAGTCCAAGCTAGAAGCATTAGCTCACCCTGAATTTCCGATGTAGTGAAGACTGGCTAGAATTACTGCTAAGTTGAAGTTGACGGAACGTTTGCTGCATTCCACAAATAATAAAGAAGAAAACATAAAAGTAGGGGGTCAGTACAACCACAAGTACTGAGTAGATATCATCGGCCAACTCAAAATAGAAGATAATATATATCAAGTAATATTATAAATCAACTATAAACTCAAGATATAGCAACAACAAGTACTATAATCATCAACAAGTACCATCAAGTTCATCCATGAGGGCTCAAGCCTCAATACCATACTCATTTGGGAATTAAGTTTATTAGATTGAGTATATTTATCATCTTTCAAGATTCATTATCTTTCTTCCTCTTGTGTCGGTACGTGACACTCCGATCCCCTACCACTATGTGTCGGTACGTGACACTCCGATCCCCTATATGTGTCGTACGTGAACTCCGATCCCCTATATGTGTCGGAACGTGACACTCTGATCCCCTATATGTGTCGGTACGTGACACTCCGATCCCCTACATGTGTCAGTACGTGACACTCTGATCCCCTAATTCTACGTGCGGTCGTGACACCCGTCCCACTAATACTATGTGTCGGAACGTGACACTCCGATCCACTAATACTATGTGTCGGAACGTGACACTCCGATCCACTAACCTCATTCTATCCGTTCATCAAGCCTTCTCTATACCAAGGCATCGTCAATCCCATTACTTTAATTCATCAAGCCTTCTTTATACCAAGGCATCATCATTAATAACGTAGATTAAAGTTTCTTTCAAGATTTGGGATTCAATGGTTTTCATCATGCTTGTTTTATCAAGATCACATAATCATATTCATGCAAGCATACAATTAAGCATATAGACAGGTTTACAATACTACCAATACATATCATGCACTATTAAGAGTCTACTACGAATAGCATGAAAACCATAACCTACCTCCACCGAAGAATTGGAATCAACAAGCAATTTCCCAAGATTTGATATTGTTCTTCCTCGTTCGACTCTCTCAATAGATCAATCTCTCTCTCTCTTTTCTTTTCTCTTTTTCTTATTCAAACCCTCTTTCTTTTACCCTAATTAACATATAATTAAGTGTAAAAGATGGCAAGAATACCCCACTAATTAACCCAAAGTTACCTCTTTTATCCCTCAAGAATTTGGGTTATTAATATGGACCCACGAAATCTATAATTAAGGAAAGAATAGTCCAAAACGTCCCTTAAAACGTGTGAAGAAATCCGATTCTGCCTGGGATTTGCGCAACCTGTGACGGCCCGTTGTGCCTGCGACGGTCCGTCACGCAGGTCGTCGCAGCCTCTTAGAACTCAAGTGGACTGTGACGGTCCGTCCTGCAAGTTCGTTACGAAGTTCAGAGAGTCGATTTTCAGTACCCAATTTCAGAATTCCTAAGTATATTGAAAAGAGACCCTGCGACGGTCCGTCTTGCTTGTGACGGTCCGTCGTGGGGTCCGTTGCCTCAGCCAATTTTCCTGAAATAAAATCTGCTGCTCAAATCGACTAAACAGGTCGTTACAATAGATACCAATTTGCCCATCGTTCGTCCCCGAACGATCAAAAGAAGAAAAACAATTGCGAAAAGGAGTACCTGAATCTGTAAACAGATGTGGGTATTTTTCTTGCATATCTGCCTCCTTCTCCCAAGTAGCCTCTTCAACCGGTCGATTCTTCCATTGAACTTTGATGGATGCAATCTCTCTCAACCTCAACTTGCGAACCTCTCTATCTAATATAGCAACCGGTTCCTCCTCATAAGTCAAATTCTCATCAAGCAAAACTGAATCCCAACGGATAATGTAGTTTCCATTTCCATGGTATCTTTTCAACATGGACACATGAAATACCAGATGCACTCCGGACAGCTCTGGGGGCATGGCTAATTCATAGGCCACCTCCCCTATTCGCTTTAGTACCTCAAATGGTCCAATATACCTTGGACTTAGCATACCTCTTTTGCCAAACCGCATCACCCCTTTTATGGGTGAAACCTTCAACAAGACTTGTTCACCCTCCATGAACTCCAAGTCTCTAACCTTTCGGTCTGCATACTCCTTTTGTCTACTTTGCGCCGCTAGAAGCTTTTCTTGAATGCCCTTCACCTTATCTAACGAATCCCTCAAGAGGTCAGTACCCCAAGGTCTAACCTCAAATGCATCAAACCACCCAATGGGAGATCTACACCTCCTCCCATACAATGCTTCAAATGGAGCCATATCAATACTGGAGTGATAGCTATTATTGTATGAAAACTCTGCCAAAGGTAAGAAGCTATCCCAATGGCCACCAAACTCATCCACACGCATGCACAAAGCATATCCTCCAACACTTGAATCGTTCGCTCAGACTGACCATCGGTCTGAGGGTGAAATGTAGTGCTAAGGTCCAACCTAGTACCCAATTCGGCATGCAATGTTTTCCAAAACTTAGAAGTAAACTGCGTACCTCTATCTGATATGATGGATAGTGGAACCCCATGCAATCGAACGATTTCTGAGATGTAGATTTTTGCTAACTTCTCTGCATTGTAAGTCACCTTGACCGGAATGAAATGAGCAGACTTAGTTAACCTATCAACAATCACCCAAATGGAGTCATACTTACCCATTGTCTTTGGAAGACCAACCACAAAGTCCATTGCGATTCTCTCCCACTTCCATTCAGGAATGGGCATTCTCTGAAGCGTTCCTCCGGGCCTTTGGTGTTCATACTTTACTTGTTGACAGTTTGGACATATGGCAATAAAGTCAACAATATCGCGCTTCATTCTACTCCACCAGAAGTGTTGCTTTAGGTCGCGATACATCTTGGTTGCACCCGGATGTATAGAATATCTTGTACTATGAGCCTCTGTCAGAATAGTGTTGATCAAATCATTGATGCGGGGTACAGATACCCTTCCCTTAATCCTCAAGACACCTTCCTCATCGAGTGTTGCTTCTTTAGCCTCTCCTTGCAACACGTTATCTCGAATCCGGATGAATTTCTCATCATCAAACTGCTTCCCCTTAATCTTGTCAAGGAAGGAGGATCTTGCCTCCACACAAGCTAACAATCCTCCCTTCTCATTTACTTCTAACCTCATGAGGTCATTAGCCAAAATCTGCACTTCTCTAGACAATGGGCGTCTAGAAGCTTGCAAATGAGCTAGGCTTCCCATGCTTCCCGCCTTTCTACTCAAGGCATCTGCCACAACATTCGCCTTCCCCGGATGATACAAAATAGTGATGTTGTAGTACTTCAGTAGTTCCATCCATCTCCTTTGTCTCAAGTTCAAATCTTTCTGAGTAAAGACATACTGTAGACTACGATGATCCGTATAGATTTCACACTTAATCCCATATAAATAATGCCTCCATTGCTTCAATGCAAACACTACCGTGGCCAATTCCAAGTCATGAGTTGGATAGTTACGTTCATGCACTTTTAATTGTCTTAAAGCATAAGCAATCACATTCTTTTCTTGCATTAGCACACTGCACCCAAACCCGAATAGGATGCATCACAATAGACAATTAAATTCTTACCTTCCACTGGCAAGGTAAGGATAGGCGCGGTAGTCAACAAAGTCTTGAGTTTCTGAAAGCTTTCCTCACACTCATCCGACCATACAAATGGAACATTTTGCTTAGTCAAGTTCGTCAGTTGGGAAGCAATAGAAGAGAATCCCTTGACAAATCGGCGGTAGTAGCTAGCTAACCCCACAAAACTCCGTATTTCTGACACATTAGTGGGCCTTACCCAATTCTTCACTGTCTCAATCTTAGAAGGATCTACCATCACTCCTTCCTTAGAAACCACATGCCCCAAGAAGGACACTGCATCTAGCCAAAACTCACACTTAGAGAACTTGGCATAAAGCTTTCTCCTCTCAACATTTCCAATACAATTCTCAAATGCTCCTCATGTTCCTCCTTACTTTTAGAATATACCAGTATATCATCTATAAATACGATCACAAAGAGATCCAAATACGGCTTAAATATCCCATTCATCAAGCTCATGAAAGCAGCGGGGGCATTTGTAAGACCAAAGGACATCACTACAAATTCATAATGCCCATACCTAGTCCAAAAAGCGTCTTTGGCACATCCATTGCCCGTATTTTCAATTGATGATAACCGGATCTCAAGTCGATCTTCGAGAAGACACAAGCACCTTGTAGTTGATCGAATAAGTCATCAATGCGAGGAGAGGATACTTGTTCTTAATAGTTACCTTGTTCAACTGCCGGTAGTCTATGCACATCCGAAAACTCCCATCCTTCTTCTCACAAACAAAACCGTAGCACCCCAAGGAGATGCACTTGGTCTAATGAAGCCTTTGCTCAACAACTCTTGAAGTTGAGCCTTTAACTCTCTTAATTCGGCGGGAGCCATTCTATAGGGGGTATAGAAATGGGGTGAGTACCCGGTTCAAGATCGATACAGAAGTCAATATCCCTATCTGGTGGCATACCAGGAAGATCTGCAGGGAACACACATCCAAAAATCACAGACTAACGAAACCGACTCAATCGAAGGTACTTGGGTAGTGTCATCCTTGAGATGTGCCAAGAAAGCTAAACACACCCTTTACTAACCATTTTCTTAGCACGAAGAAAGGATATGATACGCACCGGATTGGAGGTGTAGTCGCCCTCCCACACTAACGGGTCTGTCCCAGGCTTGGCTAATCTCACCGTTTTAGCATTACAATCCAAGATCGCAAATTGCGGAGAAAGCCAAGTCATACCCAGAATTACATCAAAATCAACCATTTCTAAGATAACCAAATCTACATAAGTGTTGCTCCCCACAAAGTTCACCAAACAAGACCTATATACCTTTTAAACCACCACAGACTCACCCACCGGAGTAGAAACACGAATAGGCGTGTCAAATAATTCACAATGTAAATTTAGACCATTAGCAAATGATGAAGATACATATGAAAACGTGGAGCCAGGGTCAAATAATACAGATGCCATGCAATCACAAACCAAAAGATTACCTGTGATAACAGCATCAGACGCCTCTGCTTCAGATCTCCCAGGGAAAGCGTAACAATGGGCCCTATCACCAATCTGTCCGTTGCCCCTACCATGTTGTGTCGTAGTGGCTCCAATTTGCCCATCTCCTCTGCCGTTGTTGGGTGACCACCATTACCTCGACCACCACGTCCTCCAGAAAAGCGGCCTCTACCATGACCACCTCTAACCTCTAGCTATTGGGGGTCTGTAACTCTATTTTGGACAATTCCTCCTAACATGTCCAATCTCCCCAAATCCATAACACTCTCTGGAGTCAGGCATAGGTCCTCTCGGAGTATGTTGACCGTTCTGAGGTGGACCCTCAACTATAGTCTGTAGTGAAGACTGAATTGGTCGACTTGAATAACCTCCGGAGCTCTGTCCTCTAGAGTAAGAACCATTAAACTCACCTCCCCTTCGAAACCTTTTGGTGTCGATGTCGTGGTGAAGTCATCTGGCTTCACTCCTTCCACTTCTATCACAAAGTCTACCACCTCTTGGAAGGATGTTGCCGTAGCCGCTACCTGTAAGGCTGAAATCCGCAATTCTGACCTCAACCCCTTCACAAAACGGCGAATCCGCTCTTGTGGACTGAAACAAAGTTGGGTGGCATACCTTGATAAAGCACGAAACTTAGCCTCATATGCGTTAACTGTCATCCTACCTTGCTCGAGACTCAAGAACTCATCCCTTTTTCTATCTCTCAAAGTCCTTGGGATATACTTCTCCATAAACAGGGTAGAGAGGATGCCCAAGTCATAGTTGTGGCCTCTGTCGGTTGACACTCGACATGTGATCGCCACCAAATTTTGGCGTTCCCTTGAAACTGATAGCTTACGAACTCAACGCCAAACCGTTTTACTATCCCCATCTTGTGTAGTAGCTCATGACAATCAGCCAGAAAATCATAAGCATCTTCAGATTCTGCACCCTTGAAGACTGGAGGTTTCAATTTCAAGAACTTACTGAAAGTTTGTGCTGATCGTTGTCATTATCGGTCCAGTAGTCAGACATGGAAATGTGCCTATCTCCAATGAGGCATCCATGCGGGGATCCATAGTAGCCGCATGTCGTACCTCTGAAACCGGAGGTGTTGGTGCAGAAACCACTGGAGGTGCCTGACCGTGATCAGATAACCCGCTAAGATAAGCAAGAACCTGATTGATCATCTCTGGGGTAGGTTAGGGTGGCAATTCCTCATTCTGCTCTTGTTCAATTTCCCCTTCCTCACCCTCTCTTACTACCTCCTCAGTCGGTGAGGAGTCACCCCCTAGCCCTCATCAGATGGACTAGGTGCTCGTCCTCTTCCTCTAGAGGACGTCCTCCCACGGCCTCTACCACGGCCTCTTGCCACTGTTCTTCCTCGAGCCACAGCACCAGTGGCTGGCTCAGATGTTTCTTATCTTGCCGTTGTTGCTGCTGGTGCGGTTGTTGCTCTAGTTCTAACCATCTGCGAAATAGAGTGAAGATGGTCAGATACCAATTTGTAACACCTAGATACCAATTGGACTCAAGTAGTAGCACGAAAGAAAGAATGAAAGAATGGAATTTTCCTAATGTCTTATAGCCTCTCAAAGAAAAGTAAAGGCGTCCCCCTACCGTTCCTTAAGACTCTACTAGACTCGTTCTTGTGTGATGAGACCAATGAACCTAATGCTCTAATACCAAGTTTGTCACGACCCAAATCGGGCCGCGACTGGCACCCACATTTACCCTCCTATGTGAGCGAACCAACAAATCTAAACCTTAACATTTCAATGTATATCAACAGAAAATAATGCGAAAGACTTAAAACAATTCAAAACTATTATTAATATCCCCAAAATCTGGAAGTCATCATCACAAGAACATCTATAACCAAATTACTAACTAAAAATGTCTAAGAAGCTAAGAATACATAAGAAGCTAGTCCATGCCGGAAGTCAAGGCATCAAGACATGGAGATGAAGATCCAGTCCAAGCTAGAAGCATTAGCTCACCCTGAATTTCCGATGTAGTGAAGACTGGCTAGAATTACTACTAAGTTGAAGTTGACGGAACGTTTGCTGCATTCCACAAATAACAAAGAAGAAAACATAAAAGTAGGGGGTCAGTACAACCACAAGTACTGAGTAGATATCATCGGCCAACTCAAAATAGAAGATAATATATATCAAGTAATATTATAAATCAACTATAAACTCAACATGTAGCAACAACAAGTACTATAATCATCAACAAGTACCATCAAGTTCATCCATGAGGGCTTAAGCCTCAATACCATACTCATTTGGGAATTAAGTTTATTAGATTGAGTATATTTATCATCTTTCAAGATTCATTATCTTTCTTCCTCTTGTGGCGGTACGTGACACTCCGATCCCCTACCACTATGTGTCGGTACGTGACACTCCGATCCCCTATATGTGTCGGTATGTGACACTCCGATCCCCTATATGTGTCGGAACGTGACACTCCGATCCCCTATATGTGTCGGTACGTGACACTCCAATCCCCTACATGTGTCGGTACGTGACACTCCGATCCCCTAATTCTACGTGTCGGTTCGTGACACCCGTCCCACTAATACTATGTGTCGGAACGTGACACTCTGATCCACTAATACTATGTGTCGGAACGTGACCTCTCGATCCACTAACCTCATTCTATCCGTTCATCAAGCCTTCTCTATACCAAGCATCGTCAATCCATTACTTTAATTCATCAAGCCTTCTTTATACCAAGGCATCATCATTAATAACGTAGATTAAAGTTTCTTTCAAGATTTGGGATTCAATCTGTAACGACCTGTTTAGTCGTTTTGAGCAACAGAGTTCATTTCTGGAAAAACTGGCTGGAACGACGAGTGGCACGACGGACCGTCGTGGTCACGACGGCCCGTCGAGGGGGTGTCGTTCCAGGACACTTAGAATTCTTCAAATTGGATATTAAAATCGACTCTCTGTAAATTGTGACGGACCTGCAGGACATTCCGTCACATCCACGACGAACCGTCGTGAGCCCCCGTTGCAAAACACTTCAACTTTTGAGAATTTGGTGCAAGAAACGAGTTTCTGACCGTTATGACGGAGGAACAGGACGGACCGTCACGGCTGTGACGGGCCGTCACAGGCCACTTGAGCTCGAGGGAGCTGCGACGACCACCGTGACGGACCGTCGCAGGCATGATGGCCCGTCACAGGTTGCGCAGTCCCAGGCAAAATAGGATTCCTCTACACGTTTTAGGGGTCGTTTTGGACTATTCTTTCCTTAATTATAAAGATTGAGGGTTAATATTAATAGGTCTGATTACTTGGGGGTTAAAAGGGGTAACCTTAAGTTAATTAGTGGGTTTTATTGTCCTCCTTTACACTTAATTATACTTTTAATTAGGGTAAAAAGAAGGAGGGTTTGAATTAAACAAAACAAAAGAAAAGAATAGAAAGAGGAGAAACGAACGAGTAGAGAGAGAGAAACGAAGAGGATAGCAAGGATTTTGAGAAGATAGTGTTGATTCAATTCAATTCTTCGGTGGAGGTAGGTTATGGTTTATTTTACGATATTAGTAGTGAACTCTTAATAGTGAATAATATGTGTTGATGATATTGTAAACCTGTCTATATGCTTAATTGTATGCTTGCATGAATATGATTATGTGATTGTGATAAAACAAGCATGATGAAAACCATTGAATCCCAAATCTTGAAAGAATACTTTAATCTACAACATTAATGATGATGCCTTGGTATAAAAGAAGGCTTGTTGAATTAAAGTGATGGGATTGATGATGCCTTAGTATAAGAAGGCTTGATGAACGGATAGAATGAATCTAGTGGATCGGAGTGTCACGTTCCGACACATAGTATTAGTGGATCGGAGTGTCACGTTCCGACACATAGTATTAGTGGGACGGGTGTCACGAACCGACACGTAGATATAGGGGATCGGAGTGTCACGTACCGACACATATAGGGGATCGGAGTGTCACGTTCCGACACATATAGGGGATCGGAGTGTCACGTTCCGACACATGTAGGGGATCGGAGTGTCACGTTCCGACACATAGTGGTAGGGGATCGGAGTGTCACGTACCGACACAAGAGGAAGAAAGATAATGAATCTCGAAAGATGATAATATACTCAACATAATGAACTTATTTCCCAATGAGTATGGTATTGAGGCTTGAGCCCTCATGGATGAACTTGATGGTATTTATTGACGATTATAATACTTGTTGTTGCTACATGTTGAGTTTATAGTTGATTTATAATATTACTTGATATGTATTATCTTCTATTTAGAGTTGGCCGATGATATCTACTCAGTACGTGTGGTTGTACTGACCCCCTACTTTTATGTTTTCCTCTTGCTATTTGTGTTATGCAGCAAACGTTCGTCGTCAACTTCAACACAACAGTAACTCGGGCCAGATTTCGTCATACCGGATCTCAGGGTGAGCTAACGCTTCTAGCTTGGACTGGATCGTCTTCTATAAGTCTTGATGCCTTGACTTCCGGCATGGACTAGTTTCTTATGTATTTTTAGCTTCTTAGACAGTCTTAGATAGTTTAGTTAGCAATTTGATCATAGATGTTCTTGTGATGATGACTTCCAGATTTTGGGGATGATAATAATAGTTGAGTTGTTTTAATAATGAGTTTAAGTCTTCCGCATTATTTTCTGTTGATATAATATTGAAATGTTAAGTTTTAGATGGGTTGGTTCGCTCACATAGGAGGGTAAATGTGGGTGCCAGTCGCGTCCCCAATTTGGGTCGTGACAAACTTGGTATCAGAGCATTAGGTTCGTTGGTCTCATCACACAAGAACAGGTCTAGTAGAGTCTTAAGGAACGGTAGGGGGACGCCTTTACTTTTCCTTGAGAGGCTATAAGACTTTAGGAAAATCCCATTCTTTCATTCTTTCTTTCGTGCTACTACTTGAGTCCAATTGGTATCTAGGTGATACAAATTGGTATCTGACCATCTTTACTCTATTTCGCAGATGGTTAGAACTAGAGCAACGACCGCACCAGCAGCGACAACGGAAAGACATGAAACGACAGAGCCAGCCACTGGGGCTGTGGCTCGAGGAGGAACAGCGGCAAGAGGCCGTGGAAGAGGTCGTGGGAGGACGTCCTCTAGAGGGAGAGGACGAGCCCCTAGCCCATCTGATACTAGGGCAGTGACTCCTCCACCGACCGAGGATGTGGTAAGAGAGGGTGAGGAAGGGGAGAATGAACAGGGGCAGAATGAGGAAATGCCACCCCAACCTACCCCAGAGATGATCAACCAAGTACGGCTTATCTTAGCGGGTTGTCTGATCAGGGTCAGGCACCTCCAGTGGTTTCTGCACCAACACCTCCGGTTTCAGAGATACGACATGCGGCTACTATGGCTCCCCGCATGGATGAAACATTGGAATAGGCACCTTTCCACGTCTGACTACTGGGCCTATTATGACAAACGATCAACATGAACTTTTTAGTAAGTTCTTGAAACTGAAACCTCCAGTCTTCAAGGGTGCAGAATCTGAAGATGCTTATGATTTTCTGGTTGATTGCCATGAGCTACTACACAAGATGGGGATAGTAGAGAGGTTTGGTGTCGAGTTCGTGAGCTATCAGTTCCAAGGGAACGCCAAAATGTGGTGGCGTTCACATGTTGAGTGTCAACCAACGAGGCGCCACCTATGACTTGGGAATCATTCTCTAGTTTGTTCATGGAAAAGTATATCCCCCGCACTTTGAGGGATAGGAAGAGGGATGAGTTTTTGAGTCTTGAATAGGTAGAATGACGGTTAATGCATACGAGGCTAAATTTCGCGCACTATCCAGATACGCCACCCAACTCTGTTTCAGTCCACAAGAACGGATCCGCCGTTTTGTGAAGGGGTTGAGGTCAGAATTGCGGATTTCAGCCTTACAGATACCGGCAACAGCAACATCCTTCCAAGAGGTGGTAGACTTTGTGATAGAGGTGGAAGGAGTGAAACCGGATGACTTCACCACAACGTCTACATCAAAGAGGTTTCGAAGTGGAGGTGAGTTTAATGGTTCCTACTCTAGAGGACAGAACTCCGGAGGTCACTCAGTTCGACCAATTCAGTCTTCACTAAGAACTCTAGTTGGGGGTCCACCTCAGAACGGTCAACACTACTCCGAGAGACCCATGCCTGACTCCAGAGAGTGCTATGGATGTGGGGAGATTGGACATATTAGGAGGAATTGTCCAAAACAGAGTTACAGAGCCCCAATGGCTAGAGGAAGAGGTGGTCATGGTAGAGGCCGCTTTTCTGGAGGACGTGGTGGTCGAGGTAATGGTGGTCACCACAACGGTAAGGTGATGGGCAAAACGGAGCCACTACTACACAACATGGTAGGGGCAACGGACAGACAAATAATGGGTCATTGCTACGCTTTCCCTGGGAGATCAGAAGCGGAGGCGTCTGATGCTGTTATCACAGGTAATCTCTTGTTTGTGATTGCATGGCATCTGTATTATTTGACCCTGGCTCACGTTTTCATATGTATCTTCCTCATTTGCTAATGGTCTAAATTTGCATTGTGAATTACTTGACATGCCTATTCGTGTTTCTACTCCGGTGGGTGAGTCTGTGATAGTCGAAAAAGTGTATAGGTCTTGTTTGGTGAATTTTGTGGGGAACAACACTTATGTAGATTTGGTTATTTTAGAAATGGGTGACTTTGATATAATTCTGGGTATGACTTGGCTTTCTCCAAATTTTGCGATTTTGGATTGTAATGCTAAAACAGTGACGTTAGCCAAACCTGGGGCAGATCCGTTAGTGTGGGAGGGTGACTACACTTCCAATCCGGTGCGTATCATATCCTTTCTTCGTGCTAAGAAAATGGTTAGTAAAGGGTGTTTAGCTTTCTTGGCACATCTCAAGGATGACACTACCCAAGTACCTTCGATCGAGTCGGTTTCAGTAGTCTGTGAGTTTTTGGATGTGTTCCCTGCAGATCTTCCTGGTATGCCACCAGATAGGGATATTGACTTCTGTATCGATCTTGAACCGGGTACTCGCCCCATTTCTATACCCCCTTATAGAATGGCTCCCGCAGAGTAAAGAGAGTTAAAGGCACAACTTCAAGAGTTGTTGAGCAAAGGCTTCATTAGACCAAGTGCATCTCCTTGGGGTGCTCCGGTGCTATTCGTGAAGAAGAAGGATGGGAGTTTCCGAATGTGTATAGATTACCGACAGTTGAACAAAGTAACTATTTAGAACAAGTACCCCATTCCTCGCATTGATGACTTGTTCGATCAGTTACAAGGTGCTTGTGTCTTCTCAAAAATTGACTTGAGGTCCGGTTATCACCAATTGAAAATACGAGCAACGGATGTGCCAAAGACTGCTTTTCGAACTAGGTATGGGCACTATGAATTTGTGTAATGTCGTTTGGTCTTACTAATGCCCCTGCTGCCTTCATGAGCTTGATGAACGGGATTTTCAAGCCATACTTGGACCTCTTTGTGATTGTGTTTATTGATGATATACTGATATACTCCAAGAGTAAGAAGGAACATGAGGAGCATTTGAGAATGGTGTTAGAGTTGTTGAGAAAGAAAAAACTTTATGCGAAATTCTCCAAGTGTGAGTTTTGGCTAGATTCAGTGTCCTTCTTGGGGCACGTGGTTTTTAAGGATGGGGTGATGGTGGATCCATCCAAGATTGAGACAGTGAAGATTGGGTAAGACCTACAAACGTGTCAGAAATAAGGAGTTTTTGTGGGTTTAGCTAGCTACTACCGCCGATTCGTCAAGGGATTCGTCTTCTATTGCTTCCCATTGACGAACTTGACTAAGCAAAACGTTCCATTTGTATGGTCGGATGAGTGTGAGGAAAGCTTTCAGAAACTCAAGACTTTGCTGACTACCGCGCCTATCCTTACTTTGCCAGTAGAGGGTAAAAAATTTCGTTGTCTATTGTGATGCATCCTATACGGGTTTGGGTGCAGTGCTAATGCAAGAGAAGAACGTGATCGCTTATGCTTCAAGACAATTAAAAGTGCATGAACGTAACTATCCAACTCATGACTTGGAATTGGCCGCGGTAGTATTTGCACTAAAGCAATGGAGACACTACTTGTATGGGGTTAAGTGTGAAGTCTACACACGGACCATCGTAGCCTACAGTATGTATTCACTCAGAAAGACTTGAACTTGAGACAGAGGAGATGGATGGAACTACTGAAGGACTACGACATCACTATCTTGTATCATCCGGGAAAAGCAAATGTTGTGGCAGATGCTTTGAGTAGGAAGGCCGGAAGTATGGGAAGTCTAGCTCATTTGCAAGCTTCTAGACGCCCATTGGCTAGAGAAGTACAGATTTTGGCTAATACCTTATAGGTTTAGAAATAAACGAGAAGGGAGGATTGTTAGCTTGTGTAGAGGCAAAATCCTCTTTCCTTGATCAGATTAAGGGGAAACAGTTTGATGATGAGAAACTAAGGCGAATTCGAGATAAGGTGTTGCAAGGAGAGGCTAAGGAAGCAATATCAATGGGGAAGGTGAGAGATTAGGAAGGGTATGTGTACCCGCTAGATGATTTGATCACCACTATTCTGACAGAAGCTCATAGTTCCGGATATTCTATACATCCTGGTGCAACCAAGATGTATCGCGACCTAAAGCAACACTTCTTGTGGAGTAGAATGAAGCGAGATATTGTTGAGTTTGTTCCAAGTGTCCAAATTGTCAACAAGTAAAGTATGAACACCAGGGGCCCGGAGGAACACTTCAGAGGATGCCCATTCCTGAATGGAAGTGGGAGAGAATCGCAATGGACTTCGTGGTTGGTCTTCCAAAGACCTTGGGTAAGTATGACTCCATTTGGGTGATCGTTGATAGGTTACTAACTAAGCTGCTCACTTCATTCCTGTCAAGTGACCTACAATGCAGAGAAGTTAGCCAAGATCTACATCTCAGAGATCGTTCGGTTGCATGGAGTTCCACTCTCCATCATATCTGATAGAGGTACGCAGTTTACTTCTAAGTTTTGGAGGACATTCCATGCTGAATTAGGTACTAGGTTGGACCTTAGTACGGCGTTTCACCCTCAGACTGATGGTCAGTCTGAGCGAACGATTCAAGTGTGTTGGAGGATATGCTTCGTGCGTGTGTGATAGAGTTTGGTGGTCATTGGGATAGTTTCTTACCCTTGGCAGAATTTTCATACAATAATAGCTATCACTCCAGCATTGACATGGCTCCATTTGAAGCATTGTATGGGAGGAGGTGTAGATCTCCCATTGGGTGGTTTGACGCATTTGAGGTTAGACCTTGGGGTACTGACCTCTTGAGGGATTCGTTAGATAAGGTGAAAGCTATTCAAGAAAGCTTTTGGCGGCTCAGAGTAGACAAAAGGAGTATGCAGATCGAAAGGTTAGAGACTTGGAGTTCATGGAAGGTAAACAAGTCTTGTTGAAGGTTTCACCCATGAAAGGGGTGATGCGATTCGGAAAAAGGGGTAAGTTAAGTCCAAGGTACATTGGACAATTTGAGGTACTAAAGCGAATAGGGGAGGTGGCTTATGAATTAGCCTTACCCCCAGGGCTGTCCGGAGTTCATCCGGTGTTTCATGTATCCATGTTGAAGAGATACCACGGAGATGGAAACTACATTATCCGTTGGGATTCAGTTTTGTTGGATGAGAACTTGACTTATGAAGAGGAACCGGTTGCTATATTAGAAAGAGAAGTTCGCAAGCTGAGGTCGAGAGAGATTGCATCCATCAAGGTGCAATGGAAGAATCGACCGGTTGAAGAGGCTACTTGGGAGAAGGAGGCAGATATACAAGAAAAATACCCACATCTGTTTACAGATTCAGGTACTCCTTTTCGCCATTGTTTTTCTTCTTTTGATCGTTCGGGGACGAACGATGGGTAAATTGGTATCTATTGTAACGACCTGTTAGTCGTTTTGAGCAACAGTTCATTTCTGGAAAAACTGGCTGGAACGACGAGTGGCACGACGGACCGTCGTGGTCACGACGGCCCGTCGAGGGGGTGTCGTTCCAGGACACTTAGAATTCTTCAAATTGGATATTAAAATCGACTCTCTGTAAATTGTGACGGACCTGCAGGACGTTCCGTCACATCCACGACGAACCGTCGTGATCCCCCCGTTGCAAAACACTTCAACTTTTGAGAATTTGGTGCAAGAAACGAGTTTCTGACCGTCATGACGGACGGAGGAACAGACGGACCGTGACGGACGCGCGTCACGGCAGGCCACTATGAGCTCGAGGGAGCTGCGACGACCACCGTGACGGACCGTCGCAGGCACGACGGCCCGTCACAGGTTGCGCAGTCCCAGGCAAAATAGGATTCCTCTACACGTTTTAGGGTCGTTTTGGACTATTCTTTCCTTAATTATAAAGATTGAGGGTTAATATTAATAGGTCTGATTACTTGGGGGTTAAAAGGGGTAACCTTAAGTTAATTAGTGGGTTTTATTGTCCTCCTTTACACTTAATTATACTTTTAATTAGGGTAAAAAGAAGGAGGGTTTGAATAAAACAAAACAAAAGAAAAGAACAGAAAGAGGGGAGAAACGAACGAGTAGAGAGAGAGAAACGAAGAGGATAGCAAGGATTTTGAGAAGATAGCTTGTTGATTCAATTCTTCGGTGGAGGTAGGTTATGGTTTATTTTACGATATTTGTAGTGAACTCTTAATAGTGAATAATATGTGTTGATGATATTGTAAACCTGTCTATATGCTTAATTGTATGCTTGCATGAATATGATTATGTGATTGTGATAAAACAAGCATGATGAAAACCATTGAATCCCAAATCTTGAAAGAATACTTTAATCTACAACATTAATGATGATGCCTTGGTATAAAAGAAGGCTTGGTGAATTAAAGTGATGGGATTGATGATGCCTTAGTATAGAGAAGGCTTGATGAACGGATAGAATGAATCTAGTGGATCGGAGTGTCACGTTCCGACACAAGTATTAGTGGATCGGAGTGTCACGTTCCGACACATAGTATTAGTGGGACGGGTGTCACGAACCGACACGTAGATATAGGGGATCGGAGTGTCACGTACCGACACATATAGGGGATCGGAGTGTCACGTTCCGACACATATAGGGGATCGGACTGTCACGTTCCGACACATGTAGGGGATCGGAGTGTCACGTTCCGACACATAGTGGTAGGTGGATCGGGATCGGAGTGTCACGTACCGACACAAGAGGAAGAAAGATAATGAATCTCGAAAGATGATAATATAATCAACATAATGAACTTATTTCCCAAATGAGTATGGTATTGAGGCTTGAGCCCTCATGGATGAACTTGATGGTATTTATTGACGATTATAATACTTGTTGTTGCTACATGTTGAGTTTATAGTTGATTTATAATATTACTTGATATGTATTATCTTCTATTTGGAGTTGGCCGATGATATCTACTCAGTACGTGTGGTTGTACTGACCCCCTACTTTTATGTTTTCCTCTTGCTATTTGTGTTATGCAGCAAACGTTCCGTCAACTTCAACACAACAGTAACTCGGGCCAGATTTTGTCATACCGGATCTCAGGGTGAGCTAACGCTTCTAGCTTGGACTGGATCGTCTTCTATAAGTCTTGATGCCTTGACTTCCGGCATGGACTAGTTTCTTATGTATTTTTAGCTTCTTAGACAGTCTTAGATAGTTTAGTTTAGCAATTTGATCATAGATGTTCTTGTGATGATGACTTCCAGATTTTGGGGATGATAATAATAGTTGAGTTGTTTTAATTATGAGTTTAAGTCTTCCGCATTATTTTCTGTTGATATTATATTGAAATGTTAAGTTTTAGATGGGTTGGTTCGCTCACATAGGAGGGTAAATGTGGGTGCCAGTCGCGTCCCCAATTTGGGTCGTGACATCATCATGCTTGTTTTATCAAGATCACATAATCATATTCATGCAAGCATACAATTAAGCATATAGACAGGTTTACAATACTACCAATACATATCATGCACTATTAAGAGTCTACTACGAATAGCATGAAAACCATAACCTACCTCCACCGAAGAATTGGAATCAACAAGCAATTTCCCAAGCTTTGATATTCTTCTTCCTCGTTTGACTCTCTCAATCGATCAATCTCTCTCTCTTTTCTTTTCTCTTTTTCTTATTTAAACCCTCTTTCTTTTACCCTAATTAACATATAATTAAGCGTAAAAGATGGCAAGAATACCCCACTAATTAACCCAAAGTTACCTCTTTTATCCCTCAAGAATTTGAGTTATTAATATAGACCCACGAAATCTATAATTAAGGAAAGAATAGTCCAAAACGTCCCTTAAAACGTGTGAAGAAATCCGATTCTGCCTGGGATTTGCGCAACCTGTGACGGCCGGTCGTGCCTGCGACGGTCCGTCACGCAGGTCGTCGCAGCCTCTTAGAACTCAAATGGACTGTGACGGTCCGTCACACCTGTGACGGTCCGTCCTGCAAGTTCGTTACGAAGTTCAGAGAGTCGATTTTCAGTACCCAATTTCAGAATTCCTAAGTATATTGAAACGAGACCTTGCGACGGTCTGTCTTGCCTGTGACGGTCCGTCGTGGGGTCCGTTGCCTCAGCCAATTTCCCAGAAATAAAATCTGCTGCTCAAAACGACTCAACAGGTCGTTACAATTACATATTAGATTGGAAAATTGAATATACAGTTAGAAAGTATCTTGCCCCCTTTCTAAATTTTTACCTACCTTTTCATCGATGTTTTTGCAGAAATTGCTAGACAAAAGTCGTAGGGAGAAATGATCCACCCAGGTAGATAAGAACAAATGACTTATATTATGTTGAAAAGAGAGCATAGCTTTCCAGAAAAGAGGGAATCCATTATTTAAGACAGTTCAAAAAGATGAATTCCCCTCGATCGTAGTGTTCCACCATGGGCTTGAGGGTTCGTTAATGCTATACATGCTTTCAGGGAAGCTCATAAGATAGAAAAAATGATTGCATCTAATATTGTTGCAGAAAATAAGGCAAATAATAAGGATTAAGAACAAGATAATAACACTTAGGGAGCCCTTGTCTAGTTCAAACCAGATCGTCAGGAACTGATGCCCTTAAAGATGGAGAAGCCACATAGACAAGACCTTTCTTATCCCCTCTCTTTGTCTTACCTTTTGTAAATTCTAGATATTGTGATTATTTTAATTTGAGGACAAAAACTTTTTACGTATGGTGGGGTGAGATCTACCCTTTTGACCTTGTTTGGATATACCTAAAATGTCTTTCCAAACTAGGTATGGTCGTTATGAGTACCTAATTATCTCTTTTGGTCTCACTAATGCCCCACAGGTTTTTATGGACCTTATTACTAGAGTGTTTCAAAATTACCTTGATTCCTTTGTGATTGTCTTTATTGATGATATCTTGGTGTATTCTAAGAGTGACGATAATCATATGGACTATTTGACGATTGTATTGAAATTCCTAAAGGAACATCAACTCTTTGCCAAGTATAGTAAGTGTGATTTTTTTATTGAGATCGGTTGTTTTTCTTTGTCAAATTATCTCAAGTGATGGTATTAAGGTTGATCTGGATAAAACATAAGCTGCTAAGAATTGACCTAGACCTTTGACTCTAACCGATATTTAAATTTTCTTGGGTTTATCAAGGTATTTAGGAGGTTTGTTGATGGGTTGTCATCCATTGATTCTCCTATAACTACTTTAACACAAAAGAAAGTGATATTTGAGTTGTCGGAAGCTTGCGAAAGAAGTTTCCAAGAGTTGAAAGATAAGCTAACCTCTGCTCTATTGTTGACCTTAAGGGTACCAACGGATTTGTGGTGTATTGTGATGCTTCTCGAATAGGTTTGGTTTGTGTCTTCATGCAACATGATAAGGTTATAGCTTATGCTTCTAAACTGCTAAAGGTGCATAACAAGAATAATTAAACTCATGACCTCAATTAGCCGCCGAAGTATTTGTTATTAAAATATGAGGCATTACCTTTATGGTGGCCACATGGATGTATATACCGACAAAAAAGTTCCTAAATATGCATTTACTCAGAAGGAGTTGAATCTCCGACAAACAAAGATGGATGAACTTTTTGATGGATAATGACATAAGTGTTTATACCACCTGGCAAGGCCAACGTGTTTTCCGATGCTTTAATTCATATGACCATGGGTAGTGTGTCTCATTTCATGGAAGGTAACAAGGACCTACAGAAGGATAACCATACATTTGCCCGGTTGGGTGTTCGTTTAGAAAATTCTCCTGAAGGGGGTTTCATGGTTTATCATAACTGCGAGTCGTCTTTCGTGATTGAGGTGAAGTGTAAGTACCGTCTTAACAACCTATGGGTGGAGTTAAAGGAATCGGTTCTTAGGAACTTCACTGAGTCATTCTCCCAGGGGGGGAATGGTGTACTTAGGTACCAAGGTAGATTGTGTATGAGGGATGTGAATGATCAAAGAGGACAAGTTTTTGAAGAGGCTCGTGGTTTAAGATATTCTATTCATTTGTGTGCCACCAAAATGTATAGTAATCTTCAAGAGGTCTATTGGTGGGATGACTCAAAGAGAGACATAGCGGAGTTTCTTGCTAAGTGTTGTAATTTTAAACAAGATAAGGCCAAGCATCAAAGATCAGGAGGTCTCGCTCAAGTAATGGATGTTCCTACTTCAAACTGGGAAAATATCAATATGGATTTTGTAGTGGGTTTGCCTTGTACACGAAGGCCAAATGACTCAATATTTGTGAATATGATATATTGTACCTTAAGAAGACTGTGAGGTTGCATGGTATCCTTTTTCCATCATCTCGAATAGAGGTGCCCAATTCACTTCTCATTTTTTGTGTTCTCTTCAAAAAGAGTTGGGTACTCTAGCGAAACTTAGTACCATTTTTCATCCTGGAATGGATGATCAAGTGGAGCGTAATATCCAAACCCTATAAGATATTCTAAAAGCTTTTTTGATTATCTTCAAGGGTAATTGGGATGATCATCTATCGTTGATTGAATTCTCATATAATAATAGCTACAATCGATTATTTCCATGGAACCATTTGTAGCACTGTACGGTAAGAGATATAGGTCTCCAGTTGGTAGTTTGAGCTTGGTCAGTCTTCACTCCTGTGTCCTGAGATAATATATGAAGCCTTGGAGAAGGTTTGGATGATAAGGAATTGGTTGAAAATAGTCTATAGTCTATAAATGTCATATGCCGATAATAGAAGAAGACATATTGAATTTTAAGTAGGTGATATGGTCTAGTAGAATATTTTATTCATAAAAGGGGTGATGAGAATTGGTAAAAAGGGGAAGCTTAGTCCCCAGTATGTGGGTCATAATGATATATTGCAATGCGTCAGAAAGGTTTCTTATGAGTTTGAACTACCTAGTGAACTAGCTTTGCTTCATCCCGTATTTCATGTCTCTATGCTTAATAAGTGTATAGGCAACTTGGTATCCATTCTCCCGATTGAAGGATTAGGAGTGGATGAGAACTTTTGTTATGAAGAGATTCTGGTCTAGATTCTACATCCTGAAGTAAAGAAATTGAGCAACAAAGAGGTGGCCTCCATAAAAGTCTTATGGAGAAACCACCTAGTTGAGGGAGAAACGTGGGATGCCGAGGCCGACATGAAGTTTTGTTATCCTCTTTTCTTTTTTTTCAAAATTCTATCCAAAGTGAAGGTTAGTAATAATCCTCTTAAAATAAAAAAAAAATGTTAAACTTGGCTTGCTTTGTACTATGTGCATATTTATGGCAAAGGTTCATGTTGAAATGAGTTTCATGAAAAAATGCTCTTTTTCCTAACTTGCATTCATTTGTATTATGTGTATAGTTTCCTTTATGAAATGGTTTTAAGAATCTTTATATGCCTTGAAAGAATACTTTCATGGTAATTCTTGATGTTTATGTTGAGGTCATGTTAATGTTGAGAAGGTAGTTCCTCATTATGTGTTCTGAAAAGTTGAGCTCTTATAGTGGTAAACGATGAATTTAGCTGATATGTGTAATGTCATGTTTATGTGTTAGATGGAGTGGTGAATGTGCTGCTATTATTGAGTCTATCCTCTCCCTATAAAATGATTAAGCTGTCATTCAGGGACGCATGTTCCTATGGGGGGGATAATGTAACACTCCGAAAGTCCATGACTTAGTTTAGAGCCTCAAATGATAAACTAATCTCTAAAACATTGTTTCTAAGTCTAAAGTAATGTATTGAAATTAAATAGGAAGTGTAAGAGTCAAAACATCAACAAACGACCATGAAATCCAAAAAATTTGTGAAATGTGATGATAGTTTCCATGGCATATTTTAAGGGGGTTTTAAGAGATTGAATTTAGTCAAATTTTGTTAAATTCTGTTAAAACATATAAGCGTGTATTTAGGATCGAAACATCTGGGTACAACATCCCAAGGATAACCCTAAGGGTCTTTGGAAAGTACACTAACATTTCATCACAAAACTGTCAAACTGATAGTGGCTAACAACGGACCAAACGACGAGCCGTCGATGAGTCAACAACAAGTCGATGGTGTTTTAGGTCCATTATTAGTCATAACAAAAAATTCCTTAATATACGAGTCTTTGACCCAAACCATGTTGCACCACTACAGTATCGTGGTTTGTTCAATGCCCCGGAGATGGGGGTTCATCATTTGAGGGTCAAGTTTACTTCCAAGCTTTTAATTAGTAGGTTAGCTGGTTAATTAGTTAAGCGATTAATTAAGGGTTAATAGGTGGTTAATTTTGTTTATTAAGGACTATAAAAGATTTAACTCTCATTAAACTCAACTCAACACCTCATTATTCCCAAACCCAATTCTCTCCAACTTATGTCTACTTCTCATTCTATTCCAAAGACCCCTTTGAAGAACAAGCTCCAAGGTTAACTATACTCAATGAATCAAGATATATTACATCATTCATCAATGAATCCTAAGGTATGGAATCTATTCACTCTTGGGATCTGTTTCCCCATGAGGCTCATGAAAATTAGTTTCTAATGATGTTTATAACATGGGTTTTCTTCCAAATTCGTGAATGATCTTTGAATTTGATTTTATGTTTAATTCCTTTAATTAATATTGATATATTATGATTTATTTTTTGTTTATTCTTTTAGTTCTTAGTCTTTGAACTAGTTCTATGAAAGAATCCATGATTGAACCCTTTTTCACCAACTCTAGGTTATGAATTGAGGTTGATTTTATTAGTGATGATTCAATCGAGTTAATTCTTGTTTAGATTAGTATTATATGGTGATATTAAGTGAATTCATGGATGAAATTTTTTCGATTTATGGTAAGATCTTGAATAAGTTTTTGGAGGATATTTGGTAAGACCTTTATGGTTATAAGTTCGTTACTTCAATGGTGATGGTTTGATACTTTATGATAATGTTCAATTGAAGTATGATTATTTGATTAGACTAAGAATATGATGATATGATAAATATTATGAAATGTTATGAATATATTAAAATGTGATAACATGTTAAGGGTATGAAGATACATGGTTGAATGTGAATCATTTGTATGCCTTAATATGACATGGCTATGATGTGAAGATATCACTACATGATGGGTTTTAATGACAGGAAATTTCATGCAATATCTAATGAATTAATGACATGATTATACAAAGGGTTAGTCTCGTATGGCCTATATTAAGATATGATGATTAAGAAAGGCTTAGAGACATTTCAAAAAGGAACTTATCTTACCACCAAGTAAAATAGATATGAGAAGTGTTGCTTCCCAGTGTTTAATGTTAGGTTCAAAATTATTTGCATGATATGGAGACTACAATGCATATCTGTATAAAGAGGGTTTCAACACATATCTCCTAGTTCCTTAACTATTTTTGCATTGGATAACTAGCTAGTGGATCCACCTATAACACTATGCTCATACTTTGGTTATACCTTGGAAAGTAGACCACCTTATTTCGATATGGTTTTTCCTAACATTGGATTTCATGTTTAGCTCACATGGTCTATTGACGATTAAGGAAATTTTTTATGAAAGTAAAAATTAATGAATAAATAATGAAGATGAGAACTAACCAAAGTAACTTAAAGGGTTATACTTAGTGTAGGAAGGTGTATGAGACTCTACTTGTACAATGCACAAGTTGTCCTTGAGAGGAGTCTTAAGAGGATGTTCTTTATGCACTTATTATATGATTGAAATGTATATGCTGACTTTACCTGTTAGTGATCCTATATGATGTTAGTTTCCTTAGATGAACATGATATTGGCCTAAATTTCTATATATGATGATGATTATACATGATGCTATGTTATATAAAGAAAGGCATTACTTACGATCTCTTTTCCTATTTACTTGATTTTGTGGGGTTGTAGGCATTCACATGAGCATTGCACTTGTAGGATTTGGATGGGATTGTGAGTAAGGGTCTTGTATGTTATGATGTTATGAGCTCCTTTACATGAGTTGTTGTTATGACTTTATGATGATTATATTTATGTTGATATGACTTTATGATGATGTTGGCCTTGTTGTTGATATGAACTTGCCTTAATTGATCTTATGCATAATGACGTGTATATGTCGTGTATGTTCATAAAGTATTTTTAAAATGACCTAGCATAGTTTTGGAATTTATCATTTAAGAATTATTTAATATTTTTATGTGCATATGTTTATATACTTAGTACAAGTGGTTGTTACTACCCCATATTCTTTATATTCTAATTATATGTGGATTCGGGCCGTTGATATTTCGGAGGCCACTTTGAATAATAACTTGGAAATATTACCCATGTTATTGGTAGTTCCTCAAGTCTGAGGATGTTACCGTTATTCTAGTCTATCTATGATGCTGCTATGTATAAATACACTTTTTCTTTCCTTTATCTTATTGAGACTATTCTTGTATGCCTATATGTAGCCCATTGTATTAAAGTAATTGTTGTGCCCAATATTGTAATATTCTATTATAATGATTAATATGAGTCAATATTATTAGAATATTTCTTATGAATTGGTTATATTTCCTATATGAGAGGTCTATGTAAACATCATAAGCGACGAGCCTATGTAAACTCCATATATGATATGTGAGAAGTCTAAGTATACTTCACTATGTAAAAGATATGTTATGAAGAATGCTAAGGGATAGTCCACATCCTCTTTGAGGACTAAGACACCGGTTACGTTTAGGTGGCGCTCCTCGGCCGTGATATGGACCAAACTAGTGAAGACCAATTCAATTAGACTAGAATAATTTAAGTCAACTTACCTGTAACACCCTAAAACGAGCTAAGGTAAACTAGAGAGTAACATATATATGATAATCCTATAAGGCATTAAAATGGTTACTTGTAGTTTTTAAGGTCAGTATATAGATTTTCAAAGAGTTTGGAGGTCAAACGTCCAATACGTTCGAAAGTTAGCCTTAAGACGTGCTTATGTGTTTTACTGGCCTTTCCATGTTTATGTGTTGGTTTGATTTCAAATTGATGGGAGAGGTTACTAATATCTAGAAGTACATTTTAGAGTTGAAATGTTTGGGGAGGACTCCCCAAGGACCACACTAAGGGCATTGAGGAGGACCCAACTTTTGCCTTGAAACAATCACCAACAGAGACACAATCGATGTGGGTGAACAACGAACCATAGTCCTGGCTACACCGCGTCAATGTGGGCCATTGCTTCACACTTAGGCGTGTGATCTTAATCACCCAAAGAATATTTTCTTACAAAAATGACGCCATACCAGTAAGGTTCGCCATTCATACTATGAAGCGTAGATGGGCTGGTCGTCTGGGGGCTTGAAATTTCCTGCATGGTTCTCAGCTAAGTGAGGGGTAATTTAGGTGATTCGCCTAGCATCAAAATAAGATATTGGGCGGTTACTTAAGGTGTTTTGGGTATTTTAAGTGAATTTATAAGTCTAGAACCTATCGTTTAGTTCATTATTCAAGAGAAAACATAAAACCCCAAATAGAATTTTGTAGAACTCCATTGAAGCATGAAGGAAGATTGAATCTAGGAGCTTGATTTCTAAATTGAATCATCATCATTTTTGTAGACTCTCTTCATTAAAGTATGGTGTTTCATTCTCGGCTATTTGTCCTTTCGTAGAGCTGGTTCCTATGGTTTTTAAAGATGATAAAGAACATGAAATATCTATTTTACTTCTAGCTGTGGGTTCTGGCATAAAATGATTAAAATCTATGATATATAATATAATTGGTGTAAACTGATTGATTTTAAGTTTAAAAAAAACCCTTGAATCCATGCAATTCATGAAAACCTAATTGTGGCTATAATGTGGGTTATTTGATCATTGTTCTATTATATTGAATTCTTGTGTAGATTACTTTGGGCTAATGAATTATGTGAAGATCATGTAAGAGTAATATATAGGTCGTCTTAATTTGATGTTTTTCATATTGTAACATGTTGGATCATTGTATGGTTTGATTATTGGTTTGTAATGATGTAAATGGCTATTCTTATAGCCTTTTTGAATTACATTGATTGGAATGGCTTAGAATTGTTGGTGTTGATGATGAAATAGTTGAAACATGACCAAATCTTCCTATATTGTGTAGTATAGGTATTGATGTGTGTTGATTTATATGGTCCACTTCTTGTGGCAGTGTTTATGTGTTATAATTGTGAAGAACATGGCCTTGTTTGCACTACATTATGAATTGTGATATTATCATTGTTATATCTTGTATGGATGATCATTTTAGAGGCTTATATGGCTTATGTGTATGAGTGAAGTGAAAGCATGAATTTTTTCTAATTGATTATAAGTGATGATGATAAATTATAGTGATTTCTCTATATGTTTATACTTGATATTTAAGTATGATTCTCTCTAGTTGACTGTGTAAGCCCTATGATGTACCATATTGATGTTTCTATAGAAGTGGATAGGATGACTTGTAGTAGACTTAGTTGTCCTTGAATGCACATGAATGTATGGTACATGTGATAAGATGAATCTATGAGACTGTCTTGTTATGGTAGAACTATGTCCCTCTAATTGATACGTGAAGAATGTGAATATGAATTGTTGACTAAGTAAGCATAACCACATTTGTCATGCATAGGTATGTATGATCGAAATATGACCTTGAACATGTTAAGAAGGTCAATACTTGGAACCATCATCATAGAAGATGGTAATGATATCATTGAATTTGAAAGTCGTAATGGTATCCTTCATTTTGAATAACTGACTTAGGGGTAGGTTTGATGGAACAGAAAGAAACCATCTCTAAGAAAATCATTGAGTTATCCTTCTTGCCATTGTGTATCATCCCTCGTGGAAATATCTTCGGTAAGAGAACTATGACATTGTAACGACTAAATTATGGTACCTTTTCATGTCTCTTGTGATTAAACTTACTCTATGAGAACATGGCTAACACCAATTGAGAATGCTTGGAGAGTGACTCTTTTTAAGATGAGACTAGAGTACAAAAAAATCCTTAGTACTTCTTAACAATTATCCTAAATAGGATATGTCCTAGTTTAACCCTTCGTAAGTAGAACACCCTTTATTAGAGTAGGGTAGACTCCAGATTCGATTCCTGGTTAGTATGGTCTATGTGGGTTGATGACTATTCTCATCAGGTGGGATGCATTCTAATATTGGATAGATTCTACAAAGTGTAGTTAGTGGAATGTGACACCATCTATATATTGCATGAGTAGGCTTTGAAGGTGCTAGAATGAGGGTTCCCGAGGTCTTCTAAGACAATTATATGAAGTCTCATAAATGTAAATGTCTCATAAGCGTCCTACTGAATATTTATTGACCTAACTTAATTCATTTGAATAAAAGTATTCCTATCAAAGGTAGCTTTGAATATTTCTTAGGTAGGCTTGAAAAGGTTTTATGGGTAGTTTCTTCATATCTTACTTAGGTAAGTCTTATAGTAACCTTGGGTAGAGAATCTAAATAATCTTACATTATGTAGTCTTAAAAATTATTTAGGTGCTCTTTAATAGGATGTATGTGTGTTGTCTTATTGTCATACTTATGTAAGTCATAGAATAACCTTTGGTAGGAAGGCTATATGCTTATATGGTTTGAAGTGATTTTGATTCTATGTTGTATATTTATTGGAGTATTTCTATATGTCTGTATGATGACTTGTATGTTTTTTGTTATATTTATGTTAGGAGATCTTGTACAAAAAATGCATGAAAGTATACTTTAAAGTGAATGCCCTTTTATCATGATTTTATTGCATATAACTAACTTACCGTATTATAATGTACTAATTCCATATATTTTCTTATCTTAAAGGTGTAGGTGGCGATCGAGAGGAGTATATTGGAGTGAAGATTTGATATTACTAACCTTTCAACCAAGTTGCGGTATGTCCTCAATTGATTCGAGGACATAGCTATGTTTAGCATTTCTATTCAAAAGACATTACATTAGACATTAATATATTAATTCACTTTGATATATGGAATGTCACCCAAGATATTCGTGTGTCAAAGGTAGAGACAAAGAGACTTATCATTTCCTATGTTTTCTATGAATACATGTCGAAATATGGTTCTATTGTTGGAAAAAGTTTTAATTCTGCATTACTTTCACAGATATATTCAATGAATGATGTCAAAGGTGTTGTAAAAAACCTCTAAGTCATCTAATATGTCGTGTTGCGACTTGAAAATACCATTTATTCTAGGTTATGTTCTCGGGTCGTGACAAATCTTGGCATCATAGCATAAGGTTATGAAGTAGTCTTTAGGAATTTTAAGTCTCTTTAAAGCCATATATAATAGAGTCTTGTTCATTTGTGTTAGTGGTGAAACATCCGTGAGTGAGAGGCTATCAGATGATAGAGTTTCTCTTTCTTCACTATTCTTGTGTCATGCAATCAAATTGAGGTTATAAGTGTCTTTTCCTAATCTCTTCTCTGGTGATTATAGGATATGACAACTAAAAGGATGGACGCAAGAAGAATGGAAGAGGAAGGGGTGAATGGGGAAGTTCCTCCCAAGTTAAGCAAGCTTCAGAAGGTTTCAAACTCCCCAAGGTGGGAAAGTCCCTATAGTTGATAAACTGAATGAGATTTCAGTGGTTTCCCCTGATATGAATAATGTGGAGATTAGAAAGGCTCTTCTTGCCCTAGCCCGAGCCATGAAAACTCATGTGAATAGGGGTGTTGAGCATAGGGTGAATGATCTAGAGAGTACCAGAACCTCTATATTTAGGGATTTTAAAAGGATGAATCCTCCCATGTTCATTCGCTCTAAAGTGAGAGAGGATCCCCAAGAGTTTCTAGATTGTGTTTAAGAGGTGTTGAGTGTTATGGGGTGACTTCTAGGGAGATGTTGTACTTAGTTTCTTACCAATTAAGATAAGTTGCTCAAGAGTTGTATACCCAATGGAAAGATAATAGTCCAATTGATTTGGATCCCATAGAGTGGGAAGAATTTATGAATCCTTCTTAGGAATATATTTTCCCTGGAAAGGAGAGTGGTGAAGATCAAGGAGTTTATTAACCTTACACAAGGCAACATGATTGTTGAAGATTATTCCTCCAATTTTTCTCTCTTGTCTAGTTATGATTCATCCTTGGTGTCTAACCCTTTGGATGGGATGAGTAGGTGTGTGACCGGTGTTGTCGGCCTTGCGAACGAAGAGTGTCGTATGACCATGCACGATAATGACATGAACTTTTCTAGGTTGTATTCTCAATTCATTGAGGACTATAAATTTAATAGTATTTCAATGAATTTGAAAAGGAGCGTATCCAATGAGAAAAATCAACCTAGGTTTAACAATAGAGGACTCAAAATCAAGAGGGGTCTAGTACTCCTAACATCAAGCTTGAGAATGGCAGTGCTTCTCAAGGTATTAAGCCTAATTGTTATACATTAGGGAAGAACTACTTTGGGAAGTTCCTAGTCACTACCGGAGGGTGCTTTGGTTGTGGCCAGGATGGTAATAAGGTGAGGGATTGTCCTAGTATTGTAGCTAGAGTAATAGAGGACAAGAAAGTTCCTCAAAGTGCTCCGGATGTTGGTGGTCCAAAGAGGAATCACTTCTATGTTCTCCAAGCTAAGGCAAATTTGGATGAGAATGTCGGTAAGTTATATTTTTTTCTCTTTGGTTGTAATGGGTTCCTTTTAAGTGAGGGACTAGGTTGAGTAGTTGGGTTATGAGTTGCTGTCTTTTCTCTTATATTCGATTCTATCTTAAGAGTTAGAAGGTTATTGTAGCATGTTGCATGTTTTTCAATGAAACTAAGTGAAAATGAATTTCATAAATCTCCTTGCATTGTGAATTTTTGTTTGATTATGCTTATACGGTAAATTGAGTTTATATGATTTAGTGTCACATATTGTTATTCCTTCATATTAAAAAGTTTAAATGTTGCATGAATGAATTATTGAGTATGCCTCATTGTGAAGTATTTGAAACTATTGCTAAATTGTGTTTTCATGAGAAATGGTTATAAGGTGCTTAGAAATATTGTATATGATCATGATAAAATGTGGAGGAGTTCCTCATAGATGATATGAAGAATGTGTGTCGTATTCATAATGAGGCGTAGATGTAGTTTCTACTTTCTTGTTATGTTTTGAGCCTTTTCATTATGCGTTATTGATGTTCATCCTATCTATGTGTATTGTTTATTGTTTCATATGATTTTGAGCTGCTAGTATTGAGTCATTATCTCTTGATAGTACTCAAAGAGTTGCAAATGTCATTTGAGGACAAATGTTGTCCATATAGGGAAGAATGTAACACCCTAAAACGAGCTAAGGTAAACTAGAACCTAACTTGTGTATGATGAACTTATAAGGTCTTAAAATGGTTAGAGTTTATGGTTAGTATATTGAGTTTTGAAGAGTTTGGAGGTCAAATGTCCAAAAACGTCTAAGACATTTGAAAGTTATCCTTGAGACGTGCTTGTATGTATTGGTATCCCTTTGCATGTTTTAAGTATTGGTGTGAGTTCAAATTGATGGAAGAGGATCATACCATCTAGACATACGTGTTTATGGTTTAAACGGCTGGGAACGACTACCCAAGGACCACTATATATGTCCTTGAGGAGGACCCAACTTGTGTCTTGAAACTGTCGAAAAGCAGTTCCAATTCGACGTGGGTGAACAACGGAACGTATTCTTCACTACGACTCATCAATGGGGGTCCTTGATACACAATTATTATTGCTACCTTAATCCACCAAAGAAGGGTCTCTGACCAAAACGACGCCACACAAGTACGGCTCGTCGCTCAAATGATGGAGCTTAGGTGGGCTGGTCCTTTGGGGGCCTGCAATTTCATGCATGTTCTCGAGTAAGTTAGGGGTAATTTACGTATTTCACCTACAATACAAATAAAATATAGGGAGGTTACTTAAGGTGTTTTTGGTTATTTTGATTGACTTAATATGTTTAGAACCTAAAGATGAGTTCATTGTTTAAAAGAAAACACAAGACCCCAAATGGGATTCTTTAGTACTCCATTGAAGCTAGGATATAAATTTATCATTGAATCTTCATCTTTATTATTTATTATCTTCATTAAGGTATGCCTTTTAATTCTTGAATCTTATTCCTTTCATGGAGAAAATTCCAATGGTTTTCAAAGATGATAAAAAAACATGGAATCTTCAATTTTGACTTCTACACATAGGTTCTTGCATAAAATTATTTGAATCAATTATTTATGATATAATTTATGTTTATTTAATGATTTTATGTCAAAAACATCCATGAACCCCCGCATTTCATGATATGCTAATTTTTGCTATAATGTTGGTAATTTGAACATGGTTCCATTGTATTTAATTCTTGTGCAGATTACTTAGGGCTATCGAATTATGTTAAGATAATGTTACAATTGTGTATAGGTTGTCCTAAGTTGATTATTTTCCTATTTATCATGTCGGGTCATTGTATTGTTTTATTGTTCTTTTGGAATGATGTGTATGGCTATTGGTAAGAACCTTTGTGAATTGAATTGGTTGGAATGACTAAGGACTAAAGATATTGATGATGGAATGTGTTAAGATGACCAAATCATCCTATATTGTATAGTATTGTTATTGAATTGTGTTGATTTGTATGGTCTACTTATGATGGCGGTGTTTATATGTTATAATTGTGAAGAACATTGACTTGTCGGCATTACTTTATGAATTGCTATGTTATCATTGTTATATCTTGTATAGGTGATCATTCTGAATGTTTATATGGCATATGTAAATGAGTGAAGTGAAAGCATTATTTATCCTAATTGATTTTAAGTGATGAGGATAGACTATGGTGATGTCTTTATATGTTTATACTTGATGTTAAAGCATGATTCTTTCTAGTTTACTATGTGAGTCCTGTGTTGTAACATGTTGATATTTCTATAGAAGTGGAATAGGGTGATTTGTAGGTTTCTTAGTTTTCCTTACAATCTACTTTAATATTATGGTACATGTGATAAGATGAAGCTATTTGTGTGGCTTGTTTTTGTAGATCATTGTCCCTCATGATACTTGAAGAATGTGTATATGATTTCCTGACTTAGTAGGCTTAAGCACATTTATCATGTATATGTATGTGTATGTATTATTGAAATATGACCTTGAACATGTTTAGAAGGTCAATACTTGGAACCTTCAACATACAAGAAGGTTATGATATCCTTGAAGTTTAAAGTCATAATGGTATCCTTCTTATGTGAATGATGGACTTTATGGTAGGTTGGATGGAACGACATGAAACCATCTCTAAGAAAGTCATTGACCTATCGTTATTGACCATTGATTGGCAGCCCTAGTGGACATATATTTTTGTGAGAGCGCAATGACTTCATAATGACGAAAATATGGTACGTTTTCATATGTCTCTTATGATTGAACTTACTCTATGAGAACATTGCTTCCACCGTGTGAGTATGCTTTGGGAGTGACTCTACTTAAGATGAGTCTACAGTAGAAAAAAAACCCTTGATATTCCTTAACTACGTGCCTACATGGGATGTGTCCTAGTTATATCCTTGGCAAGTAGAACACACTCCATCAGAGTAGGCTAGACTACGGATTCCATGCCTAGATAGTATGATCTATGTATTTGGATTTCTTTTATCATTATGTGAGATGCATTTTAGTATTGGAGAAGTTATACAAAGTTTTGGTACTGGAATGAGACGACATCTATACATTTCACAAGTATTGTTTGTAGGGGCTAGGATGAGGGTTCTCGAGGTCTTCTAAGACAATTATATGAAGTCCCCTAAATGTGAATATGACTTATGTTTCCTAGTGACTATCGATTAACTTCAATTAATGCATGTGAATAATTGGATCCCTATCTAGGGTAGCTTTGAGGATTGCTTAGGTAGGCCTGAAGAGGGTGGATGGGTGGTCTCTTCATGTCTTACTTAGGTGAGTCCTAGAGTAACCTTTGGAAGAGAGCCTAAGTAATGGTAAAGTGAATAATATTATTTTACGTAGTATTAAGTATTATTAAGGTGTTCTTGTAGAGGGAGTACGGGTGGTCTCTTCTTGTCTTACTTAAGTATGTAATAGAATAACCTTTGGTAGGAGGGTTATATGCTTATATGGTTGGAAGTAATCTTAATGCTACATTATAGATTTCTTGGAGTATGTCTATATGTGTGAATGACGACTTGTTAGTGGTTTCTTATACTTATGTTAAGATGTCTTCTACAAAAAAAGCATGAAAGCATACATTAAAGAAAATGTCCTTTTAGCATGATTTTATTGCATATCACAATACTTACTTCATTATAAAGTACTAATTTCATATATTGTCTTATCTTTAAAAGTATTGTGGCAATTGAGAGGAGTATATTGGAATGAAGCTTGGATATTAGCATTCTTTTGAATGCACTTGTGGTATGTCCTAAATTTATTTGAGGACATTGTTATGTTTAGCTTTTCTATTCAAAAGACATTGTATTAGACTTTTATATTTTCATTGTATTGATGTATGTGTTGTGACCTAAAATATTTGTTCGTCTAAGATGGGTTCAAAGAGAAATAGCATTTCCTATATTTTCTATAAAAGTGATGTCGAACTACGGTTCTATTGTTGTGAAAAGTTGTAATTCCTTTCTGCTTTTCATACATATATGAGATTTAGTGATGTCTTAAGTCTTCTAAAAGACCTCTAAGCGGTCGAATACGCTGTGTTGCGACTTGAGAATACTATTTCTTCTAGGGAATACTCTCGGGTTACTACATTACCCTTCATCCAAGACTTGATCATTGTTACTCAATTCTCAAACAATTATCATAATAAGACGTAATTGGAATTTTATAATCATAATTCAACATGTATAAACACAATTATAATGATATCGAATCATATTCATCAAACCAACCTAATAGGCCAAAATTGGAGAATAAGGTTGACCACGGGTTCATGGATTTTTTTACCATAAATTCGTCAAATAACATTGAAAACATCATAATTCATCAGTTAAGAAATATTCATGCAAGAACATATTTTAGAATTCGAAATAGAAAAAATTAGGATTTTGAAACTTTTTTTAAAAGCCTTTTGTCACGACCCAAATCGGGGACGCGACTGGCACCCACATTTACCCTCCTATGTGAGCGAACCAACCAATCTAACCCTTATCATTTCAAGATATATCAACAGAAAATAATGCGGAAGACTTAAACTCATTAATAAAAACAATTCGAACTATTATTATTATCCCCAAAATCTGGAAGTCATCATCACAAGAACATCTATCTCAAATTTCTAAACTAAAACTGTCTAAGAAGCTAAAACAACTACTAGCTGGTCCATGCCGGAAGTTCAAGGCATCAAGACTTGAAGAAGAAGACCCAGTCCAAGCTAGACGCATTAGCTCACCCTGATTTCCGATGAAGTGAAGACTGGCTAGATCTACTGTTGAGTTGAAGTTGACGGAACGTTTGCTGCATTACACAAATAACAAAGAAGAAAACATAAAAGTAGGGGGTCAGTACAACCACAAGTACTGAGTAGATATCATCGGCCAACTCAAAATAGAAGATAATATATATCAAGTAATATTATAAATCAACTATAAACTCAACATGTAGCAGCAACAGGTATTATAATCGTCAATAATTACCATCAAGTTCATCCATGAGGGCTCAAGCCTCAATACCATACTCATTTGGGAATTAAGTTCATTATGTTGAGTATATTATCATCTTTCAAGATTCATTATCTTTCTTCCTCTTGTGTCGGTACGTGACACTCCGATCCCCTACCACTATGTGTCGGTACGTGACACTCCGATCCCCTATATGTGTCGGAACGTGACACTCCGATCCCCTATATGTGTCGGAACGTGACACTCCGATCCCCTATATGTGTCGGTACGTGACACTCCGATCCCCTATATGTGCCGGAACGTGACACTCGATCCCCTATATCTACGTGTCGGTTCGTGACACCCGTCCCACTAATACTATGTGTCGGACGTGACACTCCGATCCACTATTACTATGTGTCGGAACGTGACACTCCAATCCACTAAATTCATTCTATCCGTTCATCAAGCCTTCTCTATACCAAGGCATCATCAATCCCATTATTAATTCATCAAGCCTTCTTTTATACCAAGGCATCATCATTAATATCGTAGATTAAAGTTTCTTTCAAGATTTGGGATTCAATGGTTTTCATCATGCTTGTTTTATCAAAATCACATAATCATATTCATGCAAGCATACAATTAAGCATATAGACAGGTTTACAATACTACAAATACATATCATGCGCTATTAAGAGTCTACTACGAATAGCATGAAATAAACCATAACCTACCTCCACCGAAGAATTGAATTCAAACAAGCAAATTCCTCAAGCTTTGATATTCCTCTTCGTTTCCCCTCTCACGTTCAATCTCTCTTTCCCTTGTTCTTTCTGTTTGTTTTATTCAAACCCTCCTTCTCTTACCCTAATTAACATATAATAAGTGTAAAAGAGGACAATAAAACCCACTAATTAACTTAAGGTTACCTCTTTTAACCCCCAAGTAATTAGACTTATTAATATTAACCCTCTAACTTTATAATTAAGGAAAGAATAGTCCAATGCGTCCCTTAAAACGTGTAAAGAAATCCTATTCTGCCTGGGATTTGCGCAACCTGTGACGGCCCGTCGTGCCTGCGACGGTCCGTCACACAGGTCGTCGCAGCCCCCTCGAACTCAAGTGGCCTGTGACGGCCCGTCACACCTGTGACGGTCCGTCCTGTACCTCCGTCATGACGGTCAGAAACTCGTTTCTTGTACCAAATTCTCAAAAGTTGAAGTGTTTTGCAACGGGAACTCACGACGGTTCGTCGTGGATGTGACGGCACGTCCTGCAGGTCCGTCACAATTTACAGAGAGTCGATTTCAGTATCAAATTTCAGAATTCTAAGTATGCTAAACGATGCACCCTCGACGGGCCGTCGTGCCTGTTACGGTCCGTCGCGGTGCCCGTAGTCCTGGCCAGTTTTTCCAGAATTAAAATCTGCTGCTCAAAACGACTAAACAGGTCGTTACACCTTTGGATTGTCTCCTTGAATGAAAGAAGAATCAAAGATGAATTACACTACCTTAATTAAAGAAAGACCACGAAATTCGGGTTAAAAACATGGGAATTTGTTCTTCTTCCTTGGATCTTGAAGTTCATTATTGGAGGATCTAACTAGAGAGAGAATTTTTCTTAGAGAGAGGTGAACTTATAATTTGTTTAATTCTAACTGGGGGTTGAGGTTTTTGATTAGGGTAAAGGATGTATAATGACCTAAATTTAATCTATAATACACCTACAAAGTACGCCTACATTAATTGGACCATTTTAAAAATTTTAGTCTTAACTTAAAATTTTGGAATTATCTTCGAAGAGAAAGTCTGTGTTGCGACGATGTTCCCACAAGATTTTAGAAAATAAATTGTCGTAAGTAGAGTCCGCGACGTGGAACAAATATTTTTCCCTTGGTTAAACTAGTCCGCGACGCGGACTTGTTTCATTTATGTGGAACTTTTTTCTGCCTTGGGCAGCTTATCGTCCAAAGGTTGGGTCCTCCTCATGGACCCCTAGGGTGGTCCTTTGGAATCGTAGCCACTCTTTTTAACCCTAAACATGTCCCTCTAGGTTTTACGGTCATCTCCATTTATTTAATACTCCAAACAACACCTAAAAATATATACAACAGGCAATGACAAACAAGTACACTCTCAAGACTATTTTTGCAGACGTCTTGGTCGTCCTTCAATGTTTGACTTTCAAACTCCTCAAACTTACTTTTAAGGATATTATTCATAATATCAACAACTTATTAACTCATAAAACTCATTATAGGATTTAGATTGTCCTATTTCATTTTGAGCGTTTTTACATTCTCCTCCTCTTAGAAAAGGTTTCGTCCTCAAATGACACTAAAAACCTTGGAGGACTACGAGAGTTAACTAGCATATCACAACACCCATCATAATGGATACAAAATTCATAATTAATGAACTAAACTTACAAGGAACACCAAATTCACATCATTATGCACTTTAAGCATCATTATGGACTACTTCATAATATTCATTGTATTATGGAGGAAATACCTTCTCCAACTTTAGACATGACCATCATTTCATTATAAATTTAATCATGCAATAACTTTCAAATCACACATTGGCATATAGACATAGAACTTATAAGGCAATTAAGAAAATATCATTAGATACACATTGAGAAATGTAGATTCACTACCACTCTTTACATGTAACTATGATATTATCAAGAGAATGCATAACATTATACCATCAAATTCACTAATAACATAAGGACAGATGCAACTCATACTCATATGCAAGACTCAAAACTATAACCAAACTACTAAGAATTTTGCTCTCAAGCTTGGGTAAGAATAGAAGGAAAATATAAAGATATGAACCACCTTACTACTCAACTCATTCTTCCCCACTTAGGGTAAACCCATATAGGATAAAATAAAAACAACCATAAGGAACTATAAATTACCGAGGCCTTTATTCGGATTAGCTCCTTTGTTAGATTGTATCATATACAAATGGTTCTTCTTTTGAGTATTAGGCTCTAGGACATCTTGAGGAGGTTTGTTGGTCTCCTTACCTGCTTTTTTTTTTAGTACCGGGAAATCTCTCACCTTATGAACCTTGTTTTTGCATCCAAAACATCAATCCGTACCGGCAAGACACTTACCCAAGTGTTGCTACCACAAGTAGTACAACTAGCCCTCTCAAAAGTAGGCCAACTCCACCCCCTCCTTGAGAATTTTTGTTGAAAGCCCTATCCTTGCTCACAATAGAGATATTTTAATTATAAAACTTCTCCTTAGAATTAAGATGACTTGGTTCATCTGACCTATTCCTCTTCCCATCTCTATTCATATTCTAAGCTTGGACTCCTCAATTTTTTGGTCATACACCATGAGTCTAGATGGAGAATTGTCGGACGACACACTTCTTCAACAAAACTAGACAACCCCATCACAAACTTATTCATTCTATACATAGAGTTTGTTACAAATGTTATATCATAATTAGATAGTGGGTGAACTTTAGAGAAACTTTAGAGAATACTCATTCACACTCATTCCCCCTTGACGAAGGTTCATGAATTACACTAACTTCTTATCCATCAACTCTAAGGGGAAAAACCTATCAAAAAAAGGTCTTCTTTAACACTCCCCAATCTACAAGGTCTTCCCTTGCAGATCTATCATCCCTTCATTACTCAAACCACACTTATGTTATATCTTTTAGTTGATAGGCGGCTAATTCCTCTTTTTCTCTATAAATTACTCCCATAGAGTCTACCACCTTTAATACCTCCTCAATAAATCCTTGTGGATTCTCATCCACTTTGCTTCCATAAAAATTAGGAGGATTCATCCTCATGAAATGTCAGACTCCAGAAGTAGGAGTACTTACATAAGGGTTCACTTGAGGTCCAACTCCTTCATTAGGTAAGTCCGTCATGGCTTGATCATGAGTACTGTCGACTTGCGCTTGAGTAGTGACGACGTGAGCTTGATTCGTCATGAGTTGGATCAAAGTTTCAAAAGCAACCCTTATCTCCAATTAGACATATACCGTTTAATGTTGGGAGCTTGAGGACCTTGGGGTACTGGAGGAGGAACAATATCATTCATATTCTCTTAGTTAGCTATAGCGACTTGTTCACCTCAGGGAGAAACTATCTCTTGCACTTTTCTTGCGGGCTTGTTTCTTGTATACATATTCTATAAATACAAGAGATGACATTAGGAAAACACACTCAACGAACTGAACTCTGTGGAACGACACAAGAGTAATGGAGAAATTAAAACTTCAATCATCCTATAGTTTATCGCTCATAGATGTGTCGTGACTCATATTAATAAAGAAGGCTCTACAAGACTTGGCTTGTGTGACTTTAGACCCTAAGACTATCTATCATAACCTTATGCTCTGCTACCAATTTTGTAACGACTAGGGATCATCCTCTAGAAGTTACACGGCGTATGTGACCTCTTGGAGGTCTTGTACATGTCTCTTAGCTTTCATTAATCAGATAGGTATGAATAGTAGTGCGAAATTAAAACTTTTTTACAACATAAATGATAAGAAACTCTTTCATAAAAGGCAAGAAAACAAAGTCTCATCATAACAAGAAAACTTACACACATCTTAATATCATCGGGTAATGGAATTTACGTATAAAAGAATCAAATAGTCTATTACAAGTCTTAAATAGAAGGAAAACTAAACATACTTCATGTTCTTGAACATATGAGGACATAAAAATCTTGAGAGAACTCTATTTCCCAAGGTTCAACTTCTAGAAACATCCTCTTGCCTTCCACCTATAATTTTAGAAATACAAAATAGTATGAAGGTAGTACAAACATTGTACTAAGAATGGCGATTGTCACGACCGTGAAGCACCCCTTAGACGTAACTGGTGTGTTCGTCATGGAAGAGAACTTGGACAAGCCCTTAGCATTCGTCATAAAATATCATAGGTCAAAAATGCAAAAAATTAAAAACATTTACATGGTGAAGTATAAATAGACTTCTCACAAATCATATATGAAGTTTACATGGTCTCCTCGTTTAGTGAAGCACACATAGGCTTCTCGTTTACCATAACATACATTAAGAGTCAATTCTATTATCTCTGATATAAACCATTCAAGAGTATTACAATGTTGGGCATAATCCCATACACAAGTACAATATGCTATTATAGTATTACAACAATAGTCTCAACATAAGAAATGAATATGTTTTTTTATACATAAGCAATCCTTCTAATCTAGATAAGTGGCACCATCCTGGGACATTGAGGACCTACCATTAACTTGGGGAAAAGTCAAAGTCTTCTTGAAAATTGGCCTTCTACTTTTCAATTTCCCGAACATACATATTTGTAAAAATGTACATAATATGGGTTAGTATATCAACTTTCACTAATTATGGAATCATATGCACATAAAACCTTTGAAATCATGTTTAAAAGGATATTTTTCTGAAAATCATGATAAGTCACTTTGAAAACCTTTATTCCACACAAGAGAGCATATAAAAATCAATAAACATTACATTACTTAAGACAATTTCATATTCGACAGAAGGCCAATGTCATCATAAAATCATCTCAGCATGTATTGCATCATCATAAGGTCATATCAACATGAATAACTCCAGCATAATTTCATATCAAAAATTCATGTACAAGAGTTCATTACATTAAAGTATACAATACCTTTACGAATAATCTCATCCCAATCCTACAAGTGCAATGCTGATGTGAATCCCCATAATCCCACATAATCAAGTAAACAACAGAAGAGATCATAAGTAACACGTTGCTCTATATGACATAACATCATGAATAGTGATCATCATATATAGCAAATTAGACCAAAAGCATGTTCATCAATGAAACTAACATCATATAGGATCATCAACATGTAAATTCAACATATGAATTTCATTCATATTATAAATAAATAAGAACAACCTCCTAGGACTCCCCTCAAGGACAATAGTGCAATGTTTAAGAAGAGTCCCATGCCCGTACCTACACTAAGTAGAACCCCAATAGTCACCCTAGTTAGTGTTCACTTCATTACTTTTATCCAATCATTTTATTGTCGGGAACAATCGCCTTGACCGACAATAGACAAAGGGAGCTAAAAATGGAATCCAGTGTCATGAAACCCCACATCGAAAGAAGGTGGTCTACTTTCAAAGGTATAACCAAAACATGAACAAAACATTCTACGTGGATCCACTAGCTAGTATTCCTATGGTGGCAACATAGTGAAGGAACTAGGAGATATACATTGGACTCTATTTATGCACACTTGCATTGTAGTATCCATTTCACAATAATCATTGTGAACCTACCTTCCCACATTGGGAAGGAACACCTCTCATATCTTGTTCACTTGGTGCTAAGCTAAATTCCATTTCTGAAATTTCTTTAAGTCATTGTTAATTATCATAGCTTAATATAGGTCATAGGAGACTGAACCCTTGTATAATCATGTCATTAGGTCATTAGTCATTGCATGATAATTTCCTTTCAGTAAAACCCTTAATGTAGTGAGATCATCAAATCAATATCATATCATAGTATAACACACAAGTTATTCATATTCAACCTTGTATCGTCATACCATTAACATTATCTCAGAATTCAACATACTGATGGAAATTCATCATAATCATCATATTAACATATTCTTAATCTATTAACATATAAAACTTCAATTGAACATCATCACCAAGTATAATCCATCATCAATGATGTAAAGAATTAAAGATTAATAAGTATTACCAAATAGCCTCCAAAGCCTTCATCAAAATCTTACCCTCAATTCATCACAATTATTCAATAATACACTCATAATTATCATAATATAGTGATTTAAACAATAATATAATCAATTTCAATAAACCTAATCATCTACAACTCTAAGTCATAGTTAGGGTTAGGAGAAAGGGTTCAATCATTGATTCTTCCATAGAACGAAGACAGAGACTAAAAAATACATCAATTATCCCAAAAAAACATAATCTATCATTATTTATAACAGTAAGTAACCATTAAATCCAATTGAAATACAACTTACAAAATTGGAATGAAACTCATGTTTTTGACATCTTTGCAAAGTAATGTTTGAAGAGCCTCTTGGGGAAAGACATCCCATGAGTGTCGAGCTTCCATACCGTAGGATTCCATTAATATTGACGCAAAAAAATCATTAGTCTTGGGGCACTAATCAAGCTTGGAGTTTGTCTTCAATGTTGTGTCTTGGAATAGAGAGAAAGTAAAGAAAAGTTGCAGAGAATTGGGTTTGGGAAATAATGGGTGTTGGATTAGTTTAATGAGGGTAAGTCTTTATATAGACCCCCAACTAACATATTTAACCATAGATTAGTACTTAGTTACTTAATTATCTAACCAATTAATTAACTCCCTAAACTAGAAACTTAACAATTAATTCGATGACCAATCGACAAAGCCACGTCTACGCCCCGCCGGTTGAAATACGAACCGTTCTTTTAGTCCGTGGTTTTTGTTAGAGAGCGTGGTTTTGAGACTTTTTGAAAATATTCTAAGTGTCAAACTATGGATCTATCAAAGCATTGTCGATCAAATGACGACTCATCATTTGGCTCATCGCTTGGCTCATGTCATTTTTATAGTTTCGGGAATAAATGTAGGATCCTCTCCAAGGACCCTTAGGGTGATTCTTGGTGAGTCGTACCTAAACTTTTAGACCCTAAACACACTATAATACTTGTTTAATACGTTTCCATTGAAACCTGCCAAGGAACACTACCACACATTTTACAATTTAGCGGACGTCATGGTCGTTTCTAAACGCTTTTAATCTAACACTTCCTAAACAGTTTCAACTCATTTGTTTAGGAGTATAAACGTTTTATATGTCTTAGTAACTGATGTGAGGTTGTGGATTAGGTCATGGACTTTTGCAGTGTTATGGCAATATGAAAAAAACATATTTTAAAAAGGACACTTTAGTTGATATATACTTTTCATGCTATTTTAATAAAACCTCATGAACCAAGTGTACAAGACATCATATAAGTAATCATTAACATACAAGGTAGTACTTTTGTGATTCTCAACATATAGTTGTTTTCATTAAGTAACACAATAATAGTATAGAATATAGTATCAAAAGTTATCCAAAGACTTACCTAGGTATGCAATAAAGAGACCACTCATACAAACTCTTCAATACACACCTAAGTGATCCTTAAGACTAGCAAAGATAAGCACATTTATTTTCAAATTAATAAGTCAACATTCATTACTAATGATACTAGAGAAAACATACATGATTTTATGAACTTCACATAAAGACCATCCTCTAAGACATTCCTGAAGTTACACTAGTGAAAATTGAAAGTAGCATTTCATACCACTACTTCCACTTAGTGCTCCTTAAGAATTACCCTAGAATAGGCACATCCCATTCAATCATTACATTTCCTTCATCAACATTAGAAATAGAATCATCTTTTTTCATTAAAATCATATAGTATCCCATTCATTTTTTTAAATAACAAGAACACACCAAGACTCGCTCCAAATGTCTACTTCTGCATAAATGGCATCCCATTTCAGCACCTACTCTAAGTACAACACCCTTAGGAAGACCTAGTTTATCATATTCATTTGTAGGGGGCTAGCTTAAACAGACTAGACCATGAGTTCTTGACATGGAATCTCGGTATTAACCCCTACCCGATGTGGGATCCCTACTTGCCTAAGGTAAGGTAATTCTTTAAGCCTTTACACAGATCTCAAATAGCTACACATATGCGGGATCATAGTTTAGGGATAAGAATATTTCTTCGAAATACTACGTCTCAAGTCATGATGAATACTCATCTTATGAGGTGCATTGGATACAACATCTCTACTCACGAAGAGTATCCACCCCTTCTCCAAATCCTCTTTATGCTAAGTATAGCTCCCCCATGAAGTCTTAGCAATTCATTACATTCATTATCTATAGATTATGAGATAACTACTAAGAAATACATCTTAACCTAACATTAATTTTATTAGAATGATCTTGGAAATAGTGAAGTTGTTACTAATCACTTAATATCAACTCACGAAGAATGTCCACCCCAAAATCCTCCTTTTCATTTGTAGAGTTCTTAGGATTATAGAGGTTGATGCTAGAAACTATTTCTCTAATAATGAATAGTATATACCCCTGTTCATTCTTAAACTTGATTTATTCTTTGTATGTGTGAGTTTAAGTGATAAAGCCTTTCACATAACATTGTGTCCTTATCATGATCATACTAAATTTATCATGATCCACAACAAGTATACCTCACATTCACATCGTACTTCAATTAGGCATAATACTTCAAGATACCCATTCATAACTTCATAAGACGTCCCTATACATATGCTTCATAACTTCACTTTACTTGACTTCCAATGCCTGCAAGGCCTTAATCACAATTCACAAATACATTCGTATACATCAACTAAACACCACCATCATATGTGAACTATACCACTCAAGATTAATTCAAGAAGACTAGTGCAATTAGGCCAATTTACCCTTCATCCAAGCCTTGATCATATTTAATAAATTCTCTAACAATTTATCATACTTAGATATAAATATAAGTAGACAATCATAATATAACTTAGTTTAAAAATAATTCTAATGATATCCAATCATAGTCATGAAACCCACTTCATAAGCAAAAATTAGAGAATTAGGGTGATCATGGGTTCACAAAATATTTATCATAAAATCATCAATTAACTTTGGAACATAATAATTAATACATTAAAACCTTTTCATGTAGGAACCCATGCTTATAATTCAAAATAGAAGAATATGGGATTTTGATACCTTTTTGAAAAGCCTTTGGATTGGCTCCTTGAATGAAAAAGAATCAAGATAAGTTATCATACTTAATTGAATAAAGCCCATGAAATTAGGGTTGGAAACTTGGAGATTTGGCCTTTTTCCTTGGAGCTTCAAGTTCATCAATAGAGGATCTAACTAGAAAAAGAATTTTTTTAGAGAGATGAGAGCTTACACTTTTTTTTATTCTAATTGAGGGTTGGTGTTTTTCATTAGGGTAATGGGTGTATAATGACATTAATTAAATATATAATACACCCCCAATATACCTAAAATAACCCTACATTAATTTTACCATTTTAAACAAGTCAAACTTAACATAAATTTTGGAATTATCGTTGGAAAGAAACTCGGCATCGCGGAGATATTTCAATAAGATTTTTGGAAATAAACTTTTTTACAATAGAGTCCGTGAAGAGTTTGAGACGCAGAACAAATCTTTGTCCCTTGATTAATCTAGTCCGTGATGGGGACTTCTTTCATCCATGTGCAACCTCTTGATTCCTTGGGCATCTTATTTGCTAAAGGTTGGGTCCTCCTAAAAAACCACTAGGGTTGTCCTTGGGGGGTCGTTACCTGATTTATTGACCCTAAATATGTCCTTCTAGGTGTTATTGTCAACCCCACTGATTTTAGAGTCTAAAAAACACCTAAAAATATATAAAAAATAAAAGGACACAACTAGCATACATTAAAGACTAGTTTCCGAACGTCCTGGTCGTTCTTTGATGTTTGGCTTTAAAACTCTTGAAACTAACTTGTAAAGCTATTATTCATCATTTTGACACCTTATTAACTCATAAAACTCATTATAGACTCTATCTTGTCCAATTTGATTTTGAGGGTTCTCACATTCTCCCCAACATGGAAAAATATTCGTCCTCGAATGACACTAAACACCTTCAACGACTATGAGAGTCAACTAGAAGATCACAACACACATAATCATGGATACAACATTCATAGTGAATGAACAAAACTAACAAGAAACACGAACTTTACATCAGTATGCACTCTAAGCAACAAAAGCGATTTGGAAATATTTCCAAATTTCATAGTTCACACATAATTCATCATTTTCATTGCATTATGGAGGAACTACCTTCTCCAAATTAATGCATGACCATCATTCGATTATAAATCTCAACATTCAATAACTTTGAAATCTCACATTGGCATATAAACATAACAACTTATAATGCAATTAAGCAAACATCATTAGATACACATGACATGAGAAATATAGATTAACTACCACAATATTCCCATGTTACTATGGTATCATCAAGAGCATGCAAAAACATTATACCATCAAAGGAACTAATAAGATAAAGAGACATGCAATTCATACTAATATGCAAGGCTCATAAATATAACAAAACTATTAAGAATTTTGGTCTCAAGCTTAAGTAAGAATGGAAGGAAAACATAAGTATATCAATCACCTTATAACTCAACTCATTCTCCCCCACTTAGGGTAAACCCATCTGAGAACAAATAAAAAACAACCATAAGAAACTATGACTTTTAGGGGCCTTCATTCCGGATTAGCTTCTTTGTTAGATTGTACCATATAAAAAAGGTTTTTCTTTTGAGTATTCGGCTGCGGGAAATCTTGAGGAGCTTGGTTGGTCTCCTTTCTGTTTTCCTTGAGGACTGGGAAAGCTCTCATCTTATGACCCTTGTTCCCACATCCAAAACATCTATTTGTACAGACAAGACACTTACCCAAGTGTTTCTTCCAACATGTAGTACATATAGTCCTCTCAAAAGTAGGCCACCTCCACCACTTCCTTGAATTTTTTTTGAAGATCTACCCTTTCTTAGAACAGAGGAATCATGAATATAAAACCTCTTCTCAAGCATAGATTGGCTCGGTTAATCGGACCTAGCCCTCTTCCCATCTCTATTAATCTTTCTAATCTTGGACTCCTCCATTTCTTGGGTATACACCATGAGTCTATAGATATCCATATCATGATGGAGCTTTTCCGTATAACAGTCTTCTTCAACAAAACTAGACACCCCATCACGAACTTATTCATTCTAGCCCTAGAGTTGGCTACCAAGGTTGGGGCATGCTGAAAGAGTTGGGTGAACTTGAGAGAATACTACTTCAATCTTATGCCCCCTCGACGAAGGTTCATGAACTCCGCTAACTTTTTATCCCTCGACTCAAAGGGGAAAAACGTATCAAGAAAGGTTGGCTTAAAAACTCCCCAATCTACCGGGTCTGTCCTTACGGGGCTGTCATCCCTCCACTGCTCAAACTAGAATTGTTCCACATCGTTTAGTTGACAGGGGAATTGTTTGATTTTTCTCTAAAAGTTACTACTATAGAGTGTACCACCTTGAATACCTCCTCTATAAAGCCTTGTGGATCCTCATCTACCTTGGTGCCACAAAAAGTAGGAGAATTCATGCTCATAAAATCTTGGATTCTAGAAGCAGGAGTACTTGCATTTGGGTTCACTTGATGTCCAACTCCTTGGTTAGCTTAGGTCATCATGGCTTTAGCATGACTAGTGATGACTTGAGCTTGAGTCTTCATGAGTTGCGTCAAAGTTTTAAAAGAAGCCCATATCTCCACATTACACATATCCCCTTCAACATTGGGAGCTTTTGGACTTTGGGGAACTTTAGGGGGAACCTGATTCACATTCTCTTCAGGGATTTGTTCACCCTGAGAAGTAACCCCCTTTTCCACTATTCTTGCAAGTAACCTTGTTGTATTTGTATCCTATAAATACAAGAGAAGAAATTAGGAAAAGATAGTTACAAAACACAACTCTATCGCATGACACAAGAGTAATCAAGATGGTCAAATTTCTATCGTATTATAGCCTCTCGCACATAGATGTTTCGTGACTCACACCAATGAACAAGATACTACTCAATATGTCTTCTGAGACTTTGGAACCTAAGACTATCTCTAATAACATTATTCTCTTATACCATGTTTGTAATGACCGGGGAGGACCCCCTAAAAGTTACACAGAGTACTTGATCTCTTGGAGGTCTTTTAAAAGCCTCTTATGTGTGTAATATATACACTGAAAAGCCTCAGACCATAGTAGGGGTGAGAGGGTCCTAGTGTGTTGGCTTTTGACTCTTGTCGATCGAACCCTTCGAGAGTGGTAGCATGGGAGGTATAGAACTTCCGCACAGTCTCCTCGCTATAAGTATAAGGTTCTCAAGCCATCCACTGGCACTCATAAATATGAAAGAGGCGATGAATGTTGTCCATAGTGTGTAAACTCTCCATGAGAACTCTACGCACCTCAATATTCAGCCAAGTAATCCTTTCTTTCTCATTCAGCATTTTTGCATCCCGATAGATATGTCATTGGCGCTCAACATTATCATTTGTTTGGCTATATCTCCAGTAGAGTAGGGTCATCATTTTGCGGCGTTGGGACTTCTCCCGAACTGGTGGCCTTATCATACGAGGTAGCTTGGCTCTTTGAACTTGAGTCGATGCTGGATCTTGAAGCAGACCCAGGAGCAAACAGGGACTCAATACCAGAAGTAGACCGAGCTTATGACCCGATTAGTGTATCATCCTCGTTAGACTTGGAAGCAATGACTACATCAGAGAGAAGCTTATGGGGCTTGTTCAGAGTAGCCCGGGATGCTACGGTTGGTGTTCTCCCTGTGGTGGGGACATATTCAAGGTATTTTTCCCCATTTGTATCATTAAAGATCAATTTTTAGGAAGGTGGCGTTGACTTGGTCCTCCCCTTAATTGTGATTGCCTTTTTAGTGTCAGTGTACCTGTGATGGTGGTGTTATTACCTAAAAAACCTAAAACACACACTAAAAAACATAGAACAAAAAACAAACCAAAATATTAAAAAAACTAAATTAGACAGAACCTATTATTATAACCTACAGTGTCTATCAACAATCTGCAGGTTAACCTATGGTGTGTGGATCCCTTCTGTATCACAGATACCCCAAAACTTTGATCTTTGATGGGAACCACAGATATGCAAAATTGTTAGCAGATTGATCTGTAGACCGTGTCCAAATATATGATTCCACACATAGTGGAAAGTGTTTATGCCACCTACCATAGACCTAATACATAGTCAGTAAACGGGGTCACGTGGTTTGGATAATTGTAAAGTATCATACATGCTTCAGTTTGAAGCCCAAATTTTATACCATTTTCAACAATATCTTAGTCTAATGATATATTTCAACATAGATTATGCTAGTTAATCATTTAAAGGGTTTCTATTACTCAATTTTACAAGTATTACATGCAATTAAGGATCCTGAGTTAAAATTTACATTTCGACTTATATTACACTAGGTTTACATATTAGAAAGGAAACACTACCGTCCCAAGGGTTCATTTACTTCTAGTTTAGCATAAAATTTCATCTATTACTTAACACAAGGTCAAGACCTAATTCTCGACTTGCAAATTGGGCTTGTACTCTTCAATGTCCCGAACCTACATATTTGTATAAATGTAGAGAATATGGGTTAGTATATCCACTTGTACTAAGTATGGAATTATATGCACATAAAACTTTTGAAATCATGCTTAAAAAGACATTGTGCTCAAAACCATGCTAAATAACTTTGAAAACCTTTATTCACACACAAGAGAGCAGATAAAAATCAATAAACATTACATCACTTAAGGTAAGTTCATATTCAACATAAGGCCAATGTCCTCATAAAATTATCTAAACAGGCATGCATCATTATAAGGTCATATCCATATGAATTACTCCAACATAATCTCATAAAAACAATTCATGTACAAGAGTTAATAACATCAAAGCATACAAGACCCTTACAAATAATCACATCCCAAGCCTACAAGTGCAATTCTCATTTGAAGCCCCATAACCCCACCTAATCAAGTAAACAAGAAAACAGATCATACGTAACACGTTGCTCTATATAACATATCATCATGAATAGTTATCATCATGTATAAAAAATTAGACCAATATCATGTTCATCAATAAAACTAACATCATAAAGGATCATCAACATGTAAATTTCAACATATGCATTTCATTCATATCATAAATAAATAAGAAAAACCTCCAAGGCCTCCCCTCAAGGACAACATGTGCAATGTATGAGTAGAGTCCCATGCCAATACCTACACTAAGTAGAACCCCTCAAGTCACCCTAGTTAGTTTTCACTTCATTACATTCAACTACTCAATTTACTGTAGGGAATAATCGCTTTAATCGACAATAGACCAAGTGTGGTTAACATGGAATTCGGTGTCATGAAACCCCACACCGAATGAAGGTGGTCTACTTGCTAATGTATAACCAAAACATGAACATAGCATTCTAGGTGGATCCACTAGTCAATTTTCCTATGGAGTCAACATAGTGAATATACTAGGAGATATATGTTGGACCTTATTTATGAACACTTGTATTGTAGTCTCCATCTAAGGAGAATCATTTTGAACCTACCTTCACACATTGGGAAGGGACACCTTTCATATCTTGTTCAGTCAGTGCTAAGCTAAATTCTCTTTTTTAAATGTCTTTAAGTTATTGTTAATAATCATAGCTTAATATAGGCCATAGGAGACTAAACCCTTGTATAATCATGTCATTATGACATTAGGTATTGCATGATAATTTCCTTTCAATACAACCCTTAATGTAAAGAGATCATCAAATCATCATATCATAGTATGGCACACAAGTGATTCATATTCAACCTCGTATCATCATACCCTTAACATGATCTCACAATTAAACTTACTGATGGCATTTCATCATAATCATTATATAATCAATATTTTTAATCTATTAACATATAATACTTCAAATGAACATCATCAACAAGTATAAGGCATCATGAGTGAAGTAAAGAATTCAAGATCAATAAGTATTACCAAACAGCCTCCAAAGACTTCACAAAGATATTACCCTCAATTCATAAAAATTTTCCAATAATACACTTATCATAATCATAATGTAGTTATTTAAAGAATAATATAATGAATTCCAATAACCTTAATGATCTACAAGTCAAATTCATAGCAAAGGTTAGGGGAAAAGGGTTCAATCATGGATTCATCCATAGAACAAGGTCAAAGACTGAAAACTACATAAATTATTCCATAAAAATAATAATCAATCATTATTTATCACATGAAATAACCATCAAATCCAATTGAAATGCAACTTACGAAATTGGAATGAAACCGATGTTTTTGACACCTTGGGAAACCTATTTTCAAAGAGTCTCTTGGGGAAAGAGATCCCATGAGTGAAGAGATTTCATGCCGTAGGATTCCATCAATATTGATGGAAGAAATATTTAGTCTTGGATCCCTAATTAATCTTTGATTTGGTCTTCAATGTTGTGTCTTGGAATAGAGAGAAAGTAAAGAAAAGTTGGAGAGAATTGGGTTGGGAAATAATGGGTGTTAGTTTAATTTAAAGAGGGTTAGTCTTTATATAGTCCCCCAACTAACTTAATTAACCACGCCTTAAACCTTAGTTTATTAAGTTTATTAATTAACTGACCAATTAATTAATTCCCTAAATGAGAAACTAAACAGTGAAACTAGACGCCTAATTGATGAAGCCACATCTATGCCCTGTCGATTGGGACGTTTTGAAAATTTTACAAGTGTCCAACTATGGAGCCATCAACGGTGCTTCGATCAAATGACGACTCGTTAATTGGCTCTCGGAAATTTGATAGTTTTAGGTATAAATGTAGGATCCTCTCTAAGGACCCTTAGGGTGATCCTTGGGGAGCCGTAACTGGATGTTTCGACCCTGAACACACTCTAATACTTGTTTAATACCTTTACAAAAAATTTCATCAAAATTTTAATCCTAAAACCCATATAAACATGTTAAGGCACACTAGAACACATTTCACAATTTAGCGGACGTCATGGTTGTTTCTAAACGCTTTGACTCTAACACTTCTTAAGTAGTTTCAACTCATTTGTTTAAGATTAGAAATAGTTTTTTAAGTATTAGTTAATTATGTGAGGGTCTAGATTAGGTCATGGACATTCGCAATGTTACATTATCCCCCTGTAAGAACATACATTCCCGAATGACATTTGAATCCTTTTGTAGGGATAGAATGACACAAGACTAGAATCCCAACCAACAAAAACATAAGCAACAGAAAACCATCATGAGTCACAACTCATAGGAGTAATTCACTACTCCATTCTACACATAAACATGTCATTACACATAGCAAGTCAAATTTCACAATTTATAACATTTAAGGGCTCAACATCACAACCTGAGGAACTACCTTCTTAATATCAATATGAGATAAACATAAACATCAAGAGTTACCATGAAAACCTCCTTTGAAGAAATATTTAACATGATCATTATTCCCATGAGCGAGGAGCACTACCTATAAGTAAAACGGAGTCGTCAACCTCTCGGAGGTCTAGGACAAGCCTCTTAGAGATTTTTCATTGCATTTTATATGAAAATTAGTGGAAAGTTAATAATTTCGTAACACATCATATTCTAGAACATCACTTTATATATATATATATATATATATATATATATATATATATATATATATGTATGTATATAAGTTTAGACTTTAAGACTCCTTGCCAACATAACACACAACTCAGTAGAATAAAATAGGGACACGACCGTTACAACATAAAACACCATCTAAGATATTACATAAATTTAATTAGAACTTAACATAGGTTACCCTTAAATCATAAGGATTCCTTTAGTCCTAGAAGTCATAAGGAATAGGCTTTTTGGTACTAGCTTGAGTAAGAGAGAATCCATAGGTCAAACTATTTGCAACAACTTCTTCGAAAAAGGGGTCTTATTAGAACCTTTTTTCCGAAACCGGAAGGTACATCTTCTAATCCTGCCATTCTCCATACTATTATTATGGATATGGAGAAATGGGAGATCAATCAAAGCCCTTCACTTAGTAGAGATCCTCTATCCATCAACACCCACACTTTGTGTAATAAGATAAAGAAGAATGGTATTATTACAAGAATTCACTAAGTATGGAAACCGTGCAAAAACATGCATTTAAAGAGGACATTTCATTTGAAATCATGCAACATGTCTTTTGAGTAAAATTCATGTAGATTGGAACATATAAGCACAACATAGTTCACATATATCAGATAGACTTTTACACTACTTATAATAGGATATGAACCCACTCATCATACTTTCATACATATTCAATACATTTCCTCTCTTTTATATTTAACTTTTTTCCTTAAAGAACCCTCAAGTGTAGTAATTGAATTGTATCACCTTGAGGTTGACTTAAAATAGTCTTTCATAGATATGTTTCATAACACAACCAAAGATATTTACAAGTCTTAAGCACATCATAAACATATGTTTCACAATATGGCCATCCCCTAAGACATCCCCTAAGTCACACTAGTGCAGTGTGTAGGTAGCATCTTATAATACTACTTCCAGCAAGTGTACCTATGAAGTTACCCTAGACTAGGCATATCATACTCAATAAGTCATAATACTTGCATTCATAACTAGACATAAGGCACATACTTCATAGTATCATATGAGGAATCTTTCCTTTACTACAACCTCAATCATAACTCACTTAGTTCATAAAATAAATAAACCACCTTCATAACCCCTTCACAAGCCTACTTGTGAAATGTACACATGTATACCATACCCCCGCATATACTAAATAAACTTATTTAGAAGCCACAATAGTAATTCACATGTATACTCATAATTTATACCTTGGCATAGTAACGTCACATAACATGCATTCATACAGTTCATACATACATAACATAAGTCTTACTTTCATACATGTACTAATCTTATCCTTTCTTTGAATTTACTAGTGCAATGCATGGGAAGGATCCATAAACCTACCTATACTAAGTAATGTTCTCAATGAGTTGTGATAAGGGTCCATAATCTTACTTTAGTTCATTTCTTCGCCTTTAGGAGACATAACGATAATCGACATAGAACATGTGAGCTACATAGAAGCCGTAATTCTCTTCCCACACCGTAAAGCGAGGGATAAGTGTAACGACCTGTTTAGTCGTTTTGAGCAGCAGATTTTATTCGGGAAAAACTGGGCCATACTACGGACACCACGACGGACCGTCGTAGGCACGACGGCCCGTCGAGGGTGTATCGTTGCAACATACTTAGAAATTCTGAAATTGGGTACTGAAAATCGACTCTCTGTAAATTGTGACGGACCTGCAGGACGTGCCGTTACAGCCACGACGGACCATCGTGAGCTCCCGTTGCAAAACACTTTAACTTTTGAGAATTTGGTTCAAGAAACGAGTTTCTGACCGTCATGACGGAGGTGCAGGACGGACCGTCACAGGGGTGACGGGCCGTCACAGACCACCTGGAAGTTGGGAGGTTGCAACGGCCATCGTGACGGACCGTCGCAGGCATGACGGCCCGTCACAGGCTGCGCAATCCCAGGCAGTTTAGGAATTCTCCACACGTTTTAAGGGTCGTTTTTGACTATTCTTTCCTTAATTATAAAGATTGAGGGTTAACATTAATAAGTCTAGTTACTTAGGGGTTAAAAGGGGTAACCTTAAGTGAATTAGTGGGGTTTGTTGTCCTTTTTCACACTTAATTATATGATTAATTAGGGTAAAAGAAAGAGGGTTTGAACATAAGAAAACAAAAGAGAAAGAAGAAGAAAGAGAGAGAGGGCAGTCGATCAAAGGGGAGAAAACAAGCTTGGGAATTTCTTGTTGATTTCAATTCTTCGGTGGAGTTAGGTTATGGTTTATGTTACGATATTCGTAGTGAACTCTTAATAGTGAATGTTATGTGTTGATAGTATTGTAAACCCTGCTATGTGCTTAAATTGTATGCTTGCATGATTATGATTACGAAATTGTGATGAATTAACAAGCATGATGAAGCTATTGAATCCCAATCTTGACAGAACCCTAATTCGCTTGATATATTATATAATAAGATTGATGATGCCTTAGTATGAAAGAAGGCTTGATAAATTATATAATGATAATGAGGATGCCTTAGTATAAAAGAAGGCTTGATGAATTAGGGGATCGGGTGCCACGTTCCGGTACCAGGATAGAATGAATATGAGGATCGGAGTGTCACGTTCCAACACCAGAATGAATATGAGGATCGGAGTGTCACGTTCCGACACCAGGATAGAATATGAGGATCGGGTGCCACGTTCCGGTACCAGGATAGTATATGAGGATCGGAGTGCCACGTCCGGCACCAGGATAGAAATAGAGGAGCGGAGTGTCACGTACCGACACAAGAGGAAGAAAGATAATGAATCTTGAAAGATAATGAATATACTCAATCTAATGAACTTAATTCCCAAATGAGTATGGTATTAAGGCTTGAGTCCTCATGTGTGAACTTGATGGTAATTGTTAATGATAAAGTAATTGCTGTTGCTACATGTTGAGTATTGTAGTTAATTTACATTATTATTGATATATATGTTCCCTATTTTGAGTTAGCCGATGATATCTACTCAGTACGTGTGGTTGTACTAACCCCCCTACTTTTATGTTTTCCTTTTGTTATTTGTGTTATGCAGCAAACGTTCCGTCAACTTCACACAACAGTAATTCGGGCCAGATTCGTCATACCGGATCTCAGGGTGAGCTAACGCTTCTAGCTTGGACTGGATCTTCTTCTATAAGTCTTGATGCCTTGACTTCCGGCATGGACTAGTTTCTTATGTATTTTTAGCTTCTTAGACATTCTTAGATAGTTTAGTTAGTAAATTGATCATAGATGTTCTTGTGATGATAACTTCCAGATTTTGGGGATGATATAATAGTTGAGTTGTTTTATTTATGAGTTTAAGTCTTCCGCATTATTTTCTGTTGATATTATATTGAAATGTTAAGGTTTAGATGGGTTGGTTCGCTCACATAGGAGGGTAAATGTGGGTGCCAGTCGCGTCCCCGATTTGGGTCGTGACAGACTTGGTATCAGAGCCTTAGGTTCATTGGTCTCATCACACAAGAACAGGTCTAGTAGAGTCTTAAGGAACGGTAGGGGGACGCCTTTACTTTTCTTTGAGAGGCTATAAGACTTTAGGAAAATTTCATTCTTTCATTCTTCCTTTCGTGCTACTACTTGAGTCCAATTGGTATCTAGGTGATACAAATTGGTATCTAACCATCTTCATTCTATTTCGCAGATGGTTAGAACTAGAGCAACGACCGCACCAGCAGCGACAACGGAAAGACAGGAAACTACTGAGCCAGCCACTGGGCTGTGGCTCGAGGAAGGGTAACGGCAAGAGGCCGTGGAAGAGGTCGTGGGAGGACGTCCTCTAGAGGGAGAGGACGAGCCCCTAGCCCATCTGATACTAGGGCAGTGACTCCTCCACCGACCGAGGAGGTGATAAGAGAGGGTGAGGAAGGGGAGAATGAACAAGGACAGAATGAGGAAATGCCACCCCAACCTACCCCAGAGATGATCAACCAAGTACTGGCTTATCTTAGCGGGTTGTCTGATCAGGGTCAGGCACCTCCAGTGGTTCTGCACCAACACCTTCGGTTTCAGAGATACGACATGCGGCTACTATGGCTCCCCGCATGGATGCATCATTGGGAATAGGCACATTTCCATGTCTGACTACTGGGCCTATTATGACAACGATCAACATGAACTTTAGTAAGTTCTTGAAATTGAAACCTCCAGTCTTCAAGGGTGCAGAATCTGAGGATGCTTATGATTTTCTGGTTGATTGTCATGAGCTACTACACAAGATGGGGATAGTAGAACAGTTTGGCGTTGAGTTCGTTAGCTATCAGTTCCAAGGGAACGCCAAAATGTGGTGGCGTTCACATGTGGAGTGTCAACCAACAGAGGCACCACCAATGACTTGGGAATCATTCTCTACCCTATTTATGGAGAAATATATCCCAAGAACTTTGAGAGATAGAAAGAGGGATGAGTTCTTGAGTCTGGAGCAAGGTAGAATGACGGTTAACGCATATGAGGCTAAATTCGCGCACGCACATCCAGATACGCCACCCAACTCTGTTTCAGTCCACAAGAACGGATCCGCCGTTTTGTGAAGGGGTTAAGGTCAGAATTGCGGATTTCAGCCTTACAGATAGCGGCAACAGCAACATCCTTCCAAGAGGTGGTAGACTTTGTGATAGAGGTGGAAGGAGTGAAACCGGATGACTTCACCACAACGTCTATATCAAAGAGGTTTCGAAGGGGAGGTGAGTTTAATGGTTCTCACTCTAGAGGACAGAGCTCCGGAGGCTACGCATGTCGACCAATTCAGTCTTCACTACAGACTGTAGTTGGGGGTCCACCTCAGAACGGTCAACACTTCTCTGAGAGGCCGATGTGTGATCCCCGAGAATGTTATGGATGTGGAGAGATTGGACACCTTAAGAGGTATTGTCCAAACCAGAGTTACAGAGCCCCACTGGCTAGAGGTAGGGGTGGTAATGGTAGAGGTCTTATTCTGGAGGCGTGGTGGCCGAGGTAATGGTGGTCACCAAAACGGCAGAGGTGAAGGGCAAAACGGAGCCACTACTACACAACATGGTAGGGGCAACGGACAGACAAATAATGGGGCTCATTGCTACGCTTTCCCTGGGAGATCTGAAGCGGAGGCGTCTGATGCTGTTATCACAGGTAATCTTTTGGTTTGTGATTGCATGGCATCTGTATTATTTGACCTGGCTCCACATTTTCTTATGTATCTTCCTCATATGCTAATGGTCCGAATTTACATTGTGAATTGCTTGACACGCCTATTCGTGTTTCTACTCTGGTGGGTGAGTCTGTGATAGTCGAAAAAGTGTATAGGTCTTGTTGGTGAATTTTGTGGGGAGCAACACTTACGTAGATTTGGTCATCTTAGAAATGGGTGACTTTGATGTAATTCTGGGTATGACTTGGCTTTCTCCAAACTTTGCGATTTTGGATTGTAATGCCAAAACGGTGACGTTAGCCAAGCCTGGGGCAGATCCGTTAGTGTGGGAGGGCGACTACAGTTCCAGTCCGGTGCGTATTATCTCCTTTATTCGTGCTCAGAAGATGGTTAGTAAGGGTTGTCTAGCTTTCTTGGCACATCTTAAGGATGACACTACCCAAGTACCTTCGATTGAGTCAGTTTCGGTAGTCCGTGAGTTTTTAGATGTGTTCCCTGCAGATCTTCCTGGTATGCCACCGGATAGGGATATTGACTTCTGTATCGATCTTGAACCGGGTACTCGCCCCATTTCTATACCCCCTTATAGAATGGCTCGCGCAGAGTTAAGAGAGTTAAAGGCTCAACTTCAAGAATTATTGAGTAAAGGCTTCATTAGACCAAGTGCATCTCCTTGGGGTGCTCCGGTGCTATTTGTGAAGAAGAAGGATGGGAGTTTCCGAATGTGCATAGATTACCGACAGTTGAACAAAGTAACTATTAAGAACAAGTACCCCATTCCTCGCATTGATGACTTGTTCGATCAGTTACAAGGTGCTTGTGTCTTCTCAAAAATTGACTTGAGATCCGGTTATCACCAATTGAAAATACGATCAACGGATGTGCCAAAGACTGCTTTTCGAACTAGGTAGGGCATTATGATATTTGTGGTAAGTCTTTTGGTCTTACAATGCCCCCGCCGCCTTCATGAGCTTGATGAACGGGATTTTCAAGCCATACTTGGACCTCTTTGTGATTGTGTTTATTGATGATATACTGATATACTCCAAAAGTAAGAAGGAACATGAGGAGCATTTGAGAATGGTGTTAGAGTTGTTGAGGAAGAAAAAGCTTTATGCGAAATTCTCAAGTGTGAGTTTTGGCTAGATTCAGTGTCCTTCTTGGGGCACGTGGTTTCTAAGGATGGGGTGATGGTGGATCCATCCAAGATTGAGACAGTGAAGAATTGGGTAAGACCTACAAACGTGTCAGAATAAGGAGTTTTGTGGGTTTAGCTAGCTACTACCGCCGATTCGTCAAGGGATTCTCTTCTATTGCTTCCCAATTGACGAACTTGACTAAGCAGAATGTTCCATTTGTATGGTCAGATGAGTGTGAGGAAAGCTTCCAGAAGCTTAAGACGTTGTTGACTACCGCGCCTATCCTCACCTTGCCGGTAGAGGGTAAAAACTTCAATTGTTTATTGTGATGCATCCTATTCTGGTTGGGTGGCAGTGCTAATGCAAGAGAAGAATGTGATTGCTATGCTTCGAGGCAATTAAAGGTGCATGAACGTAACTATCCGACCCATGATTTGGAGTTGGCCGCGGTAGTATTAGTAGTATTTGCACTAAGCAATGGAGACACTACTTGTATGGGGTTAAGTGTGAAGTCTACACTGACCATCGTAGCCTACAGTATGTATTCACTCAGAAAGACTTCAACTTGAGGCAGAGGAGATGGATGGAACTACTGAAGGACTACGACATCACTATCTTGTATCATCCGGAAAAGCAAATGTTGTGGCAGATGCTTTGAGTAGGAAGGCCGGAAGCATGGGAAGTCTAGCTCATTTGCAAGCTTCTAGACGCCCATTGGCTAGAGAAGTGCAGATTTTGGCTAATGACCTTATGAGGTTAGAACTAAACGAGAAGGGAGGATTGTTAGCTTGTGTAGAGGCAAAAAAATCCTTTCCTTGATCAGATTAAGGGGAAACAGTTTGATGATGAGAAACTAAGGCGAATTCGAGATAAAGTGTTGCAAGGAGAGGCTAAGGAAGCAATAATCGATGGGGAAGGTGTTTTGAGGATTAAGGGAAGAGTATGTGTACACCGCGTCGATAATTTGATCACCACTATTCTGACAGAGGCTCATAGTTCCGGATATTCTACATCCTGGTGCAACCAAGATGTACGCGACCTAAAGCAACACTTCTGGTGGAGTAGAATGAAGCGAGATATTGTTGAGTTTGTGGCCAAATGTCCAAATTATCAACAAGTAAAGATGAACACCAGAGGCCCAGAGGAACACTTCAGAGAATGCCCATTCCTGAATGGAAGTGGGAGAGAATCGCGATGGACTTCGTGGTTGGTCTTCCAAAGACATTGGGTAAGTATGACTCTATATTGGGTGATTGTTGATAGGTTAACTAAGTCTGCTCACTTCATTCCGGTCAAGGTGACCCACAATGGAGAGAAGTTAGCCAAAATCTACATCTCAGAAATCGTTCGGTTGCATGGAGTTCCACTCTCAATCATATCAGATAGAGGTACGCAGTTTACTTCTAAGTTTTGGAGAACATTGCATGCAGAATTAGGTACTAGGTTGGACCTTAGTACGGCGTTTCACCCTCAGAAGGGATGGTCAGTCTGAGCGAACGATTCAAGTGTTGGAGGACATGCTTCGTGCGTGTGTGATAGAGTTTGGTGGCCATGGGATAGCTTCTTACCGTTGGCAGAGTTTTCGTACAATAATATCTATCACTCCAGTATCGACATGGCTCCATTTGAAGCATTGTATGGGAGGAGTGGTAGTAGATCTCCCATTGGGTGGTTTGATGCATTTGAAGTTAGACCTTGGGGGACTGATCTGTTAAGAGATTCTATGGAGAAGGTGAAAGCTATTCAAGAAAAGCTTTTAGCGGCTCAAAGTAGACAAAAGGAGATGCAGACCGAAAGTTAGAGACTTGGAATTCATGGAAGGTGAACAAGTCTTGTTGAAGGTTTCACCCATGAAAGGGGTGATGCGGTTTGGAAGAAGAGGTAAGCTAAGTCCAAGGTATATTGGACCATTCGAGGTACTAAAGCGAATAGGGGAGGTGGCTTATGAATTAGCCTTGCCCCCAGGGCTGTCCGGAGTGCATCCGGTGTTTCATGTGTCCATGTTGAAGAAATACCACGGAGATGGAAACTACATTATCCGTTGGGATTCAGTTTTGTTGGATGAGAACTTCACTTATGAAGAGGAACCAGTTGCTATATTAGATAGAGAAGTTTGCAAGTTGAGTTCGAGAGAGATTGCATCCATCAAGGTTCAATGGAAGAATCGACCGGTTGAAGAAGCTACTTGGGAGAAGGAGGCAGATATGCAAGAAAAATACCCACATCTGTTTACAGATTCAGGTACTCCTTTTCGCCATTGTTTTTCTTCTTTTGATCGTTCGGGGACGAACGATGGGTAAATTGGTATCTATTGTAACGACCTGTTTAGTCGTTTTGAGCAGCAGATTTTATTCGGGAAAAACTAGGCCATACTACGGACACCACGACGGATCGTCGTAGGCACGACGGCCCGTCGAGGGTGTATGGTTGCAACATACTTAGAAATTCTGAAATTGGGTACTGAAAATCGACTCTCTGTAAATTGTGACGGATCCGCAGGACGTGCCGTTACAGCCACGACGACGACCGTCGTGAGCTCCCGTTGCAAAACACTTTAACTTTTGAGAATTTGTTCAAGAAACGAGTTTCTGACCGTCATGACGGAGGTGCAGGACGGACCGTCACAGGGGTGACGGGCCGTCACAGACCACCTGGAAGTTGGGAGGTTGCAACGGCCATCGTGACGGACCGTCGCAGGCACGACGGCCCGTCACAGGCTGCGCAATCCCAGGCAGTTTAGGAATTCTCCACACGTTTTTAAAGGGTCGTTTTTGACTATTCTTTCCTTAATTATAAAGATTGAGGGTTAACATTAATAAGTCTAGTTACTTAGGGGTTAAAAGGGGTAACCTTAAGTGAATTAGTGGGGTTTATTGTCCTTTTTCACACTTAATTATATGATTAATTAGGGTAAAAGAAAGAGGGTTTTGAACATAAGAAAACAAAAGAGAAAGAACAAGAAAGAGAGAGAGGGCAGTCGATCAAAGGGGAGAAACAATCTTGGGAATTTCTTGTTGATTTCAATTCTTCGGTGGAGGTAGGTTATGGTTTATGTTACGATATTCGTAGTGAACTCTTAATAGTGAATGTTATGTGTTGATAGTATTGTAACCCTGCTATGTGCTTAAATTGTATGCTTGCATGATTATGATTACGAAATTGTGATGAATTAACAATCATGATGAAGCTATTGAATCCCAAATCTTGAAAGAACCCTAATTCGCTTGATATATTATATAATAAGATTGATGATGCCTTAGTATGAAAGAAGGCTTGATAAATTATATAATGATAATGAGGATGACTTAGTATAAAAAGGCTTGATGAATTAGGGGATCGGGTGCCACATTCCGGTACCAGGATAGAATGAATATGAGGATCGGAGTGTCACGTTCCGACACCAGAATGAATATGAGGATCGGAGTATCACGTTCCGACACCAGGATAGAATATGAGGATCGGGTGCCACGTTCCGGTACCAGGATAGTATATGAGGATCGGAGTGCCACGTTCCGGCACCAGGATAGAAATAGAGGAGCGGAGTGTCACGTACCGACACAAGAGGAAGAAAGATAATGAATCTTGAAAGATAATGAATATACTCAATCTAATGAACTTAATTCCCAAATGAGTATGGAATTGAGGCTTGAGTCCTCATGTGTGAACTTGACGGTAATTGTTAATGATAAAGTAATTGCTATTGCTACATGTTGAGTATTGTAGTTAATTTACATTATTAATGATATATATTGTTCCCTATTTTGAGTTAGCCGATGATATCTACTCAGTACGTGTGGTTGTACTGACCCCCCTACTTTTATGTTTTCCCTTTTGTTATTGTGTTATGCAGCAAACGTTCCGTCAACTTCAACACAACAGTAATTCGGGCCAGATTTTGTCATACCGGATCTCAGGGTGAGCTAACGCTTCTAGCTTGGACTGGATCTTCTTCTATAAGTCTTGATGCCTTGACTTCCGGCATGGACTAGTTTCTTATGTATTTTTAGCTTCTTAGACATTCTTAGATAGTTTAGTTAGTAATTGATCATAGATGTTCTTGTGATGATGACTTCCAGATTTTGGGGATGATAATAATAGTTGAGTTGTTTTATTTATGAGTTTAAGTCTTCCGCATTATTTTCTGTTGATATTATATTGAAATGTTAAGGTTTAGATGGGTTGGTTCGCTCACATAGGAGGGTAAATGTGGGTGCCAGTCGCGTCCCCGATTTGGGTCGTGACAATAACACTTCATTAAGTTGTAACCAATGTTACATATATATCTAGGTGGTATCCAAGAGTTATAAACTACGGGTGCACGTAGTTATGGAACATGGAGATTGTTACTAGAAACCATGACTTATTAGGGTGGAGGTTTCCATCTCATGAGAAAACATCTATGTAGTTACACATTTTCATAACTTCATAAATCATATATTTCACCTGTATAGAAATAGATAATGATTCATAGGAGAACTATCCTTTCCTTAATCATCATGAACCTACCATATTCATAGATATGCATGAAGTGTGTGTGTGTCTATGTGTGTATATTGATATACATGATCACATAATGGCTATGACATTACGTGGAAGAAGTCACCCTCTAAAGATCACAACATACGTATAACATCCCTCAAGTCCGAAGTCATACACACATATATAGTACTAAGGTCTGTACAATACACACACTCACATTAAATCATAAGAGACAAGAACATATTCAATATTAGAATAGAAACTCCTAACAAATTTTGATCACACATTCATATAGGGTGCATATAGGTAGGGGTCATGCTATAAGATTATTCATCATCATTATCTATCTAGACCACACCTAACCCTAAAATGATTATCACAAATACAGAATATCATCCACACACCTAGATTATGCACCTAGTGTGGAAGACTATTCGTATAACTTCACATAACATCAATTCAATTCAAATATGATATACTAAAATCATTGCTACATCCTTCAACTACCATGAACATGAAATCATCATATCAATTCATCTTGCATCTAATCCCTTGAAGGACATGATCATAACACATATATATATGAACGAACGTAAATATAGCCTATGTGGACCATACCAATCATCACAATTAATATACAATTTTAAGTTAATTCAAAGAAATATTTAAACTTACAAATCTCCAATCTAGTGATAATCATTTATCATTTATCCATAATTCATAATGAATGGATATATATAAGACTAGGATGAATCAATATACTATGATCTAATAACAATTGAATCATAATCTAATCAAGATTACAAGACTCATGACACATCATAATTTGAGAGTTTAATAAGATCATTAGTTCTTCATGGAATTGGATTAAAAATCATGTTAAGACCATAGATTAATCATACATTCAACAATAGAATGATTTTTAAATCACTTTAACAATGAACTCATGGCTACATTGAAAGAAGAGATTGTTGACTTAGAATCATGTGTGCAAAACCTTAGAAGGAACTCCTTAGTAGAACGGTCATCTAAGGATGAAGGATTACCATGCCTTCTACATTAGAAATACAAGGAAAAAATTAGACGAAAGCTCCCTGAATCCATTTCCAAAGCTTCTTCTTAAGTTTGGTCTTCAATGGAGGTTTGGGGTTTCTTATATGAGAGGAAATGGTTGATTTGGAGAATAAGGTATAATTGGTGTTAAAGCCTTATATACTAACTAAAAATACTTAAAAACACTTAAATAAACCGTCAATATCTAATTAGGACGTGCGGTAAATTTCACATTCACCAATTAAGTAGACAGCACACTACAACAAAGTTGCACATTTTCATCTACATATAGACTGACGGACAATCGTTTGAACGGCTGTGTTGTACATCACTTCTGTAGTTGGCGACTGAGACTCCTTTTTTGGGAGTCGAGATCACACGTCTATGATTTTAGACACGCCCCTAATCGATGGGGTGTCAATGAAGGTGCAGTCAGTTAATTGCTTAGGCGTTAATAGACACTGCCAAGGCAGTGTTTAGGAAGCATTTGGGTCCTTCTCATTGACCCCTTGGGTGGTCCTTAGGGAGTCGTTCTAAGACTTTTCAAACCTTAATACGTCCATATACGAGTTAATATCCTTCCCTATCAATTTATACCCAACACAACACATAAGGGAACACTAGAACACACTGGCACGTCTAAGGCCTAACTTTTGAACGTCTCAGACGTTCGTGGATGTTTGACCTCTAAATCACTTCAAATAAAATATACACATTGTAAATCACTTAATTAACATGTTATTAACCTTTTTAGGCACAAATTACTCTCTATACACCTAAACTCATTTTGAGGGTCTTGACAATATTCCCAATTGAGAACATCCGTCCTCGAATCACACTTGAAACGTTTTATAATATACTCAAGGACTCAAATAATCATAGATAATCTCACAATATATAAAATTTTAACACATAAGAGTCAATGCACCAAACATCAAAAGGAGCAACAACTTCATACTATCATAAAACTAAGGCAAAAACAACAAACATGGATTACTCATACTTTTTCTTCGATCTTTACATGCTTTTTCATACTCATTGCCATTTGGAGGAACTACCTTCTCCAACTTTTAGTCATGATAATTATTTCATCATAAAGTTAGACATACAATGGATTTCTCTTGCAAACATAAGCCAAAACCACACTTCAACTCATGAGAAATTATGCAATTCACTTAGTTTCACAAAATCATGAATCGTGTAGATCAACTACAATTTCATAGTCTAGACAGAATACCAAAAAGGTTATACATAACATTACCATGCTTAACTTTTGTTCAAGGAGGAACTACCTTCTCCTATTCACAACATATACAGTGGCACCATAAAGTTCACATATAAGCAGTGCACAAGGCTTAATTAGGAAACTAAGGCAAAAACATCAAACATGGATTACTCAAACTTTCTTCCTTATGAAGTCAAAAATGGCAGCTCAGAGCACACACATGACAACAACAGGAAGTTAATTTCATAAAATTTCCACTTCAAGAATGACATTAGCAATCATAAGCATACAACATTTAGGAAAATTGTTACAATTCTTAGGCACACATTGATGACATTGGCTAGACCTACCATCACTTCTCAAAAGTGAGCCTACAACAACAAATCCTATCTCATAAAAGTCACACATTTTTAAGGAGACTCATACTTTTCTTTTTGAAAGATCACTCAAATTCTATTTATAGAGCAAAAACACCCTCATATCAAAAGTGTTATAAAGCATCTTCATCTAGCCATCTCATGAAGTTAAATGCAAATTTAGTATATCAAGAGGCACAACAACGTGAGAACATGCACTTAGATCAAAATTCCTTCTTCATGCAATAATTACCTTACATAACATGCAATACATAGTGTCATTTAAGACATGCAGAACATGTGGAGAATATGCAACTCATACTTTTATGCAAGACTCCCATCATAACAAGCTACTTAGGAACAGTGTAGTTGCAAGCTTACATAAGAATAGAAGGAAAAGATAGGTTAATATAACCTTACTACTCACATCATCATTCCCCACTTAGGGTAAACCCATTTAAGATAAACTTATCGCATTCAAGGGAACTTCGATTCACAAATTATTCTAGTCAAGCACAAAATCATCCTCTTGGGATCAAGCTCATGAAAACCTTTATAAACATCACCTCCTTCCATGTCTCAAGAAGGAACAATTTTCCCCTTAGTTTATCACTCACATTAAACTAGGTGAGGAATTCAATGGGTCACAAATGAGTAGATAACTTTCTCCACTCAATCACCATCTCTCAGAATGATTGTTACCATAGGAAAGTTCAAGGGAACTCAACATAGAACCATGAAGAGTATTCATAATCTAACAACCTAGGAACATTATCCTCCAGTTACTGTAAGAATAATCAATATTCATCACCTCATTCCCTTAAACACCAAGGTCATAGATTGTAAAGACCAAACCACATACTCCTGATATACGAAAGTTTGACATCCTTTATGGTTTTTCACTCCTAATATCATTTCAAGAAACTTACTAACTCAACCATCAAGAGGTATCCCTCAATTAGCATTTCTCCTCGACGTTTATCACCTAATGAAATTCATGACATTCAAGTTAGGTCATGCTACCCAATCACATTAGGAACTAACTACACCATGAATATCAAGGGTAATTACTTATCTCATAACATTCTACCACCAATTCATATCAAGGTAAGTTGTTTTGCATTCAAGCCTACAAGGGTCATCAATTTGCATGGTTAAATACCTCAACCGATCAAGCCTAAGTACAATCTATGCACTACCTCAAATTGTCTTACTTAAGATCAAAATTAAAATACAACTATCCACCTCAAGGTAGGTCAATATCTATTGTATTCCTCTGCATATGAACAAAGGGGGTAAACACTACCCTCTATGTCACTTTGGGAAAAAATAATCCCAACTCATGGAATAAAACTCTTTTCCCTTTCTTCTCCACACTTAGGATATGTTCATAAGGGACTCATCTATTAGTCACAAGGTTTCTCCCATTAACAAGCATACCTCACAATTTCGTTACTAGGTTCAACACCAAACTTTCCTCCTTAGGAGTATCTCTATACAAAAGACTAAAATCCACACAAGGGCAACTATAAATAATTTCATATAACAAAAGGGCAATATTCATCCTCCTCACTATTTACCACATTCTCCAAAACAATTCAAGCCTATACCATAACGTTACACTCTCATCGTTCATAACCATATACAACCCTTCATACCTGTCACGACCCAAAACCGAGCCGCGAGTGGCACCTACACTTATCCTACTATGTGAGCGAACCAACCAATCTAAATCCCAACATTTAAACATAATGAACAAAATACAATGCGGAAGACTTAAACTCATTAATGAAAATCAATTCAATAACTTCTAAAAACTCAACATCTATTATTATCCCCAAAATTTGGAAGTCATCATCACAAGAACATCTATCCTCAAATTACTAAAACTAAGAGTATCTAAGAAAGCTAAAATAAGTAAAAGCTAGTCCATGCCGGAATTTTTGGTGTAATGAAGACTGGCTAGAGTTGCTGTTGAGTTGAACACGACGGTACGTTTGCTGCACTCCACAAATAACAATGAAAGAAACATACAAGTAGGGGTCAGTACAAAACACAAGTACTGAGTAGGTATCATCGGCCTACTCAAAATAGAAAACAGTATATATAAGATAACATCATAAAATCAACTACAATACTCAATCTGTAGCAACATCAAGTACTATAATCATTAGTAAATAACGCCAAGTACACCCATGAGGACTCAAGCCTCGATACCATACTCATTTGGGAATTAGGTTCATTAAATTGAGTATATTAATATCTTTCAAGATTCATTATCTTTATTCCTCTCGTGTCGGTACGTCACACTCCGCTCCCCTACTACTATGTGTCGAAACGTGACACTCTGATCCCCTAATTCTACGTGTCGGTTCGTGACACCCGATCCCCTAATTCTATGTGTCGGTTCGTGACACCCCATCCCCTAATTCTACATGTCGGTTCATGACACCCGATCCCCTAATTCTACGTGTCGGTTTGTGACACCCGATCCCCTAATTGTACGCGTCGGTTTGTGACACCCGATCCCCTAATTCTACGTGTCGGTTTGTGACACCCAATCCCCTAATCCTACGTGTTGGTTCGTGACACCCGCTCCACTTATCTCATTCTATCAATTCATCAATCCTTCTTTTATGCCAAGGCATCATCAATCTCATTATGTTAGTTCATCAAGCCTTTTTTTATACCAAGGCATCATCAATCTCTTTATGTTAGTTCATCAATCCTTCTTTTATACCAAGGCATCATCATTAACAAAGTAGATTAGGGTTTTCCAAGATTTAGGATTCAATAGCTTCATCATGCTTGTTTTATCACAATTATATAATCACATTTATGCAAGCATACAATTAAGCATATAGCAGGGTTACAATACTACCAATACATATCATTCGCTATAAGAGTTTACTACGAATAGCATAAAAACCACCATAACCTACCTCCACCGAAGATTCGTGATGAAGCAATCTACTTTTCAAAGCTTTGTTTTCCTCTTCGTTTCTCCTATCTTTCGATCGTTCTTCTCCCTCTCTTGTTCTTTCTATTTTTCTTATTCAAACCCTCTTTCTTTTACCCTAATTAGCATATAATTAAGTATAAAAGATGATGAATTAACCCAATCATTAATTAAAGTTTAACTCTTCTAACCCTCAAGCAATTGAATTATTAATATTAACCCACTAACTTTATAATTATAAGCAAGAATAGTCCAAAACGCCCCTTAAAATATTTAACAGAAATTCGACCCAGCCTGGGATTACGCAGCCTGTGACGGCCCGTCGTGCCTGCGACGGTCCGTCCTGCTGCTTCCGTCATAGAGTTCAGAGACTCAATTTCCTTGAAGAGTCTGTGACGGTCCGTCGTGCCCACGACGGTCCGTCCTGCCATGTCGTCACGAAGTTTAGAGAGTCGATTTCAGTACCCAAATTTCAGAATTCTAAGTGTTTTGGAACGAGAACCCCTCGACGGTCCGTCGTGCCCATGACGGTCCTTCGTGGGATCCGTCGTCTCAGCTAGTTTTTCCAGAAATAAAATCTGCTGCTCAAAACGACTAAACAGGTCGTTACAATACCAAAGGGAACTCCATTCAACTTTAACAACTCTTAACAAGTTATAATCGTATCATATAATAACTTCTCAACATATATTCTCAATTCTCATAAAACATATATTTCCATAAATGGCATAACTTCAACATACCGAATTTTCACCTTCACATATACTCATGTAGCCATAAAACCAAAGTAAGCATCCAAACTCACCTTTTCTCCCTCAAGCTTTGAGACGTCATCCTTTCCAAGAAATCACATCTAAAAGACCACTAGTCAAGGAAACATAACAGGGAAATCATATAGAGAAAAGTTATATGGAACGACACAAGAGTAGTGAAGAGAGTGAAACTCTGTCGTCTTATAGCCTCTCACTCATATATGTATCGCCCCTCACCATCGAGTAAAGGATACTCTACTAGACGTGACAATAAGAGACCTTGGACCCTAAATCCACTTTTATAACCTCATGCTCTCATATCAACTTTTTTCACAACTAGGGAGCACTCCTTATAAGAAACACAATGTCGTCGACCTGTTAGAGGTATATGACAAGCCTCTTAGACATTTTTCATTGCATTCCATAGGAAAATTATCCAAAACTTTAAAACATTCATAGCACATCATATGCTAGAACATTACTCCATATATATATATATATATATATATATATATAATATATATATACTAGGTTTCCAATGCATGTTCTGCGCACAGGACCAACACGTGATTTAGAGTAATTATAAATTTATGTATTATGATTAATATTGGAATCAGACATGCGTAAACTAAAATGTATATTTTCTAAAGGAAGATTCAAAAGGAACCTAATTTAACAGAGATTCTCATTAAATATATATACTCTCTAAGTTGTACAAACTTCACTAAATAAATTCAAAAACATGTAGACGTGCCTATTTACCCAAAAATGGATTTACTCTAGTTAAAAAAAAATTTAATCCATATGTCTCCTCATCATTTGGCATTTATCTATTGGCAACGAAATGTAGTAAAAGCCTAAAGTGCATGCATATAGCTATGTAAATGGTTGGGAAAAATCTTTGAATAAAATTAAATTGAAATCAACAAGTTTAAATATAATTGAAAGTAGATTTTCCTAAATATTTTCTGTACAACTAAATATTTGATGCTAAAACTTTAATAAGCTCAAGATCAATCTGCATTTGTACCAACGACAAATAGATTCAAACTGTCATTGCAAAATTAATTTTCTAAACAACCATTAAAGTTCATGAGAATACTCGCTTTTTCTTTATTGGAATCAAATTATTCAGTTATTACATTGTCTCGTAAAAAACTAAAATAGTCTTATATTAGATAGAGAAAGTACAATAATATTCTTATCTTAGATAGAGGCATAGATCAATCAATTCTAAAAAATGAAAATAAATCGAGGGTTAAATCCAGAGTGCAATTTATTTCTGCTAAAGTAGAGACTATTTTTTTTTCTTTATTGAAGCCAAATTTCAAAACAATGCATGTTCATTTGACTGAATAAGACAATGTGAGAATAAACAAAGTGATAACAAAGAAATAGGTAGGAATTTTATGAATAGAAATGGAAGGAAGAATAAAGGGGATACTCATGTTCATAATCAGTTAGTATAAACTACCGGAAGACTCATAAAAGAAACTATTAAGAATGTTTTAATTGTGAGTGGTCTTCTATGGATTATGTTGGTGTGGTGAAAGAGAGGCAAATGGATAGTTCATGCAGGTTATTGAGAACAATAAAAATCATGCATGGCATATAATAGTATTACAAAAATATCCCTAATTTAAATTTTATTTTCACCTAATAGATAGGTTGTTACCATTTTCAAACTTACTCTTCCAATATAGTTAAATATCATAATAAATAAGTTAAGACTCTAAGTGTCGTTGCCAACTTAAGACACAACTCAATAGAATTGAATAGGGAGACGACCCTTACAACATAAAATAACATCTAATTTATCACTTAAACTGAATAAGAACTTGACATAGGCAACCCTTAAATCATAAGGGTCCCTATACTTGAACTTGGGAGATCTATCCAAGCCCCTCAATTAAGTGATATCCTCTCGCTATCAACACCCAAACATTGTGTAAAAAGATGAAGACGAATGGTATTAGTACAAGAATTCACTAAGTATCGCAACTATGAAAAACATGCATTTAAAGAGGACATTTCATTTGAAATCATGCATCATGTCTTTTCAGTAAATTTCATGAACATTGTCATATATAAGCACAATATAGTACACATACATCATATAGACATTTACACTACTCATACTATCACATAAAGCCACTTATCATAATTGAGGCATATTCAATACATAGAATACATTAACTATCTTCTTTCTTAACTCTTTTCTTTATGGAACCCTCAAGTGTACTTAGTACAATGTATCACCTTGAGGATGCCTTACAATAATCTTTCATAGATATGTTATAGAAACACAACAACATATATTCACAAATCTTAAGCACATCATAGACATAAGCTTCACATGCGGACCATCACCTAAGACAACCCCTAAGTCACACTAGTTCAATGCCTAGGTAACATCCCATAATACTACTTCCACCAAGTGTACATAAGAAGTCACCCTAGACTAGGCATGTAACACTCTGAAATTCCAACACCTGATCTAGATCCTCACATAATTTTATAAGATTTATAACACTATTTTAAGTCCAAAAATAATGTTTATAAGTCATGTATGAAGTTTTAGATTCAAGACGTCAAGAAATGTCTATGAGGTCCAGAGACTAGTGAAAAAAAATGCTAGTGTGTCTTAGCCTATTTTACGAGGTTTAAGGAGTAAAAATTTGATGAAATTCGGTGGGAAAATGTTAAACAAGTATTATAATATGTTTAGGGTTGAAAAATTTGGGTAGGACTTCCCAAGGACCACCCTAAGGGTTCTTGAGAAGGACCCTTCCACTTTTGCCAAAAAATTATCAGTACACAGTGTCTACCTACAGTTGCATGCGACGAGCCATTGATGGAAGATGGGATGTTGATGACTTCGTCGTTGGACACTTAGAAATTTTTTTAAAAGTGTCCAAAAATATGGTCTCTGACCAAAACTCTGGATGTGCAGTACGGGGGCCAAGGGTGGTCGTCGACTGACCTACGGCCTGTAGGCCGGGGTCTCATAGGTTACGCCTGTATTTCACTATCTTGTTTCAAGTGAATAAATTAATTAAATAATTAATTAGGTGATTAATTAGGGATAAGTGGTGTTTAATTAAGTTAATTAAATGACTATGTAAACTACCGTTAGTCTAAACTAAACTTAACACCAGACAATTTCCCAAACCCAAATCACTCTTCTTCTCTACTTTCTCTCTCAAAAGGAAGACTCTAGTGAAGGGAAAGTTCTAGTGGGTTTTAGGTCTTCAAAAATATCACATTTATCCATAAATATTCAACCATTAATAGGGTATGGGAACCTTTCACCTTTGAGATTCCTTTCCCCAAAGGGTTCTTCCAAAATTGATCTCCAAAGATGAATTCTATATAGGTTTCTTTCTAATCCGAAATTGATCTTTCAAATTTTATTGTTATTGATTTCTAATGATTATCATAATTATATTATGATGCATTATTGTTAAATTATGGTAGTTCTTGACGTTAAACCTAGTATGTGGATAGATCATGAATCGACCAAAATTCTCTACCCTAGGTCATGAACACATGTTGAATTGATTAGTATTGATGAAATTAACTTAGTTCTTGTGCTAAATTACTATTTAATTTTTTTATTACACCTATTTATGGATGAAATTTTATTGGTTGAGGGTAATACCAATGATGATGGCTTTTCAATCAAAATTGGTAAGACTTTATAATCTTGAACCTTTCATTCAATTATGATGGATTATACATGGTGATGAAGTTCGATTGAATCATATCTTGTGATTGTATTAAGTAGGTGTTGGTATTATGATTCAAATTAAATGTATTGATTATGTGTAGGTGTGAGATTATGTTTAAGATCTAATGATATAATGTTGGTTATGAATTGTCTATGTGCCTTATTAAGAAAAGATGATAATAAAGTGTTGTTGTCACCTATGAGGATGGTATTGAAAGGATATCTCATGTAATTCCTAATAATGTAATGACTATGAACATACAAGGGGTTAGTATCGTATGGCGTAATCTAAGTTATGATTGTTAAATGATCATCTAAAGACATTTCAAAAAGTGAATCTAGCTTAGCACCGAGTAAACTAGTAGTGAGGAGTGTCCCTTCCCATGAGGGAAGGTTGGTTTACTATTGCATCCAGATATCGGAGACTATAATGAGATGTTCATAAAGAGTGTCTTAATCATATCTCTTAGTTCTTGAATGATGTTGCCCCCATAAGAATACTAGCTAGTGGATCCATGTAGAATGCTATGGTCATGTTTGCTACTACCTTGGAAAGTAGTCCACTTCTTTCGGTGTGGGGTTTCATGACACCGGAGTCCACAATTAGATCTTGTGATATATGTTGGATAAGGCAAGTGTTCCAAAATGTAAAATAGAGTAATAAAGGGAACACTAACTACGGTGACTTAAGGGGTTTTACTTAGTCTAGGTAGGGGTATGGGATTCTATCTATACATTGCACTAGTTGGCCTTGAGGGAAGTCCTAGAAGGATCTTCTTATATTTTATATAGTTAATGTTATGCATATGTTGACCTTACATTTTGATGACCCTATATGATGTTATTTTCATGTATGAACAATTTATTGGTCTATATTGCTAAGTTTGATGATGAAAACTCTTGATGTTATGATATGTGATGTTAAGCATTGCATATGATCCTTTGTTTGTTTACTTGGTTGAGTAAGATTATGGGGATTTCCTTGGTCATTGCATTTGTGGACTTGATGGTGGGTTATGAGTAAGGTTGTTGTATATGTTGTAATGTTACTTATGAACTCTTGTACATGTTTTCTTGTTACAACATTATGTTTGGGTTGTTTGACTATGTACTCAAAGTATGATATTAAACATGTTGACTTGGTTATACTTGATGATGTTGGTCTTATGTTTTATATGGTGTTTTCTTAAGGAGTATGTAATTATTGGCTTATAAGGGTTCTTTATTGAATATAAGGCATTTCAAAGTAACTTAGCATGGTTTTGAACAAATGTCCCATTTAGCATGATTTCAAATGTTTTATGTGCATGTTTTCATAATTAGTATAAGTGTGTATTAACTTGTATTTCTATGATTCTACAATTACGTATGTTCCGGCCATCGAGCTTTTAGAGGGCCATTGGAAGATAACTTTGACTCTCATTCTCCAGTTTGGTAGGTCCTCACCTTCTAAAAACGATGCCACTATCTAGCTATTTGATATTCTTTTAGTCTTACAGACAATTTAGTACTTTCTCTTTCATATAAGACTATTTTTATATATGCCTATGTGTGGCTTTTGTTATAATGAAGCATGGGCTATGCCCAAATGTTGTACTCGGTGTAGACAACTTAAATGTGAGAAATTTCCTATTACAATATATTTATAGATTATGTATGTGAAATAAAAGTAGAAGTATATGTAATGCTTTTTATGTGAAAAGTCTATGTAAACTCTCTATGTATATATACTATGTAAGCGAGAGGTATATGTAAACCTCACATGATAAGAGTAAATTAAAAGTTTTAAATTTCTGCAATATAAACTATGATATGTAATGACAAATTCTAAGAGGTTAGTCTTAGTTATCTCCGAAGATGATGACACCGGTTACGTGTAGGGGTGTTGTAACACTTGGAAAATCCAACACGGTTCGTGAATCCTAACATAGGTGTCATGAGGTCTAAGCACTGTTTTATGAAATACTTTAATGAATATAGGTCATTTAGGAAGTTTAAGAACTAAAACGTCCAAGAACGTCCATCACATCCGAAAGTTGGTTCAAATAGGTACTAGCATCCCTTAGCCTATTTGACTAGCTTTTAGGAGTCGCAAATTTATGAAAAGGTGGTAAAAAGTTAGGTAATAGGTGTTTGAGTTGTTTCTTGGTCGAAATGTCGTGGTACGACTCCCTAAGGTCTAACCAAGGGCCCTTGAGGAGGACCCCTGCAGGTTGAGGCAACATTGCCTGGGAAGTGTGCATCGACGGGACAAGCGACGACCCGTGTGTGCATCGATGGGGTGTCGATGCCACCATCTTCCCACTTTTACATAATTTGAGGAAGCCCCTCGCCTGCACAATCTCTGAACTTACCTACAAAGTGAAGGACAGGGGGGGGGGGCAGTCCGTTGGCGGGGTTCCGTTTGTGAGGATCTTGAGTTTGCTGCACATTTTAATTAAGTTAATTTAATTGCTTAAGTAGTTTATTGGTTATTTAGGTATTAAGGGAATATTAATTAACTAACTTAACTCCCATATAAAGGTCCAAACCCCAATTAATCTATTTATATAACTTTCAAAAACAAATTTTTCTTCCTTCTCTCTTCTTTCTCTCTCTACTTGCACTATTGAAGAATAGCAAGGAAAGGGGTTTGTGGGGTGGAAAGGGAGGAATTCACCATAAATTATTCATTGAACATTAAGGTATGGGATCTAATTAACCGTTGAGACTCTTTCCTCAAAAGGTTCCTTCAAAATGGATTTCAAAAGTTGATTTTCCATGTGGGTTTCATCCAATTATGAAGTTTATGTTGTAAATTGAGTTTTTTATGGTTTATTTAGGATATAATTAATATATTAACATTTAATTGAACTTTATTATGATTAATTGATGTTTTGGTTCAAATTGAAGAATGTGATCTTTAACCCCTAACCCTAATTTTGATCTTGATATAATTTGAGGTGTGATTGATTCAATTGTCTTGCTTTTGGGTTATATCACTATTCAATGATGTATTTACAATAATCATTAACAAATTGGAGTGAATTTTAGTTAGAAGATGATCTAGGTTAGAATGTGAGTTTACCTAGGCAGCTTATTTTAAGTTATGATCTAGTATTGAATTGTGCTATATGTTGAACATCTAAATTAGATTGAATTGAGGTTTTAGGGTAAGGCCTAAATGATGAACTATGAGGAAGACTTGGTAAGTCTTGGGATCTCTATCTTTACTTCCAATTGTTATTTATTATGGATTAAGTCATGATTTAATATTGGAGTGTGACTTGTATTAGAATTTTTAGGGTGGTATGATTTTGAATAGAAATGTCTTGATTTTGGTTGTGAGGTTGTTAAAATGTAAAGATTATATGGGTGGTGATGTATACCAATTTGCCTTATTATGAAATGAAATTGATGTGTTAACCTCAGTTATATGAATTGTGATGAAAGAACTTATGCTCATACAATTCTTGTTGAGTTATTGATGATGATGATTATACAAGGGGTAAACCCTATGACCTAAATTAAGCTATGATTGATAATTAAAGGCTTAAAGACATTTTAAAAAGGAACTCTAGCTTAGCACCGAGTGAACTAGATTGAGGAGTGTCCCTTCCCACGTACAGAAGGTAGGAGACCTACATTACTCTCGACATTGGAGACTATAATACTTGGCGCATAAAGAGGGTCCCAACTATATCTCCTAGTTCTTTAACTATGTTGCTCCCATAGGAATACTAGCTAGTGGATCAACATACTTGCTACGTTTCATGTTTTGGTACTACCCTGGCAAGTAGTCCGCCTTCTTTCGGTGTAGGGTTTTATGACACCGTATTCCACACTAGCTCATGTGGTCTATGTTGGTTAGGGAAAGACGTTCCCAAAATATAGAATGAATTCAAGGACTTGAACTCGACATGCATAACTTAAGGGGTCTAAATTAGTCTAGGTAGGGGTATGGGACTCTACTAAGCATTGCACTAGTTAGCCTTGAGGGGAGTCTTTGGAGGATGCTCTTATGTATGTTTATCTTATAATGATATATGATATGTACGTGTTGAACTTGAATATTGTCGATACTATATGTTGGTTAGTTCACTTATGAGTATATATTGGGTTATATTGTTGAGATAAGATGAAATGTATATCTAAATGTTATGTTATATGAAGTTGGACATTGGTTATGATTTCTTGTTTAAGTTACTTGTTTGAGTAAGGTTATGGGGGTTTGTTTGGTCATTGTACTTGTCGACTTGATAAGGATTCATGAGTAATTTTCTTGCTTGGTTATGAATGAGACTTTTAAACATGTAAAATGGCATGTTTTAACTAAAAGTTCCTTTTTACCATGTTTTGACATTATATGTGCATATGGTAGCATACTTAGTACATATCGAGTACTAACCCCATTTTCTTCCCTTTTTTCCCTACATTTTTAGGTTCCGGTTGTTGAACTGTTTTGGAAGGAGACATTCAAGAAAGCTTGGATCCCTTATTCATCCAAGTGTGGTATGTCCTAAACTTCCGAGGGCAATTCCACTATCTAGATTACGAACTTGTTATGAGTATAAGACTCTTTCATTTCTTCCTTTTAAATTGAGTTCTATACTTTTGTATGACCTATATGTGGTCTTGTTGGATAGATGTAAGGGCTATTCCCAAATTTTATATACTCCAAAAAGAAGGTTATGAGATGAGACGACTTTTATGACTAATATTTTCTATAAAATAATGTGCAATAAAAGTAGAAGTCTATGTAACCTTCCTATATGAAAGATCTATGTATACTCGATACGACTATATTATATGTATGTAGAGGTGAATGTAAACCTCCAAGTAGATGTAATAAAAAGTATTAAATTTTTCCTCATCATCATATAACGACATGAGACTAAGAGGCTAGTCTTAGTCCTCAAAGAGGAAACGACATTAGTTACATCTAGGGGGTAAACTCGGATTTGACAAACTTGGTATCAGAGTATGAGGTTGAATATCATTGAGCTATGTCTCTCTCTCTACCACGTGTAAGTAGGTTTGTATTCATAATTGTGAAACATGCCACAATTATGAATACGAACCTATGTGATGCCTAGGATATCGCTCTCTTTCTTGGAAATATTATATCATGCACTTAGAGTATTTTTATGGTGTGAGTTTTCATATGATCCTATTGTTGTGCTTATAGGAAGAATGAACACAAGAAGGAATGTGGCAAGAAGACTTGAAGATGAAATTGCCAATGCGGAAGCTCCTTCCCATGGTGATCAAGTACCTAAACTTGAAGAAGATGCTAACATGGAGCATGCACCATCAATCCTCATCTTTTACTGATGAGAATGTAAGGACTGCTCTTGTAATGACCCGGCTTCTGGAATCCGAATCGCCATCGGGATCGTTGACCTCTTAAAGGTCACAGGCAAGCCTCTTCTTGCATTCATTACATTCATATGGTTAATTTAAGAGGAAAATTAAACTTTTTATGTATGAACGTTACATAGACTTCATATAGAAATTAACTGTTAAACATTATATACTAAGATCAACATCAATAGACAACTATCTAATATCAAGAATATTTCCAAACAAACGATGAATAGAATATATTAAGTTGCCAAAACGGCCTTACATCAACAGGTTCCAAATGAAATGTGAAATAAACGCTAGGGAAAACATCCACTATATATGTCTATATCCAAATCTATACCAAGACTGTAGCATCTTCGATATCAAGAGGATCTACAAAATAGTTTGGAGAAACGCTGAAGTCCAAACCGCTTCAAGTGTCGTCAATCTGTCTTTTGACCTACACCTATAAAAATAGTAAATGGTAGGGGGTTAGTACACCACTTGTTCTAAGTATGGGTGTATGCACACATACACATAAATCTATGCATGATCAATGAAATCCTTTCCTAAAGAACATGTCATTTCTAGAATGTCTAGTTATTTCACTCTCCTAGTTCATTATTTGTGAATTGTGATATGAATATCATGTATTTTAATGCATTCAAAACACATAACTCATTTTCTATATGATTGAAAGATATTAGTATCATAAATGTATTGCTAGAACCACTCGGGCGAGATTAGAAATTTAAGTCCCCCTACCTGGGAGTTGTGTCCTCCATACTTAGTTTTATTTTCAGTCTTTTTCTTCTTGTTGTTGTGTAGTTCAATAATTCCTTTAGTCATATGTTTTACTTACAAGTTCTATGATTCATTGTAGTCCCATACCCACATTGAATCGATGAAAATAATCCAAGGACTAAGGAATAATTTCCCTAACTTATAGTGAGTCATTCCTTACACTATATATTCATTGCATTTCATAAGCCATTCTATATTGGCCATGCCATTTATTTCATTACTTTCATGTTAGGGAAGTAATGAGGTATTTAATTTACATTGCTTTCTACTTCCGTTAGTTGACATCATTTAAGACGTCATTATAAGCCAATCTTATTTGGTTGTGCCCATTATTTGCTAAACTTCATGAGTGTAATATTGGCACTTGACAATCTTAAGGACTGCATCATTGCTCATTTTTAACATTCTTTTCATCATCATCATCATTCTCACATTCATAATGACAATCATTAGGAATAAGATCATGTGAGCTTAATATGAAATCCAATGTCTCCGCACACACTGATAAGAGGTAATTCACCTTTAATTGAATCTTAGACCATGTGAGCTACTCATGGAATCGTTGTCTGTCCCACACTGAAAAGGGTGATCCCCGGCTAAGTCAAATCAATTTCAACTTTTCACTCCACACAAAAAAGGAGTGGCTCAGGACTGTAGTGAAAAAAAACATATCGTGAGCATTAATCGACATAAATCATGTCATCTAAACATGAAATACTGTGTTTTCCCCACACCAAAAAGGGGTGGAATCACCGGCCAAGGTGAAACCACACATGCCTAGCTCATTTAGGTGGAAACTACTGGCTAGTTCCTATGTTGGCTAGACATAGTTCGAAGACTTGGGACTTAATGAGACTACTTATCCACCTCTGTTGTAGCCACGTCATATGAGACTTACACGTGAAAGAACATGCTCATAACTAGTCTATCAGTGCTATCATCACTTTCATTATCTTCTTATCTTTTAGAGTTGACTCAAGCATTATGGAAGTTTTCTTCTAGATGATATTTACCTACTCTTTTGTTGATTTGTCATCCTTACTTTACATTGATGAAATGTGAATTGTCCTTACGTATCATCCTTACTTTACATTGATGAATTTGAATTGTCCTTACATATTATCTTTACTTTAAATTGATAAATGTGAATTAGCTTTACATATAATCCTTAGGTGTTAATGAGACTAGTCTCACGTTTTAACACCTTCATTCATGTGTATACTTTTACAAATAAACATAGGTGTGAGTAAGATTTGTCTCACTTTCTTTAACACCCCATTCTGGTAACTTGCTAAATTTAGACCCCTTTAATTATGTTATAACTGACATTACTTCTTTACATTAGTGTAGTAGCTTCATTTCATCGTTTATGGACGATGAGCACTTCTTTCAATGAGTTACACCTGTTCATATTTCATTCTTGCAGAGCATGTTGGGAGTTGTCCCAATGAATGACATGACCTTGGTTATGGATTCATTGTTTTATTTTTGAAATGCTTATAATATACTTGATACTCTTACTACACAAGAATTGGCATAAGATTAGTATTGTCTACAGATTTGGGATGTTAAACCACTAAACCATTTTTATTGGCATAAGCCAATTTTACGGATGTTCATATTTAAATTGAATATGTACGAACCCTTAGACAATATTTCAGTCATTTACATAAGACCTTAGCCATTAACATGCATTCGTTTTGACCAAATAGTGTTAGCCAATTTTATTGGAACCAGATAACAAATTCATTCAAGATGTGATTTCATAGAGATCCTTTTTAATCAATATTAGTTCATGACATTAGGGTAACATTTTTAAGACATATTGGACAGAATCATATTAGAATTTGATGATTTTAGTATCCTCATAAATTTACAAACCATCAAGTCAACATTCGTCACACAAACATCAACATTTGGCATTTACGGACGTAACTAACATATGACCGATTCTTAATTCACGTTGTAAACATTAGATTCATACAATCTTAAGATCATGGGTTCATGAAAAATTCATCATACAATCGTAATATCATGGGTTCATGCAAAATTCATCATTAAAGAACATAAGACATAAAATCATCCAGCACCACATACCAACAACTTGAACTATAACCTATTCAACATTGTAATCGAAAAGGATACTAGGGACAATGAGTTCGACGAGAACGGGAACAAACCTAGTTTCAAGATCTTTGAATAATTGGAAAGAAAGTTATATTAGATATTAATATATGAAGACCACCTTGAACGAAAACTTTGAGAAACCTTGAAGTCTCCTAGGAGAATCAATGGAATGTTCTGATTTTCTTTCTCTCGCTTGCTTACTGTTTTGTGTCGTGTATTTTTTTGAGTTTGAACGCGAGTCTAAGTCTTAGGAACTTATAATGGCTCATTCTACTCAGGGTTTAATTAGTTATTTAGATAACCAAATAAATAATTTACTAAAATGCCCCTCCTAGATTAACTAGAACTAGGAAAGCACAACACTTAGTCAAATCTGAAATGTTTCCAAAGAATATCTTTTTGACCCTATTAAATTAATAAGTTAAATGGATAATTTAATTAATTAAGGTATCTAGGGTAATTACTAAAGTACCCTAAGTCATTGGAAACATAATTAACCCTATTGGAGCATTCTAGGTTAAGTACTAGCATGTTTCTTTAGTTGTTCTAGGTTAGTGTAAGAATTTTGATTTGACCCATTTAATTTAATTTTGATTATTGAATTATGATGTTAAACATCTAAATTCGATGAATTGAGGTTTTAGGGTAAGGCCTAAATGATGAACTATGAGGAAGACTTGGTAAGTCTTGGAATCTCTATCTTTACTTCCAATTGTGATTTATTGTGGATTAAGTCATGATGTTACATTGTACTAGGCCTTGTATTAGGATTTATAGGGTGGTATGATGTTGAATTGAAAAATCTTGATTTATGTTGTGAGGTTGTTAAGATGTAAGGCTATAAGGGTGGTGATCTGTACCAATGTGCCTTATTATGAAATGATATGTAATGTGTTAACCTCACTTTTATGGATTATTATGAAAGGATTTATACTCATACAATTCTTTTATGAATTATTATGAAAGGATTTATACTCATACAATTCTTATTAATCTATTGATGATGATGATTATACAAGGGGTAGACCTGATGACCTAAACAAAGATATGATTAATAATTAAAGGCTTAAAGACATTTTGAAAAAGGGAATCTAGCTTAGCACCGAGTGAACTAGATTTAGGAGTGTCCCTTTCCACATAAGGAAGGTAGGAGCACTACATTACTCTTTAGATTGGAGACTATAATGCATGGCGCATAAAGAGGGTCACAACTATATCTCCTAGTTCTTGAACTATGTTGCCCCCATTGGAATACTAGCTAGCGGATACACGTAGTTGCTATGATTCATGTTTGGCACTACCTTGTAAAGTAGTCCGCCTTCTTTCGGTGTAATGTTTTATGACACCGGATTCCACACTAGCTCTTGTGGACTACGTCGGTTATGGCAAGAATTTCCCAAAATCGAAAATCAATTAAAGGACTTGAACTCTAACTTGGATAACCTAAGGAATCTAGCTTAGTCTAGGTAGGGGTATGGGACTCTACCTAGGCATTGCACTAGTTAGCCTTGAGCGGAGTATTTGGAGCATTTTCTTATATATGTTTATGTTTTGATGATATATGATACGTACATGATGAACTTGCACATTATTTATACTATATGTTGGTTAGTTCACTTATTATTATGTATTTGGTTATATTGTTAACATAAGATGAAATGTATATCTAAATGTTATGTTATATAAAGTTAAACATTGGTTATTGTTTCTTGTTTATGTTACTTGATTGAGTAAGTTTATGGGGCTTTGATTGGTCATTGCACTTGTTGACTTGATAAGGATTCATGATTAGTTGTCTTGCTTTGTTATGCATGAGGCTTTTAAACTTGTAAAATCGCATGTTTTGACTAAAAGCCCTTATTTAAAATATTTTGACATTATATGTGCATATGGTCTCATACTTAGTACATGTGGAGTACTAACCCCATTTCTTCCCTTTTTTCAAACATTTTTAGGTTCCGGTTGTTGAAGTGTTTTGGAAGGAGTCATTGAAGAAAGCTTGGATTCTTATTCTTCCAAGTGGTGTAGGTCCTCAACATCCGAGGGCAATGCCTATATCTAGCTTATGGACTTGTTATGAATGTAAGATTGTTTCATGCTTTCCTTCCAAATTGACTATTATACCTTTGTATGACCTATATGTTATCATGTTGGAATGATGTATGGGATATGCCCAAATTTGATATTCTACAAATAAATAGTTATTAAATGAGACGAATTTAATTACTATGATATTGTCTATATAATAATGTTGAATAAAAGTAGAAGGATATGTAACCTTCTTATACGAAGGGTCTATGTATACTCAATACGACTATATTATGTGTATGTAGAGGTCTATGTAAACCTCCTAGTAGATGCAATGAAAAGTTTTAATTTTTTCTGCATTTTCAACCTATGAATGTAATGATATGATACTAAGGGGCTAGTCTTAGTCCTCTAAGAGGACGACGATGCTGGTTACGTGTAGGTGGTAAACCTGGACGCGACAGGTACTCCCTAGATGTGACAAGACATTTCATACTCAACAAGTAATAACACTTTCATTCATAACTAAACATAAGAAACATACTTCATACTATCATATAAGGTCTCTTTCCTTTACTAAAACCTTATTCATAACTCACTTAATTCATAAAATTAGTAAACCACCCTCATAACCCCTTCAAAAGCCTACTTGATCAATGTAAACATGAAGTCCCATACCCCCACTTATACTAAGTAAACTCATTTAGAAGCCACAAGTGTAATTCACATGCGTACTCATAATTCATACCTTGTCATAGCAAAGTCACATAATATTCCTTCATACAATCCATATATATATATAACATAAGTCTTATTTTCATACATGGACTAATCTTATCCTTCATTGGAGTTCACTAGTGCAATGCATGGGTAGGGTCCATATTCCTACCCACACTAAGTATCCTCCTCAAGGAGTTGTGATGAGTCCATAATTTTATCTTAGTTCATATTTCAACCTTCGGGAGACATAACCATAACCTATATTGAACATGTGAGCTACATGGAATTTGGTGTTCTCCTCCCACACTAAAAATAGAGGGTTAACACTTGATTTACTAGCGTTATGGAACATGGATATTATTAATTGAAACCTTCATTTACTAGCGTGGAGATTTTCCATCACATGAGACAACATCTATTTTGGGAAACCAGACTTACTAAACAGGAAGGTTATCTTGTGGGAAGCCAGACTTACTAAACGTGAAGCCCCCACTCTCATTTGTCGTGTTCACTCGGTGCTAGGATCTAACTCTCTTACTAAATATATTTAGTCATTTAGTGTATTAATTCATAAAGAAGTCTTTACAAAATTTCTCCTCTGTAAATCATATAGCTCAAAGAATTCTAAGATGATAATGTCCTTTCATCATTGACCCTAGACATGTCAGAATGTCCTTTCACATATTCATAAAATAATAAATCATGAATATGTGCATACAATGTGACATCTACCTTTAGAGAAACATGTCTACTCACACATGTTCATAAATTCATAAATCATATACTTCAGATGCATAGAAATAGGTAAAGAGAGGGTTAACACTTACTTAAGTTGTAACCAATGTTACATAGATATCTTGGTGGTATCCAAGAGTTATAACCTACAGGTGCATGTAGTTATGGAATATAAAGATTGTTACTAGAAACCATGACTTACTAGGGTGGAGGTTTCCATCTCATGAGACAACATCTATGTAGTCAAACATTTTCATAACTTCATAAATCATATATTTCATAGGAGAACTATACTTTCCTAAATCATCGTAAATCTACCCTATGCATAGATATTCATGAAGTGTGTGTACATTAATCAACATGATCACGTAATGGCTATAACTTCACATTAAGGAAGCCACCCTCTAAAGATCACAACATATGTACAACATCCCTCAAGTCTCAAGTCATACACACATATAGAGTATTAAGTACTATAGACTACACACACTCACATTTCATCATAGAAGACTAGAACATATTCAACATTGGATTAGAAAACTACTAACATATTTTGTTCAAACATTCATATAGCGTACATATAAGTAGGGATGATGCTACAAAAGTATTCATCATCATTAGCCATCTAGACCACACCTAACCCTAACATGATCGTCAAATTTACACAACATCATCCACACACGTAGATCATGCAACTAGTGTCGAACACTATTTATATAACTTCACATAACATCAATACAATTAGAACATGATACTAGAATCAAGGCTACATCCTTCAACTCCGCTAAACATGAAATCATCATATTAATTTCTCTTGCACCTAATGTATTCAAGTCCATGATCATAACACATATACATGTAAAAGAATTTAAACACCACCACCATATGTGGACCATACCTATCATCACAATTCGATATACAATTCTAAGTTATTTAAAAAATAGGTCAACTTACCAAATATCAAACCTAATGATCACCATTGATCATTTCTCCATAATTAATAATCAATAAATATAGATAATACTAGGATTAATCAATATACTATAATCTAATAACAATTGAATCATAATCTTATCAAGATACAAGAACCATAACACATCATAATTTGAGAGGTTAAGAATATCATGAGTTCTTCACTGAATAGGATTGAAAATCATGTTAAAATGATATATTAATCATCTATTCAACTTTATAATGATTTTGAGATCACTTTAACAATGAATCCATGCCTAGATTGAAAGATGAGATTTTTAACTTAGAATCATGATTGAAAAAGCTTTGAAAGAACTCTTTAGATGAATGGTTATCTAAGAAAGAAGGATTACCATACCTTTTACATTAGAAAGCCCACGAAAATTTGAGAAGAAATATCCACGAACCCTCTCCAAGGTTTTTCTTGAGTTTGGTCTTCAATGGATGTTTAAGGGTTTCTGATTTGGGAGGGAAAGTTTCGTTCTGAGAAAAGGTATAATTGGTATAAAGGCTTGTCACGACCCAAATCGGGACGCGACTGGCAACCCACATTTACCCTCCGATGTGAGCGAACCAACCCATCTAAACTTAACATTTCAAGATATTTCAACAGAAAATAATGCGGAAGACTTAAACTCATTAATAAAACAACTCAAAACTATTATTAATATTCCCCAAAATCTGGAAGTCATCATCACAAGAACATCTATCTCAAATTACTAAACTAAGAATGTCTAAAAAGCTAAAACAAGTAAAAGCTAGTCCATGCCGGAAGTTCAAGGCATCAAGACTTGAAGAGGAGACCCAGTCCAAGCTAGACGCATTAGCTCACCCTGAATTTCCGATGAAGTGAAGACTGGCTTGATCTACTGCTGAGTCGAAGTTGACGGAACGTTTGCTGCATAACACATAACAAAGGGAAACATAAAAGTAGGGGGTCAGTACAACCACACGTACTGATAGATATCATCGGTCAACTCAAATAGGGAACAATATATATCAATAATAATGTAATCAACTATAATACTCAACATGTAGCACAGCAATTACTTTATCATTAACCATTTCCGTCAAGTTCACATTAGGTCTCAAGCCTCATTACCATACTCATTGGGAATTAGTTCATTAGATTGAGTATATTCATTATCTTTCAAGATTCATTATCTTTCTTCCTCTTGTGTCGGTACGTGACACTCCGCTCCTCTAATTCTATCCTGGTGTCGGAACGTGACACTCCGATCCTCATATTCATTCTATCCTGGTACCGGAACGTGGCACCCGATCCTCATATTCTATCCTGTGTCGGAACGTGACACTCCGATCCTCATATTCACTATCCTGGTACCGGAACGTGGCACCCGATCCTCATATTCTATCCTGGTGTCGGAACGTGACACTCCGATCCTCATATTCATTCTATCCTGGTACCGGAACGTGGCACCCGATCCTCATATTCTATCCTATCCTGGTACCGGAACGTGGCAACCCGATCCCCTAATTCATCAAGCCTTCTTTTATACTAAGGCATCCTCATTATCATTATATAATTTATCAAGCAAGCCACTTTCATACTAGGCATCATCAATCTTATTATATAATATATCAAGAGAATTAGGGTTCTTTCAAGATGTGGGATTCAATAGCTTCATCATGCTTGTTAATTATCACAATTTCAAAATCATAATCATGCAAGCGTACAATTTAAGCACATAGACAGGTTTCACATACTATCGACACATAATATTCACTATTAGGAGTTCACTACGATTATCGTAAATAAAAACCATAACCTACCTCCACCGAAGAATTGGAATCAACGAAATTCCCAAGCTTGCTATTCTCCTCTCTCTCGATCGATCTGCTCTCTCTCCCTTCTGTTCTTTTCTCTTTGTTTTATTCAAACCCTCTTTCCTTTACCCTAATTAATCATGTAATTAAGTGTGGAAAAGGAAATAAAACCCCACTAATTTACTTAAGTTTACCCCTTTTAACCCCTAAGAATTAGACTTGTTAATGTTAACCCCTCAATCCTTATAATTAAGGAAAGAATAATCAAAAACGACCCTAAAAACAAGGAAGGAAATCCTAAACTCCTGGGACTGGCACAATGTGACGGGCCGTCGTGGGTGTGACAGTCCGTCACACAGGCCGTCGTGCCTCCCAGTTTTCAGGTGGGCTGTGACGGCCCGTCACCCCTGTGACGGTCCGTCCTGCACCCTCCGTCCTGACGGTCAGAAACTCGTTTTCTTGCACCAAATTCCCAAAAGTTGAAGTGTTTTGCTACGGGGCTCACGACGGTCCGTCGTGGATGTGACGACTCGTCCTGCAGGTCCGTCACAATTTACAGAGAGTCGATTTTCAGTACCCGATTTTCAAACTTCTAAGTGTCATGGAACGGACCTCTGTGACGGACCGTCGGGCCTATGACGGTCCGTCGGGGTGTCCGTAGTTTGGCCAGTTTTTCCAGAATTTCGTTCTGCTGCTCAAAACGACTAAACAGGTCGTTACAATAGATACCAATTTACCCATCGTTCGTCCCCGAACGATCAAGAAGAAAAACAATGGCGAAAAGGAGTACCTGAATCTGTAAACAGATGTGGGTATTTTTCTTGCATATCTGCCTCCTTCTCCCACGTAGCCTCTTCAACCGGTCGATTCTTCCATTGCACTTTGATGGGCAATCTCCCTCGACCTCAGTTTGCGAACTTCTCTATCTAATATAGCAACCGGTTCCTCTTCATAAGTCAAGTTCTCATCCAACAAAACTGAATCCCAACGGATAATGTAGTTTCCATCTCCGTGGTATCTTTTCAACATAGATACATGAAACACCGGATGTACTCCGGACAGCCCTGGGGGTAAGGCTAATTCATAAGCCACCTCCCCTATTCTCTTAAGCACTTCAAATGTCCAATATACTTGGACTTAACTTACCTCTTTTCCAAACTGCATCACCCTTTCATGGGCGAAACCTTCAACAAGACTTGTTCACCTTCCATGAACTCCAAGTCTCTAACCTTTCGGTCTGCATACTCCTTTTGTCTACTTTGAGCCGCCAAAAGCTTCTCTTGAATAGCTTTCACCTTCTCTCATAGAATCTCTCAACAGATCAGTCCCCCAAGGTCTAACCTCGAAGGCATCAAACCAACCAATGGGAGATCTACACCCTCCTCCCATATAATGCTTCAAATGGGGCCATGTCGATACTAGAGTGATAACTATTATTGTATGAAAACTCTGCCAAAGGTAAGAAACTATCCCAATGGCCACCAAACTCTATCACACATGCGCGAAGCATATCCTCCAAAACTTGAATCGTTCGCTCAGACTGACCATCGGTCTGAGGATGAAATGCAGTACTAAGGTCCAACCTAGTACCTAATTCAGCATGAGTGTCCTCCAAAACTTAGAAGTAAACTGCGTACCTCTATCTGATATAATGGAGAGTGGAACTCCATGCAACCGAACGATCTCTGAGATGTAGATCTTGGCTAACTTCTCTGCATTGTAGGTCACCTTGACAGGAATGAAGTGAGCAGACTTAGTTAACCTATCAACAATCACCCAAATAGAGTCATACTTACCCAATGTCTTTGGAAGACCAACCACAAAGTCCATTGCGATTCTCTCCCACTTCCATTCAGGAATGGGCATTCTCTGAAGTGTTCCTCCGGCCTTTGGTGTTCATACTTTACTTGTTGACAATTTGGACACTTGGCAACAAACTCAACAATATCTCGCTTCATTCTACTCCACCAGAAGTGTTGCTTTAGGGTCGCGATACATCTTGGTTGCACCAGGATGTATAGAATATCCGGAACTATGAGCTTCTGTAAGAATAGTGGTGATCAAATCTCGATGGCGGGTACACATACTCTTCCCTTGATCCTCAAAACACCTTCCCCATCGATTATCGCTTCCTTAGCCTCTCCTTGCAACACTTTATCTCGAATTCGCCTTAGTTTCTCATCGTCAAACTGTTCCCCCTTAATCTGATCAAGGAAGAGATTTTTTGCCTCTACACCAAGCTAACAATCCTCCCTTCTCATTTATTTCTAACCTCATAAGGTCATTAGCCAAAATCTGCACTTCTCTAGCCAATGGGCGTCTAGAAGCTTGCAAATGAGCTAGACTTCCCATGCTTCCCCGCTCCGGCCTTTCTACTCAAGGCATCTGCCACAACATTAGCCTTCCCCGGATGATACAAAATAGTGATGTCGTAGTCCTTTATAGTTCCATCCATCTCCTCTGTCTCAAGTTCAAGTCTTTCTGAGTGAAGACATACTGTAGGCTACGATGGTCCGTATAGACTTCACACTTAACTCCATACAAATAGTGTCTCCATTGCTTTAGTGCAAATACCACTGCGGCCAACTCCAAGTCATGGGTCGGATAGTTGCGTTCATGCACCTTTAATTGCCTCGAAGCATAAGCAATCACATTCTTCTCTTGCATTAACACTGCACCAAACCCGAATAGGATGCATCACAATAAACAATGAAGTTTTTGCCCTCTACTGCAAGGTAAGGATAGGTGCGGTAGTCAACAAAGTCTTAAGCTTCTAGAAGCTCTCCTCACACTCATCCGACCATACAAATGGGACGTTTTGCTTGGTCAAGTTCGTCAATTGGGAAGCAATGGAAGAGAATCCCTTGACGAATCGGCGGTAGTAGCTAGCTAACACCCCACAAACTCCTTATTTCTGACACGTTTGTAGGTCTTACCCAATTCTTTACCGTCTCAATCTTAGATGGATCTACACATCACTCCATCCTTAGAAACCACGTGCCCCAAGAAGGACACTGAATCTAGCCAAAACTCACACTTGGAGAATTTCGCATAGAGCTTCTTCTTCTTTCTCAACAACTCTAACACCGATTTCAAATGCTCCTCATGTTCTTTCTTTCTTATTTTGGAGTATATCAGTATATCATCAATAAACACAATCACAAAGAGATCCAATATGGCTTGAAAATCCCGTTCATCAAGCTCATGAAGGCAGCAGGGGCATTAGTAAGACCAAACGACATTACCACAAACTCATAATGCCCTACCTAGTTCGAAAAGCAGTCTTTGGCACTCCGTTGCTCGTATTTTCAGTTGGTGATAACCGGACCTCAAGTCGATCTTCGAGAAGACACAAGCACCTTGTAACTGATCGAACAAGTCATCAATGCGAGGAATGGGGTACTTGTTCTTAATAGTTACCTTGTTCAACTGTCGGTAATCTATGCACATTCGGAAACTCCCATCTTTCTTCTTCACACAACAAAACCGGAGCACCCCAAGGAGATGCACTTGGTCTAATGAAGCCTTTGCTCAACAACTCTTGAAGTTGAGCCTTTAATTCTCTTAACTCCGCGGGAGCCATTCTATACGGGGGTATAGAAATGGGGCGAGTACCGGGTTCCAAATCAATGCAGAAGTCTATATCCCTATCTGGTGGCATACCAGGAAGATCTGCAGGGACACATCCAAAAACTCACAGACTACCGAAACTGACTCAATCGATGGTACTTGAGTAGTGTCATCCTTAAGATGTGCCAAGAAAGCTAGACAACCCTTACTAACCATCTTCTGAGCACGAATAAAGGAGATGATACGCACCGGATTGGGAGTGTAGTCACCCTCCCATACTAACTGATCTGCCCCAGGCTTGGCTAACGTCACCGTTTTAGCATTACAATCCAAAATCGCAAATTTTGGAGAAAGCCAATCATACCAGAATTACATCAAAGTCACCCATTTCTAAGATACCAAATCCACATAAGTGTTGCTCCCCACAAAATTCACAACAAGACCTATACACTTTTCGACTATCACAGACTCACCCACCGGAGTAGAAACACGAATAGGCATGTCAAGTAATTCACATGTAAATTTAGACCGTTAGCAAATGAGGAAGATACATATGAAAACGTGGAGCCAGGGTCAAATAATACAGATGCCATGCAATCACAAACCAAGAGATTACCTGTGATAACAGCATCAGACGCCTCCGCTTCAGATCTCCCAGGGAAAGCGTAGCAATGAGCCCCATTATTTGTCTGTCCGTTGCCCCTACCATGTGCGTAGTAGTGGCTCCGTTTTGCCCTTCACCTCTGCCGTTTTGGTGACCACCATTACCTCGGCCACCACCACCCTCCAGAATATCGACCTCTACCATTACCACCTCTTCCTCTAGCCATTGGGGGTCTGTAACTCTGGTTTGGACAGTACCTCTTAATGTCCCAATCTCTCCACACCCAAAACATTCTCTGGGTTCACGCGTGGCCTCTCAGAGAATGTTGACCGTTCTGAGGTGGACCCCCAACTACAGTCTGTAGTGAAGACTGTATTGGTCGATTTGAGTGACCTCCGGAGTTCTGTCCTCTAGAATAAGAACCATTATACTCACCTCCCCTTTCGAACCTCTTTGATGTAGACGTTGGGGTGAAGTCATCCGGTTTCACTCCTTCCACCTCTATCACAAAGTCTACCACCTCTTGGAAGGATGTTGCTGTTGCCGCTATCTGTAAGGCTGAAATCCGCAACTCTGACCTCAACCCCTTCACAAACGGCGGATCCGTTCTTGTGGACTGAAACAAAGTTGCGGGCATATCTGGATAGCGCGCGAAATTTAGCCTCATACGCGTTTACTGTCATCCTTCCCTGTTCAAGACTCAAGAACTCATCCCTCTTTCTATCTCTCAAACTCCTTGGGATATACTTCTCCATAAATAGGGTAGAGAATGATTCCCAAGTCATAGGTGGTGCCTCTGTTGGTTGACACTCAACATGTGAACGCCACCACATTTTGGCGTTCCCTTGGAACTGATAGCTCACGAACTCGACACCAAACCTCTCTACTATCCCCATTTTGTGTAGTAGCTCATGACAATCAACCAGAAAATCATAAGCATCCTCAGATTCTGCACCCTTGAAGACTGGAGGTTTTAGTTTCAAGAACTTACTAAAAAGTTCATGTTGATCGTTTGTCATAATAGGCCCAGTAGTCAGACGTGGAAATGTGCCTATTCCCAATGGTGCATCCATGCGGGGAGCCATAGTAGCCGCATGTCGTATCTCTGAAACCGGAGGTGTGTGGTGCAGAAACCACTGAGGTGCTTGACCCTGATCAGACAACCCGCTAAGATAAGCAAGTACTTGGTTGATCATCTCTGGGGTAGGTTGGGTGGCATTTCCTCATTCTGCCCTTGTTCAGTTTCCCCTTCCTCACCCTCTCTTATCACCTCTTCGGTCGGTGGAGGAGTCACCGCCCTAGTATCAGATGGGCTAGGGGCTCGTCCTCTTCTCCTCTAGAGGACGTCCTCCCACGACCTCTTCCACGGCCTCTTGCCGCTGTTCCTCCTCGAGCCACAGCCCCAGTGGCTGGCTCAGTAGTTTTCTGTCTTCCGTTGTTGCTGCTGGTGCGGTCGTTGCTCTAGTTCTAACCATCTGCGAGATAGAATGAAGATGGTCAGATACCAATTTGTATCACCTAGATACCAATTGGACTCAAGTAATAGCACGAAAGAAAGAATGAAAGAATGGAATTTTCCTAAAGTCTTATAGCCTCTCAAGGAAAAGTAAAGGCGTCCCCCTACCGTTCCTTAAGACTCTACTAGACCTGTTCTGTGTGATAGACCAATGAACCTAATGCTCTGATACCAAGTCTGTCACGACCCAAATCGGGGACGCGACTGGCACCCACACATTTACCCTCCGATGTGAGCGAACCAACCCCATCTAAACCTTAACATTTCAAGATATTTCAACAGAAAATAATGCGGAAGACTTAAACTCATTAATAAAACAACAAACTCAAACTATTATTAATATTCCCCAAAATCTGGAAGTCATCATCACAAGAACATCTATCTCAAATTACTAAACTAAGAATGTCTAAAAGCTAAAAACAAGTAAAGCTAGTCCATGCCGGAAGTTCAAGGCATCAAGACTTGAAGAAGGAGACCCAGTCCAAGCTAGACGCATTAGCTCACCCTGAATTTCCGATGAAGTGAATACTGGCTTGATCTACTGCTGAGTCGAAGTTGACGGAACGTTTGCTGCATAACACAAATAACAAAGGGAAACATAAAAGTAGGGGGTCAGTACAACCACACGTACTGAGTAGATATCATCGGTCAACTCAAAATAGGGAACAATATATATCAATAATAATGTAAATCAACTATAATACTCAACATGTAGCACAGCAATTACTTTATCATTAACCATTTCCGTCAAGTTCAAACATGAGGTCTCAAGCCTCATTACCATACTCATTTGGGAAATTGAGTTCATTAGATTGAGTATATTCATTATCTTTCAAGATTCATTATCTTTCTTCCTCTTGTGTCGGTACGTGACACTCCGCTCCTCTAATTCTATCCTGGTGTCGGAACGTGACCTCCGATCCTCATATTCATTCTATCCTGGTACCCGGAACGTGGCAACCGATCCTCATATTCTATCCCTGGTCGGAACGTGACACTCCGATCCTCATATTCATTCTATCCTGGTATCCTGACCCGGAACGTGGCACCCGATCCTCATATTCTATCCTGGTGTCGGAACGTGACACTCCGATCCTCATATTCATTCTATCCTGGTACCGGAACGTGGCACCCGATCCTCATATTCTATCCTATCCTGGTACCGGAACGTGGCACCCGATCCCCTAATTCATCAAGCCTTCTTTTATACTAAGGCATCCTCATTATCATTATATAATTTATCAAGCCTTCTTTCATACTAAGGCATCATCAATCTTATTATATAATATATCAAGAGAATTAGGGTTCTTTCAAGATGTGGGATTCAATAGCTTCATCATGCTTGTTAATTTATCACAATTTCAAAATCATAATCATGCAAGCGTACAATTTAAGCACATAGACAGGTTCACAATACTATCGACACATAATATTCACTATTAGGAGTTCACTACGATTATCGTAATATAAAACCATAACCTACCTCCACCGAAGAATTGGAATCAACAAGAAATTTCCCAACTGCTATCTCTCTCCTCTCGATCGATCTGCTCTCTCTCCCTTTCTGTTCTTTCTTTTTGTTTTATTCAAACCCTCTTTCCTTTACCCTAATTAATCATGTAATTAAGTGTGGAAAAGACAATAAAACCCCACTAATTTACTTAAGGTTACCCCTTTTAACCCCTAAGAAATTAGACTTGTTAATGTTACCCCCCCTCCCTTATAATTAAGGAAAGAATAATCAAAAACGACCCTTAAAACGAGGAAGGAAATCCTAAACTAACTGCCTGGGACTGCACAACCTGTGACGGGCCGTCGTGGGTGCGACGGTCCGTCACACAGGCCGTCGTGCCTCCCAGTTTTCAGGTGGGCTGTGACGGCCCGTCACCCCTGTGCGGTCCGTCCTGCACCTCCGTCCTGACGGTCAGAAATTCGTTTTCTTGCACCAAATTCTCAAAAGTTGAAGTGTTTTTGCTACGGGGCTCACGACGGTCCGTCGTGGATGTGACGACTCGTCCTGCAGGTCCGTCACAATTTACAGAGAGTCGATTTCATCAGTACCCGATTTTTCAAACTTCTAAGTGTCATGGAACGGACCTCTGTGACGGACCGTCGGGCCTATGACGGTCCGTCGGGTGTCCGTAGTTTGGCCATTTTTCCCGAATTTTTCGTTCTGCTGCTCAAACGACTAAACAGGTCGTTACAAGGCTTATATAGTAACTAAAAATAATTAAAACACTTAAATAACCGTCTATTATAATTAGGACGTGTGATAAATTCCCATTCACCCCTTAAGTAGACAGCACGCTGCAGGAAAGTTGCACACTTCCATCTACATGCAGACTGACGGACTGTCGTTTGAACAATCGTACCGTACTTCACTTCCATAGTTGGGGACTAAGACTCCTTTGACACCCAATTTTGACCGACCTTTGACCCTTTTTAGGAATACTATTAGATTAAATACGGATTTTAAATTTCAAAATCTTTAGTCAACTTTGCTTGAAATTATATATTTTAGTATGTTCTACTTTATAAAATTATCGTAGATATTTTTAAAATATTTTAAAATTATTAATGAATTTCAAATGTTTAAGATTTAATAAAATTTTACACTTTCCTTAGAATTATTTAAATTCTAGCCTATTCTATTCCAATTTTTTTTCAATTCTAGCCACTCCAATTAAAATTTTATTACAATCATAGCCACCTCTTCTTTTCAATTTTAGCCAATTTTAATTGCAATTTTAGCCATTCCGTATCTAACTCATCTAATTTCAAGAAATCATCTTTTGATCTCATCCGTCTATTTAATTAATAAATCCTAGATCGAATCCTAACCCTTCATCTCTATCTAAACCGACGGCTGTGATTAAATCTTCCATTCTCTTTCTTCAACACCAAAAGACCCTAAAACCTAAAATTTGAGTTCATTCTCTTCCTCCCCCCTCTCCAAGCCGCCTCTTCTCTCTCCCGTCGCTCTCCCTCTCATCTTCTCCCTCCCGTCGCTCCTCTCTCGCCCTCTCCAGCCGCCTTTCTCCCTCTCCTCCATTTTTCCCGGCGAGCAGACTGTCGGACGGAAACCAGCCGCCACCGCCTCTCCTTCTCTCCCTCCCCTCTCCCGTCGCTCCTCCTCCTCTTTCTCCTCCCTCTTCTTCTCTCTTCTCTATTTTCTCTGGCAGCGAGCAGCTCCACCGGCGAGCTGCCAGGCGACAGCCAGCCACCGGAGACCAGTCCAGGCAGCAGCGCCGACAAGGACAATCAGCGTCCAGCGAAAAGCGACGCTGGAGACACGCGAGGACAACACCAGCAGCGATGGAGGCTGCTCCGACCAGCGACGTCCCTTTCCCTCTTCTTCTCTTCTCTTCTCCCTCTCGCCCCTCTTCTCTTCTCCTTCTTCTTTTGCAGGCCGGCGACATCCACCACGCAGCAGCAGTCGGCGAGGCAGAACAACATTTCCGGTTGGCGAAGGCAAGGAGAACTCCGGTCAAATTAAAGTATTGCAGCCTTTGAAAGATGGATCTTTTTAGATCCGTTTGGGTTCATGTTCTTGTTCAGTTCATTACTTTATGTTATTGATGTTATGATTTTATGCTTGTGAAATTGATACATTTTGTAGTAAATTTTCTGCTCTTTTGGAACGTTCTTAGTCATTTTCTGAACTCTGTGAGAATGAGTATTTTAGCTTTGTCAAAATATACTGTAGTTGATTTTTAAACTGATTTAGCAATATATGTGGTAAATGGAGTGATTTGCTTAAATCTATTTGATTAATGTCTAATGCCGGGAGTTTTCCGTTTATAATGTTTTTGCTCAATTATAGATCCCTTATTTCGTATCTAATTGTTGATTGCCATTAATTGATTTGTTCTTCCTTTTTTAGATTTAACTAGGACCTCCTAGATAGTCACTTATGCGCTAAATCAGTAGAAAGTTATTTATGAAAATGTGTATTTGATTCGGAACTGCTTTTTTTTTCTTCCTTAATTAGATTGTAGGTGGATTCTTACTTGGTCTATATTTGGCAATTTGTTTGACGGATTTAGGTAAAAAGAATAACATGAAATAAAATAAATAATGCTGCTGATTTTGCTCTTTATTTGTAAAAGGAAAATAATATTTCTTGTTTGGCTCCCCTTTGAAATAAAAAAAATGTGTATATTTAATTGATTCCAAAATATTTCTTTTCCTTATTTGCTTCCCCCTCTTTGCTATATAAACAAGACCCCCCCCCCTCCCTTCATTAACTCATACACTCATTCACTTTCAATCACAAATTCTCTCATCACTCTCCCTTCTCTCATTGCTCTCTTGCTACTTTAACAACACATTAATATTCCGGTAAATATTCTAGTGTTTTTCTTCGCTATTTTGCTACTTTGTTCGAGTAAAAGGTGAATCAATTTGTTTTGCTTAACCGGTTAGTATTCTTAACATTTATACTATCTTCACATTCACATATTTGTGTAAGCCATTGTCTTTTTTGTAGAATTCGTCATTTAATAATTGCATATTGTCTCACCTTGACTAATAAGTGTGATTACTTGTGTAGTTATTTGATTACTTTGACAGGTTTCAAACTTGAAGTTCAAGTTGAAGATTAATTGAAGAAAGATTTATTTTTTTATTTGAATGTATATATATATATTTTATTTTTTGCCTATTTTATTTATTCGAATGTTGTAACAATTGTAACTCTAAAAGATCATATATATAAATTTATTTGGGGGATCGTCTAGGGGAGGGGGATTTATATGCTTACTTGTTCATTATAATTTTTTTAGAAATCATGCCTATAGGTTTGTCTTTAGTCACCTAGAATATCGTTTGTAGGTGTTATAATCCAATCAATTGTTTGATGCTTTGTTAATAAGTCTAAAAAATAATAAACTAGATTTCGATAATTTTAATGTTAAAATAAAATCATAATAATTTAGTAGGCTGATTAGGTGTTTTAACATTGTTATAATTTTAGCATCATCTTGTCATGTATAAACCATGTCTAAGGTTTAATTTGTTCATAACATTTAAATTTACAAAATTATGCATATATATATGTTACTCTGTTTTTTTTTTTTACACCTAGAAATCATGTCTATAGGGTTGTAAATAAACTTTCAGCATATCCATAAAAAATAAAATTTATTTGTGCATATTTGAGCCCTCCCCCTAAAATTAGTTAATATTATTTAACTAGTAATCCTATTTGTTTTCCGCATTCATAATGCAATATTTTTTTCTTAATAACACTAATTTAGAATCATTTCATGCATTTAACTTGGCTTTAAAAATATTTCATATCAAAATCTTGTAACATAATTTTCTTAAAAAAGTCATTATTCAATCTTCCTTTAAAACGTTGGATTGATTTTGACATTGTTTATTTTGAAATTAAATTATAAGCACTATCTCCTAACCTATCGTTAGTGGGAAAGTCAAAGGAACTACGAGGTCTAGTTCCAATTTTTAAACCCGACGCATCCTCGGAAGTACCACCTACCCATGAATTTCAAAAAGAATTATGTGTATTTATGTGTAAATATTTATGTGCCTATATGTAAACTAAATCTTTTAAATCATTTTCAAAATATAATCTATTTTTTAGACCGACCTCAAATCAAAATTGTTTCTATGGTGGAGGAGCGCGATCAACAATATCGTGGCATCATCCCTATAAAGAAACAAACATATTTTTTTAAAAAAATAAAAAATTCATATTCAAAACTTGCTCAATTTTCAAAACTTTACTTTCTCACATATTAATTGCTTAATTTTTGCCAATTTTATTTATAACTTAGTCTCATATGCTTAAATAAAAAAATAATAATAATAAAACTTGATTGTTTATTTATTGCTATCACCTAGCATTGCATGCTCAAATTAATAAAAAATAATAAAATAGTATTAATTGTCTTATATCACTTAGCAAGATTAAATAAATGAAGTGACTTTGATTGCTAACTGTAACCCCCACAAAGATTGCATGAGATACGGCCGGGACCCACACTTGTGGACCTCGAGGGATGCCTAACACCTTCCCCTCGAGGTAATTTGAACCCTTACCCTAATCTCTGGCTCGTTGACCTTAGTTAGACTTAGTTAGGTTAGATAGGTGCCCTAACGCGCCTTAACTCGTTAGGTGGCGACTCCCAAACCGAAAATCCCAAAAGAGTTGTTAGGTCGTGCACAAAACCCGTTTTCTGCGAAAATGGGGCGCGACAACTCCTTTTTTGGGATTTGATCTCAAACCTATATGTTTTGAGCTACGTCCCCAATTGACAGGGCATCGATGAAGGCACGGTCTGTTGATTTCTTGGGCATCGATTGACACAACTAAGGCAGTGTTCTATGTAGCCTTTGGGTACCCCACAAGGACCCCTTGGGTGGTCCTTAGGGATTCGTGCCTGGGTGTGAACGAGTTAATATCCCACCCTACAAATTTAGACCCAACCAACACATAAATTATGCAAACTTGCATTGTAGTCTCCATCTCATGAGAATCATTGTGAACCTACCTTCCCAAATTGTGAAGGGACACCTCCCATATCTAGTTCGCTCGGTTCTAAGATAAAGTCCCTTTTTGAAATGACTTTATGTCATTCTTAAACATCATAGCTTAATATAGGTCATATAAGGCTAACCCCTTGTATAATCATGTCATTGTATCATTAGGTATTGCATGATGATTTCCTTTCAATAAAACCCTTCATGTAGTGAGATCATCACATTATCATCATATCAAAGTAAGGAACACAAGTGATTCATATTCAACCTTGTATCACAATAACCTTAACGTGGTCTCACAATTCAACATAGTGATGGCATTTTATCATAATCGTCATATCATCATCTTCTTAATCTAATCATGTATAATACTTCAATTTAACATCACCATCATTGATACCCCATCAATTAACCGATAAACAATCATAATAAATCATTATTTATCAAAGGCAATCAACATCAAATCCAATTGAAAGACATTTAACGAAATTGGAATAAACCCATGTTTTTGACATCTTAGGAAACCAATTTTTGAAGAGCTTCTTGGGGGAAAAGATCCCACTATTGAGGATCATACATACCTTAGGATTTCTTTAAGGTAAATGGAATAAATATTGAGTCTTGGATCCATAATCAATCTTGGAGTTTGTTTGCAACGGTGAGTCTTATTATAGAGAGAGAGAGAGAGAGTATAGAGAAATTGGAGAGAATTGGGTTAGGGAAATAATGGGCGTTGGGTTAGTTTAATAAGACTTAGTCTTTATATAGTCCTCCCAACTAACTCAATCAACCATATATTAACCCTTAGTTAATTAATTAGCTGACCAACTCCCCCATTAGAAACTTAATGGTGAAACTCGACCCCCAATCGACGAACCCACGTTTACGCCTCATCGAATAGACAACGGACCATCGTGTTGGTCTGTTGTTTTGGTTAGAGAGGGTAGTTTTGGGGATTTTTGAAAATATTCTACGTTTAAACCTACGAATACATCGACGGAGCTCGGATCAAATGACGGGTCACCGTTTGGATCGTCGATTGGATACTATCATTTTGACAGTTTTGGGTCTAAATATAGGGTCTTCTATAAAGACCTTTAGGGTGATCCTTGGGGAGTCGTACCTAGACATTTCGACCCTAAACACACTTTAATACTTTTTTAACACCTTTCCACCAAATTTCACTAAATTCCGACTCCTAAAACCCATTGAAAGATGCCAAGTCACACTAGCTCACATTTCACAATTCACTAGATGTCATTGTCGTTTCTCAACAGTTTCAACTCATTTTTTAGGATTAGAAACATTTTTTTAAGTCTTATTTCATCATGTGAGTCTCTAGATTAGGTCATGAACTTTTGGAGTGTTATAGCAAAATGCAAAAACATTTATTGAAAGAGGACACTTAAGTTCAAATATACTTTTCACGCTATTATGATAAAACCTCATGAATCAAGTGTACAACACATCATATAAGTAATCATTAACATACAAGGTAATAATTTTGTGATTCTCAACATATAGCTATTTTCATTAAGTAATACAATAATCATTTATACTTTCCCATCAAAAGTTATCCTAAGACTTACCTAGGTATTACATGAAGAGACCGCTCATACAACCTCTTCAATACACACCTAAGTGATCCTTAAGACTACTGAAGATAAGCACATTTCTTTTCAACTTAAAAATTCAACATTCCTTACTAAAGATACTAGAGAAAACATACATGATTTTAATAACTTCACATAAAGATCATCCTCTAAGACATTCCTCAATTTACACTAGCGCAATGTGAAAAGAGCATCTCACACTACTACTTCCACTTAGTGCTCCTTAGGAATTACCCTAGACTAGGCACATCACATTTATCATTAAAAAGCCTTAATTAACATTAGAAATCTAATCATCTTTCTCCATTAAAATTATATAGTATCCCATTCATTCTTTTACATAACAAGAACACACCAAGACTCCCTCCAAATGTCTACTTTTGCATAAATGGCGTCCCTTCATACCACCTACCCTAAGTAGTGTACCCTTAGGAACACCTAGTATATTATATTCATTTGTGGGGGGGGGGGCTAGCTCTAACTGACATAGACCATGAGTTCTTGACATGGAATCCTTGTATTAACCCCTACTAGATGAGGGATCCACATTTACCTCAGGTAAGGTAATTCTTTTAGCCTTTACATGGATCTCCAGTAGCTAGACCTATGAGGGCTCATAGTTTAGGGATAAGGAGATTTTTTCTAAGTACTACGTCTCAACTCATGAAGAACACTTATCTCATGAGGTGCATTGGATACAACATCTTTACTCACGAAGAGTATCCACCCCTTCTTCAAATCTTCTCTAAGAAAAATATAGTTCCCCCATGAAGTCTTAGGCATTCATTACATTCATTATCTGTAGAATAAGAGATAGCTACTAAGTACTACATGTCAACCTAACATTAATTACATTAGAATCTCTTGGAAACAATGAGGTTTCTACCAATCACTTCATCTCAACTCACGACGAGTGCCCACCCCAGAATTCTCCTTTTCATTTATAGAGTTCCTCGAATTATCGAGTTTGATGCAAGACACTATATCTTTACTCATGAATAGTGTAACCCCTATTCATTCTGTAACTTCATTCATTCTTTGTTTGTGTGAGTATAAGCGATAAATCCTTTAACATGACTACCATCATTCATAACATTGTCTCTTGATCATGATCATACTACATTCATCATGATCCACACACATGTATACTTCACATTCACATCATACTTCAATTAGGCATAGTAACTTCAAGATACCCATTCATAACTTCATAAGACATCCCTGTACCTATGCTTCCTAAGTTCACTTTACTTCACATTCAATGCCTGCAAGGCCATAATCACAATTCATAAATACATTCATCTACCCATTAAGTATACACCGCCATCATACGTGGACCATACCAATCAAGATTAATTCAAGGATACTAGAACAATTTAGGTCAACTTACCCTTCATCCAAGCCTTGATCATCTTTACTCAATTCTCTATCAGTTTATCATAATTTGGTATAACAGGAAGTAGATAATCATAATACAACTCAATATAAACACAATTCTAATGATATCCAATCATAATCATGAAACCCACTTCATAAGCCAAAATTAGAGAATTAGGGTGATCATGGGTTCACAGAATTTTTTATCATAAAATCATCAGATAACATTGAAACATCATAATTTATAAATTAAAACCTTTTCAAGCAGGAACCCATGCTTAGAATTTGAAATAGAATAATTTAGGGTTTTGAAACCTTTTATAAAAGACTTTGGATTGACTCCTTGAATGAGAAAAGATTCAAGATGAATTACCATACTTAATTGAAGAAAGTCCACGAAATTAGGGTTGAAAACTTGGAAACTTGGCTGTTTTCCTTGGATCTTCAAGTTCATTAATAGAGGATCTAACTAAAAAGAAAATTTTTTTTTAAAGAGATGACAGCTTATAATTTTTTTTTTATTCTAATTGAGGGTTGGTGTTTTTTATTAGGGTAATGGGTATATAATGACATTAATTAAATATATAATACACCCCCAAATACCAAAAATAACCCTACATTAATTTTACAATTTTAAACAAGTCATTCTTAACATAAATTTTTGGAATTATCGACGCAAAGCAACTCCGCATCGGGGAGATATTCCAATAAGATTGTAGAAAATAAATTTTTGGGCAGTAGAGTCTGCGATGATTTCAAGACACGGACCAAATTTTAGGCCCTTGATTAACCTAGTCCGTAACGTAGATTTGTTTAATCCATGTGCAACTTCTTGATGCCTTGGGAAGCTTGTTGGCTAAAGGTTGGGTCCTCCTCAAGGACCCCTAGAGTGGTCCTGGGGAGTCATTGCAAAATTTATTGACCCTAAACATGTCCTTATAGGTGTTAGGGTCAACCAAACTGATATTAACGCTAAACAACACCTAAAAATATATACACCATAAACGGACACACTAGCACACACCCAAGACTAGTTTCCGGACGTCTTAGTCATTCTTTGCTATTATTAATAATTTTAACACCTTATTAACTCATAAAACTCATAATAGACTCCATCTTGTACTATTTCATTTTGAGTGTTGTTACATTATCCCCAACATATAAAAAGATTCGTCCTCGAATGACACTAAGCACCTTCAAGGACTACGAGAGTCAACTAGAAGCTTACAACACACATCATCAAGGATACATCATTCATAGTTAATGAACCAAACTTACAAGGAACACAAACTTCACATCATTATGCACTCTAAGCAACATAAGCGATTTGGAAATATTTCCAAAATGCATACTGCACACATACTTCATCATTTTCATTGCATTATGGAGGAACTACCTTATCCAAATTTAGACATGACCATCATTCCATTATGAAGATCAACATTCAATAACATTCAAATTGAACATTGGCATATAAACATAACAACTTATAAGGCCATTAAGCAAATATCATTAGATACACATTGACATGACAAATATAGATTAACTACCACTATTACCATGTAACTATGATATCAAATGTATAAAACATTATACTATCAAAAGGAAATAATAAAATAAGGAGACATGCAACTCATACTAATATGCAAGACTATAAAATATAACCAAACTACTAAGAATTTTGGTCTAAACCTTGAGTAAGAACGGAAGGAAAAGATAAGTATATCAATCACCTTACAAATCAAATCATTCTCCCCCACTTAGGGTAAACCCATCTAGGAACAAATCAAAAACAACCATAAGAAACTATGACTTTCCGGGGCTTTATTCCGGATTAGTTTCTTTGTTTGATTTTAGCATATAAAAATGGTTCTTCTTTTGAGTATTTGCCTCCGGGAAATCTTGAGGAGCTTTATTGGTCTCCTTCATATTTGCTTTGAGGATTGGGCAATATCTAATCTTATGACCCTTGTTTCCATATCTAAAACATCTATTTGTACAGGCAAGACACTTACTCAAGTGTTGCTTCCCATATGTGATAGCTCTCTCAAAAGCTGGCCACCTCCACCCCTTCTTTGAGAATTTTTTTGAAGCCCTATACTTTCTTAGAATAGAGGAATCTTGAATACAAAACATCTTCTTAGACTTAGGTTGACTCGGTTCATCCAACCTAGCCCTCTTCCCATTTCTATTAATCTTTTTAAGCTTGGACTCCTCAATTTATTGGGCTTACACGATGAGTCTAGAGATATTCATATCATGATGGAGCATTGTCGTATAACAGTCTTCTTCAACCAAACTAGACACCGCCATCACGAACTTATTCATTCTAGACCTAGAGTTGGATACCAAGTTCGGGGCAATCTGAAAGAGTTGGGTGAACTTGGGAGAATACTACTTCAAACTTATGACCCCTTGACAAAGGTTCATGAACTCAACCAACTTTTTATCCCTCGACTCATAGGGGAAACGTATCAAGAAAAGTCACCTTAAAAACTCCCCAATCTACTAGGCCTGCCCTTACGGGTCTGTCATCTCTCCATTGCTCAAACTACAATTGTGACACATCATTTAGTTGATAGGCGGATAGTTCTGCTTTTTCTCTAAAAGTTACTCCCACAGAGTCTACCACCTTTAATACATCCTCTACAAATCCTTGTGTATCCTCATCTACCTTGGTGCCATAAAAAGTAGGAGGATTCGTCCTCATAAAAGCATGGATTCTAGAAGTGGCAGTAATTACATTAGGGTTCACTTGAGGTCCAACTACTTGGTTATCTTGGGTCGTCATGGCTTGATCATGACTAGTGAAGACTTGAGCTTAAGTCTACATCAGTTGGGTCAAAGTTTGAAAAGAAGCCCATATCTCTACATTGGACATTATCCCCTTGAATATTAGGAGATTGAGGACCTTGAGACACTAAAACGGGGACCTGATTCAAATTCTCTTGGTTGTATACAGGGACTTGTTCACCCCGGGAAGGAACTCCCTCTTCCACTTTTCTTGCAAGTAACCTTTTTGTATTTGTATCCTATAAAAAAAAGAGAAGAGATTAGAAAAACACAATTATAAAACACAACTTTATGGAATGACACACGAGTAATGAAGAATGTGAATCATCTAGCGTCCTATATCCTCTCGCTCATAGATGTGTCATGACTCACACCAATGAAAAACACTCTACTCGACATGGATTCTGAGAATTTGTACCCTAAGACTATCTCTCATAACCTTATCTCTGATACCATGTTTGTAACAACCGGGGAGCACCCCCTAGAAGTTACACGGAGTACTTGACCTCTCGGAGGTCTTTTAAAAGCCTCTTGTGTGTGTAATATGTCCACTGCAAAGCCTCAGACCATAGTAGAGGTGAGAGGGTCCTAGTATGTTGGATTGACCTCTTGCCGATCAAACCTCTGAGAGTGGCAGCATAGGAGGCATAGAACTTCCGCACAATCTCCTCGATATAAGGCTTGGCGTCTCAAGAAATCCAGTAGCACTCGTGAAGAGAAAAGAGGCGATGAATATTTACCATAGTGTGTAAACTCCCCATGAGGACTCTAGGCCCCTCAATAATCAGCCAAGTCAACTTTTCTTTCTCATTAAGAATGTTGTCATCCTGATAGATATGTCATTGTCTGTCAGCACCGTCATTTTCTTGGCTTTATCTCTAGTAGGATAGGGTCATCATTTCCTTTTGTTGGGGCTTTTCCCAAATAGGTGGTCTTATAATACGAGGTAGCTTGGCTCTTTCGAACTTGAGTCGGTGGTGGATCTTGAAGAAGTTCTACGAGCAGAGATGGACTCAATTAGTGTATCATCCTCATTAGACTCATTAGATTGGGAGGAAGTGATTAAATCAAGGAGAAGCTTATTGGGATTGTTCATAGAAGCACTGGATGCTACGGTTGGTGTCCTCCCAGTGGTGGGGACATATTCAAGGTCTTTTTCCCAAACTGTATATTTGTAGATCAATTTGCCAGAGGATGACGTTGGCTTGGTCCTCCCTTAATAATGATTGCCTTCTTTGGTGCCATTGTACATGTGGTGGTGGTGTTAGTACCCAAAAAAACTAAAACACACACTAAAAAACATAGAACAAAAAATGAACAAAAATAATTAACAAAACAAAATTCAGACAGAACCTATAATGATCACCTACATTGCCAATAGACAATCTGCATGTTAACCTATGGTCCGTGGATCCGTTCAGTAATTTAGATAGCCCAAAACTTTGGTCTCTGATAGGAACCACAGATATGAAAAATGGTCTGCAGATTGATCTACAGACCGTGTCCAAATATGTGGTTCCACACATAGTGGAAAGTGATTGTGTCACCTACCATAGACCTGATCCACGGACCATCTACGGGGTCACGTGGTTTAGGTTTGTGTAAGGTATCATACATGCTTGAACTTGAAGACCAAATTTTGTACCATTTTAAACAATATCTTAGTCTAATCATGTATTTCAACATAGATTATGCTAGTTAATCATTTAAAGGGTTTCGATTAATCAATTTTACAAGTATTATATGCAAATAAGGAAACCTAAGTTGAAATTTACAATTTGACTTATATTTCACTAGCTTTACATATTATCAAGGAAACATAATGCCAATCTATCGTCCCAAGGATTAGTTTACTTCTAATTTAACATAAAATATCATATATTACTTTACTCAAGGTCAAGACCTAATTCCCGACTTTCGATAAAAACCATGAATTTTATAATTGAAATTGAATAAGTAAATTACATGACAAGCAAGGGATCTAGGGTGATCGTGTGACCACTCAATAATTCTTACTATTGCTGCTTGCCTTTTTCACCAAACTCAAACACCAAACCTTTAAGAAAAATGGGGAGTAAGAGGGGTTGGGATAACTGATCGAACCTTGAGAATATGGAAGCTGATTGTGGGGTGATTATTATTGTATTGGTGAGTAAATGTAGTAAATGAAAATGGTAAGAAACTGTTTAGAAGGGGTTTTGGAGAGGTGGGAAGTGATTTGAACAAGAAACAGTTTGGAACGAGTTTTAGAGAGGTGGGAAGTGATTTGTACAAAGGTTCTTTTATTAAAGGCAAGTTGGGTGAGTTCAGGAAGGTTAGGGTTTGGACCCACGACACCCCATCTACAAACCGTGGGTCAATCTACAGTACATAGAAGGGGATGCAAATCCCTCTCATACTTAGAATAATTTAGAAAACTTACCTGGGATCTGCGGACGCCATTCACTATTTGTAGAATGAATTACAGACCATCGATGGGGTCCGTAGACCTCTTCATCAAACTTGATTCGACGTATTTTTATTTTCTCCCCTTCACATGTAGAAACCATTTAGGCCTTAATTTTTACATTTTCTTTATAGATTTTAAGAGACGTACCATATGCTATATCTAGCTAACATTACAACCAATATAAAGAACCTATATAAATGAGTATAGAGGAACAGACAGACAAAGAAACTATTAAATGGAAAACAGAAACCTATCGCTAGCTAGACTTTACATATTGATTTGCCTCCAAAGCAGCTTGATTTAACATAGCAGTACGACACATGCCTCTTTATTTATAAGACTTCATCAATATTATAGGCCTCAATAACTTCTTACACACTCTCTGCATTACCTAGATACAATTTGATCCACTGCTCGTTTACCTTGAACCTTGTTCCCTCACTATTTTTGAGCTCCACTACTCCATGTGGAAGTACTTGTCTTAGTTGAAATGGACCAATCCATTTGTACTTGAGCTTGCCTAAAAACAATAGAAACCTAGATTTTAATAAAAGCACAAGATCTCCAACCACAAATTCTCGCTTTTCAATCCTTTAACATGGTACATATTCATCTTCTCTTTATACAAGGTTGCACTTTCATAAGATTTTAGGTGAAACTCATCAAGAATATTCAAGCCATTCATCCTCTTATTAGATGCAGCGCCCCAATCAAAAGTTAGATTCTTCATTAACCATAGAGCCTTATGGTTAAGCTTTACCGAAAATGGGAAGACTTCCCATATACAAGTTAGTATAAGGACATACCTATAGGAATTTCTTATTTAGTGCGATAAGCCCATAGAGCATTATCAAGCTTCCTTTACCAATCCATTCTGTTGGCATTCATAGTCTTCACCAAAATCTATTTAATCTTTTTGTTTGACATATCAACTTGCCAATTAGTTTGTGGATGGTAAGGAGTGGCACATTGTGCAGACACAATACTTCTACAGTACCACCTTGAACAAATTATTACAAATGTAAGAACCTCCATCACTGATAATCACCCTAGATATATCCAATCTGGGGATGATATTCTTTTTAAAAAATTTGGTGACACTTTTCCTTAATTGTTAGGGAGCGCAACTACTTTCACCCAATTTGATGCATAGTCAACCATGACAAGAATATATACTTAATCCCATGTGAACTCCCAAAAAGAATCCGTAAAGTCAATGCCCCATACATCAGAAAATCTATCACCTGTAAAAGATTCAAGGGAAGTAATTGTCTCTTTGAAATCCCTCCTAATCTTTTGCAATGGTCACAAGACTTGGCGAAATCACAGCATCTTGGTGGATGTTAGACTAGTAGTATCCACACTGAAAATTCTTATGCGCATTATGATTACAACTATTATGTCCACCAATACGTGATTAATGACATGCCTCAAGTATACTCAACTTCTCCACCGCGGGCACACATCAACGAATAATTACATCAGCACAACTCTGATAAAAGTAAGGATCATCTCAAAAGAATTTATTCACATCATCCATAAACTTTTTCTTTTGGTAAAATGAAAAAAAAATTAGATTTCGATAACAAGAAAGACTGTTTGAATATTTGAATCCAACATGCTTAAGTCCTTTTTCTATGAAGATTAAGACAGCATGTTGCCGCATGAAGCAGAACCCCGTATTTGACACAAAATTTCTTGTCAAATAATAGGAAAAGTTTGCGAACCAAGGAATCAGATCATAAGAAACAGCCCATACATGTTCATAAGGGAATACATCATTAATTTCAGCCTTATCACCAAGCTTTATCACAGCCTCTTATGGAGAATGGTCAGTACGCATAATGATCTTAGTACTAAGATAGTAGGATCGGAATTTCGCAAATGCGAAACCACTGCAAGTAGATCTTGTTAAGTCACTATATTATTCTTTTGAGCCATGTTTAGAGTTGATCTGCCATAGTAAGTAGGATGAAGAATCTTTTCTCTCATTTCTCCCAGTACCACACAAAGCGCCACTAGACATGCTTCACACATAACCTTAAATGGTTGTTCCCGATCCTGTGAAATAAGGATAAGTGTAGACGAACTCTAACCTTACCTCCTTTTCGAGCATCTTGCATAATGGATGTGCTATTTTAGACAAATCCTTGATGAACCTCCTATAAAAACATCTATGCCTAATAAAACTTCTAAAACATTTTAGAGAGATAGGTGGTTGAAGCTTTTTTGTTATATGAAATTTTGTTTTATCAACCTAAATACCTTTCTTAGAGATCTTATAGCCCATAGCTAGAACCTTTTTCACCATGAATTAACATTTCTCCCAATTAAGCACCAAATTGCAGTCATCACACCTCTTAAGCACCGCACTAAAATTATCCAAGAAATGATTAAATGAGTCACCTACCACAAAGAAGTCATCCATGAACACCTTAATAGTGTCCTCCACAAGATAAGAGAAGATCCACATAAGGCAACACTGGAAGGTCACTGGAGTATTGCACAACTGAATGATATCTGTTTGAAGGCAAAAGTAACATAAGGACAAGTGAAGGTGTTATTCTCTTGATCTTTTGGATCTATAGAAATCTATTTGTAGCCCGAATTACCATCACGGAAACAGTACCAACCCTTACCTGCAAGTGTATCTAGTATTTGATCTATGAATGACATAGGAAAGTGGTCCCTTTCTGTCCAAGCATTTCACATTCGGTACTCTATGTAGACTCTTCATCCTCTCACAGGCCGCAACTGAACAAGCTCGTTTCTCTCATTAGGAACCATCTGATCGTACCCTTCTTGTGAACACACTAAATATGACACGCCTAACTACTATATGCAATGGGATAAATAAGTCCAGCATCTAACCACTTCATGATCTCCTTTTTTACTACCTATGGCATAGGCAAACTTAATATTCCCTATTGCTCGATACTAGGCATGAGTTAGATTTTATGGAAACAAATACCGGGAGGGACCTCAATTATATGAACAACAATCCACCCAATGGCCCGTTTTAACCTTTTTAATGCTGAAACCAAACACTCTACTTTTCGCCAATTCAAATGTGTCGTAATAGTTGCCTGTGAGGTATCTTTTTCCCCAAAAAATACGTACATCAAATGCGGTTGTCGAGGCTTAATCTCCAATTTTAGCGCCTCATAAACAAATGGTCTTGCGGGTGGGGACTCACGATTTTTCATGTCTGACTTTAGCTTCTTTTGTTTCGAACAATATTTTCACATATAAATTCTAGCTACTAACTCGTAATACTCTTCAATACCATCACTATTGGAGTTCATCTTGAACGCTGATATTTCCTCCACACCTAATATTTATTCAATATGTACCAAATGCCCACTCTCAAATATGCAATAGAATATACTACTTGGATCTAACCAGTCTACTTCATGGACCAACAAATGTTGAAAGTTTCTTCTTTATTATTGAGTCTAAACTTCATCTGCCCTTTTTCCATATCAACCAACACACGCCCAATGAAAAGGAATGATCTCCAAAAAATTGATGGGAACCTTATAATAGATCTCACAGTCAAGAATTACAAATTCACTAGAAACCTTAATGACTCCACTTTTACTACCACATCATGGAGCACACAAATGGGCTTCTTCATGGTTCTATCAACCATGAGCAACCGCATAGTCGGTTTCAGATCTCCAATCCCCAACTTCTTATAAATAGACAATGGCTTGATATTTATGATAGAACAAAGATCACACAACGCCTTAGTGAAATGTAACAACCCAATGGTACAGTGAGTAGTGAAGGCACCAGGACCCACTTTCTTCTGCACAAGGGACCTTATAGCATAACACTCTAATGTTGTATTTGATCATCATCTTCAAAAGTCACAACCTTTTTCTTTGTTACCATGTCTTTCATAAATGTAGCATGCCCATGCATTTGGTCCAACACTTTGATCAACAACAAATATATTGAAAGATTCTTTAACATTGTAATGAACCTGCGATATTTTACTTTTTCGGTCTTCTTCACTAACATTTGTTGGAAGGGAGGTGGAGTTCTAGCTGTAATGACCCGCAAGTACACCCTAGAAGTGAGGACATCCTTGCGTCGTCACACAGCAAATGAGACTTCAAGAAGTCTCATCTAAGCCTCTCGTATCATTCATTGCATAATAACATACTAAAACAGATAAGAATTTAAAACTTTCTTCACACACGAAGAACTGTTTCATAAACAATACGCAGGAGGAAGACTTCTCATTAAAATATTAAAACTATACAACATCTGATTCAACCATCTAGGCTTTAGAGTTAACAACACTTGGGACTAAGCAAATTCAATTCATAAAGTAAAGACTTAAGACATAAAAGAACATGCGGGTACTGTCCTCGAATCGATGAGGACTCACCAATACTTCATCTTCAACCCTTATAAACCTATCCATCCTTCATGTCACAACAAGATTCCATTTCCCTACACTTTAATTTAGCACATTAGATGTACTAAGTATGGAAGCCATGCAAAAACCATGAAAAAGGGACATTTAGTATATGACGCGCTTTTCATCAACTTCAATTAAAAACAACATACTATAATCATAAGAACAATATTTAACAACTTAGAAACACATAACAAATCATTAAACAAAAAGTCACATTTTTAGCAAACATTACAGTGAAGTCACGTCACTGTACAGTGAACTCAATTCACTGTTACAGTGAAGTTCCTTCACTTCACTTCAAACACCCTTTATCATGTAATCTTCTCACTCAAAGATATCCTAAGATTCACTTAAGATACACAAATAGAGGCTGCCCATACACCCTCTCTAGATGTGCCTACATGACCCTCAAGATTTCTTATAATGAGACACATACACACTTAAGAGATATCAAAAGACTTATTTAACTAAATTAAGAAGATAACCTCCATAGTGACCTCTACAAGATTACCTAAATAATCCTTAAGATTACCTAAGTCTTATATCATGTCCACATAATTAACCAATTCCCTAACTAATGTCATTCTTAAGACTTATCTAGGCAAAATAAGAAGTGACCATTCATATGCCCCCTTCACACCTTAATTGGATAACCCTTAATTACTCTAGATAAGTACTACTTCATTTTAACATACTTTCTTAACTTAAGCCATTACATTCAGTAGTTCATTAAGAGACATTCAACACATAAAGGAAATTCATGTAATGGTCTTGAAAAAGAACTATGGACTCTCACTAACACCTTCAAAGCCTCTTGTTAGATGTCTAGATAGTGTCCCATACCACCACCTAAACTTTATACAACTTCTCTAAAGCTAGTAGGTATCTCATATGATGAGAATAGGAAATAACCGACATAGACCATGGTAGAAACTCATGGAATCCGGAGTTCTAACCTACTACGATGAGGGTCTTATACTTGACAAGGGTAGAACTAGGACACACCCATGTAGGCACATGGTTAAGGAATATGAAGGACATTCTTTGTAATCTAGTCTCATTTTTAACTAGAACTACTACCCATACCATACTCACTCCGTGCTAGCTTCGGTCTCATAGAGTAATTCACATTAAAGGTTCACAGAAGAGGGTTCCATAACAAGTTCATAACCCGATCACATTTATCTTACCAAAGAAAGGTCCACTAGGTCTACCTCACAATGTCTACAAGAAACTCATTATGACTTTCCTAAGGTTTTATATGATGTTGTTCTAGACAATCCACCTTAAGTCCACCATTCCTTTACTTGAAGGATATCATTACGACTTTTGACTTCAACATATATAACCTTACCACTAGGTTCAAGGTTTTACATAACAGACCCTCTTAACATATTCAAGGTCATATATCAATTATACATTTAAGACTAAGATACTTAAGGATCCTAAGTCAGTACATCACATATTTATAATCATAAAATCATCAACTAAGGGACACAAGTCAACCCAGACAAGACACCACATACTTCACTTTAACACATATTACTAGTCATTCGATAAGAACATACGAATAACCATTATCATCTGTAACTTATCCTACACACTACCATATCATCATCAATATAACTATTACAGACTCATATAGTCAAGTAGGAACAACCATGTATGAACCCTAAGACTACACATAGAAGCACATAGTCATGTCAACATGATTTCCTAACATACATAGAAAGAATACATACTTTCCCATAACTTCCCAAATAGATAGATATACTCATACTTCACATAAATCAACTCAAAAAATCATCATAGTACTTCAAGTAGTGCCGACAAGTACACAATCATCATATTGCATAAAGTAACGCCAACAACGCCACATCAATTCACCTAGCACCGCCACCATAAGTTGACCATACCAATAACAATAGAATTTAAGTGTAATTAACATTAAATAAAAGGAATTAGTGCATCATACCCCCACTCCATCTTACCACTTTAATTCCAAAGCTAAATAATCCAATTCGATACTATAAGGCCCTAACCAAAGTCCATGAACATCAATTCAATACAATTATATCAATAATCAATGAAACTAGGTCAAATGATTACATACTTATCAACCTAATACAACCTATATATAAATTGAATATAATTATTGCATCATTAGATAGCCCATAGAGAAATACATTAGAAATCATAAACATTAAATCAATATCAATTCAATAATCTTAGCATGCAATATATCTAAGAGTATTCATTACTCAATTATCAAAATTCTATACATCATACAAACATAATCTATACATGAATCAAAATCCCATAAGAATCTATAAATGAATTCATAAATATCAAAGCATAATCGATTCACCCATATTTTAGTGAAATTTAGAGATTTGAGAAGATCAAAGGTTCATATAGAATTTATTTGAAAAACATCAATTATACATCAATTTCATCATATATGAACGTTTTGAAACCATTTATGCAAGAACATATGACTTAGAGTAGAAATTTGACTTTTTCATCTTTTTGAGATCTTTCAAAATCATCTTTGGAATTTGATCTAAGGTGATATAAAGCCTTAGATGAAGAAACCACATACCTCATTTGAAGAATAAAAATCTAATTGAAGAATAAACTCCGTTGAAGACAACATCTTCAAGCTCCATCTTCACTTTGAACTCACATGGAGGTTTTTGGAGAAACTTTAGGAGGGAAGGGGTTTTGATTTAGATGCTAGCGTTTAAATGAGAGTTTAATTGCTTATATACTCTTAAAATACCCCTGAAAACATAAAACAATCGTCCCTGCGTTTTATAAGACTTGGAGAGAATTTCCCAAAACCCCCAAGTCTTAATAGAAAAACTGCCAACCTTTCAGCACGATCGACGTGGCCATTGACGGACCGTTAGTCAAGCCACGTCCCATCGATGGGGTCTCGTAGTTCACTTTGGAGATTCACCAACCTGAAGGATAAATGTCCCAAACAACTAGAAATATCGACGGGCCATCGACTGGTTCGTCGTTTGCCACGGCATGGTAGTGTTGGTCTCTAAGTTGGGGTTCTCCCTTAGGACCCCTTATAGGGTCCTACGTGGAGTCGTACCCATATGTTTCCACCCCAAATATGTTAGTATATGAGTTTAGGACCTACTTCATGAGTTTCATAAAAAACGAACGCGTACAACTTGAAAAAACATACATAGAAACGCAAGGTCGTTGAAAGGCAAGCCTTTCGAACGTCATGGACGTTCTTGGACGTTTGACCTCCAAACTTCACGAAACTTGACACACTGAATTTAAAAACCATATAAACTCATTTAAGAACCGTGTAAGCTCATACATCACACATAAACACATAAAACCACATATGAGGCACTTAGGTGACTTAGTCGTCGAACGTCTTGGTCGTCCCTTGACGTTTGACTTCTAATGCTCCTAAACTCTTAGCTACTGACTCTAACCCAAATTTTATACCAAAGTAGTACCTTATACCATCATTACACTCACTTTAGGATCTATCTTCACCTAAGTCATTTCGGGATCTTACTGTAGGTATTGGAAAAACATTCTCAAATACTTTTTCTTCCTTACTAATTGCATTTTATGCCTCTCCACTTACCTCAACCACATCATAATTTTTACTATTCTCAACTTTCATCCTAGACGACATTGGTTTATCAACGGTTTTCTTACCCTGCGAGTAGTGATTGTCATATAATGCCCATCATTCTTTGGATCTTGATGGTGTTGGTATGAAGAGTTCTAGGTTCGTGTAGGTTCAGTGTAGTAGAAAATTATTTCATCTGTTGCTCAAGATGTTTGATTGACAATGCATGGGCATCAACTTTCTGAACGATGCTAAAAAAGTCATTCCATATCTCTTTTTACATTCTCAATAGTCACGTCGTACCTCCTAATCATCTTATACATCATATCTTCAATATGTTCCATATTACTTCTAGTTTCCATAGGAACAAAGTCCTAATTTTTGAGTGGGAACATACGATCACACCGTATCATTTTGTTTCCATAGTTGTTCCGGTTGTCGTTGTTGACGCAATTTTTGTTCCTATCTCGCACATATTGACCCACTCTGTTGTAATTGCCATAGTTCCAACCCTTGTTTCCTTGACAATAACGCCAATTATCGATATTGTAACCTTAGGGGTTTGGTCAGAAATCCCCGATCTTATCGTTCACCTTATAAGCATCCTCTTCATAGTAACACTCTCCAACTGGTGATGGATTTTCAGTCAAATAGTTCACAAAAATTTACCTTCTCAGCGCCTCTTCTCACATGCTTCAATACCAACCCAGTTCAATTCTAAACTACGCCATCTCTTTATGAATATCATCTGTTGATTGGTTTACTGGGGCTTTGAATGTAAATGTTTTCCTTTACTTAGCCGCTTTCTAATGCTCCAAACCTTGTTGTTTCGAGAGATCTTCTCCAGTTTCTCCACAGTTTTCTCAAAAGTTCATTGACTATATGAACGCTTAGCAATAGTATCCAACATTGTCTTACTGTTATCATCATTTTCTCGATAAAATAGTTACTTATCATCAGTACGGTGATTTTGAACACTTTTTTTTTGGACACAATGAAGCTTTCCATAAACTACTCACAAACTCTCCAGGTAATGACACAAAAGTGTATAGCTTATCCTTTTTGTTTAGCTTCCTGGATACTGGATAGAATTTGGCGAAGAACGCCTCTTTAAATTTCTCCCATGTATAGATTGAGTTATTAGGAAGTTCATTAAACCATACATCTACATCGTCGGTGAATAATAGAGTGAATACTCACAATCCAATCACATTCATGTCCCATTCCGACAGACCTATAAACTTTTGCAATCAACCCTTAGCTTGTTTATGTGAGCATGTGGGTCATCTGATACAAACCCCTAATCAAGCCTCTCCCTGTAAGAATCTTCATCAAGCTGCTAGTCACCAAAAATGTATGCCATGGTTGTAAAAGAGATAGGACAAGAGGTTTGTACGACAAGCGTATAGTTTACATGTTATCGTGGAATTGGTGAATTTTTCACCCTCAATGCATATCCTAATAAATTATCAGTTGGATCCTTATTATTCTTATTGAAAAAACCCTAGGGTGCTGCAACACAACACAATCACCTAATTCTCCTCAGATAGGATTAATTGGCACTCCTTGATTATTCATTCTCTGTAATGTTCTATTCAATTCTTGATCGTTGGGAATAAGTAGTTCTCCTTGACTCTGTGTACTTGTCATACAATAGAGTTGGAACCTAACACAGACACAAACAAAATTAAAAGTAATATTAGGAAATATTTGTAAAGTTTAATAGTGTTGTTAAACTTAATCTAAAAGAAAAATTCCCAGTAGTGGCGCTAAAATTTAATACGCTCGAATTCCACCTCCCTAAAGAAGTATAAGCGACCATTATCAGGTAAAGAACCTAACTTTTAGGTTGTAGCCGATCTCATGAGGAATATAGTTTAGACTTCAACTTAACTGATGATTATATTTGTTTAGCCAATGTATTTCAAGAAACGAGTATTTAATGGGGGATTACTGAAACAAATTAAGAAAATTATGTGAGGAATTAGTGAGCAAGATTCAAACTATAGTTGTTATCAAGATGAGAAAGTAACTAGGATATATTGTTCCCCACAAGCTTATAACACGGTAATACTAGTATAAGCATCCCTTTCCAAGTGTATTACATGCAAAGTGATAAGTTAGGTATATCTAATTCCTTTGTCTGGCAACTAGAGGATTTCACCTTGCACCTTCATCTAGCTACATGTGTATAATTTACGAACCCTTACCTTTACCTCATACTATACATCACATCGATGTATCACTTAGTCTTCACCCTCACCAAATTGAACTATTAGATAGTCTCACACTAGATCAATATTGATAATTCTTTTCTTATTAACTACCTCCTTTGTTTGGAAAGTAGAAACAAGGGGAGTTCTCACGAAAGCACTCATTAAAAAGACTTTTAAACGAAAGAATTATCAATGCATGCAAGAATACTATTCAAGAATAGCTTAATCACTATTCATACATTGTTAATAGCTCATGGTTAACACAACCCTAGTTGTGTATTTAGTTACCCATAGTATCAAGATCACTCTTCATATTTTTAGATGATGAAATCATAAACACGTAATAAGAAGAATAAATCCAGATCTTCAACTTGAATTGAAAATTAAAAACATTCAAAACTTGCTTTAGAAATCAAAAATTAAAAAAGTTTCAAATTAATCTCCAAAGTCAAGCACTAGAATAAGAATAATAAAGTCTAACATATGCCCTATTTATTAAAAAAAAAACAAGTCCAAACTAAAATGAAATGAAATAAGGAAATAATGTTTCAGGATGCATCTTCAATCTACGATAATGGACTACGGATCTTGGATCGACCTACATTTCGTATATCTCTTCCGTAACTTGGGACACAAGAAAATTTCCAATCATCCAAAAATCAACATCTCTTATGCAAATGATGGATTAGTAGTGCGGGCCATAGATTGATTCTACAGTACGTGTATCCCCTTTGTAGATCCATACTTAGAATCCTCAAAATTGGCATTGGACCCAACTCTTTAATTTAATTGACGAGGCAGTAGTACGGTCGATAGATCAATCTATGGTTCGCCGATCACCTCCGTGGTTCAACACTTGGTAAAGAATTCCATCATCTCTTTTGATGCCTTGTCTGCCCATCTACTTCCATCATCTATGGAGCGTTGACGGACCTATGGTTCATAGATCACAACTGTAGATGTCCTTTTCGACATATTTTTGCAATGTCTCTATGTTTTTGTGCCAGATCATATTTCATGCAAAGCATGATAAAAATACATAAAAACAAATAAAAATGGTTGTAGACACACACAAATCTTAGGTTAAATATAACAAAAGTACCATAAAATCATAGTACATCATATACTCACACTCGTGAAAACACAGAAAACATAGACTCTGCGAGTTAATCTTGGCATTCGGGCAACAATTATTGAGAAACCCTACATCAAACGCATGTAGTAGCCTGCCAACCATAACAAACTATGAAACTTAGTAGGAGAAGTAGGCCCTATCCAACTGTTGTTTTCCTCAAACTTCGCCTGATCAACCCTACTACCCTTTATGGACACCACATGTACAAAAAGTGCCACCGAATTCACCTCAAACTCGTACTCTGAGAATTTAGCACAACGTCTCCTCTTTCAACCCCTAAAGCACGATTCTTAAATAGTGAACATCATTATCCTCGTTCTTGTAATAGATAAAGATGTTATTAACAAATACAATCACAAATGAGTCCAAATACAAGACAAACACCTAATTTCCAAACTCTATGAATTTTGCATTTGCTTCAATCATCCAAAATAAAATATCTATGAACTCATAATGTCCATATCAGATCCGATAAGTTAATTTAGGGACATTTGATGGCCTAATCTCAAACTATGATAACAAAACCTGAAATAGATCTTAAAGAACAACAATGCTCCTGAAACTCATCATACAAATCATTAATACATGGAGAAGGATTCTTGTTTGTAACACTTAGAACATCCAAGACGTGTCTTAAAGTCTAAAATAAGTGTCATAAGTTGTATAAACTATTTTAAGGCCTAATTTAATGTTTCCAAGTCATTTATGAAGTCTATAAACAAAACGTTCAAGAACGTCCATGACGTGTGGAAACTAGTTCTAGGAGGTACTAGCATGCCTAAGCCTATTTGACTAGCTTTTAGGAGTTGGAAATATATGAAAATCTGTTGAAGGGTATCTAAATTGTGTTTAAGTAAATTTCTATTTGAAACATATGGGTATGACTCCTCAAGTACCGACCAAGGGCCCTTGAGGACCCTTGCACATTGTGGTCAACGTTGTCTGAGCAATGTGCATCCATGAAAGGGCAATCGACGGGGCGTGTGTTGACCGATGGGGCATCGATGCCAACCGTTGACCAACGATTAGACAATTTGTTGGATTCCCTCACCTTCACAGTCTCTAACAAGGACGACGAATGTGTAGCACGGAGAAGGCCTTGTCCCTCGACTGACCCACGATCTGTCGATCGTGGTGTAGTCGATATTACTGCAATTTTCCTGCACATTTTAAGTTAAGTTCTAGCTAAAAATTAAGTGGTTTGGTGGTTATTTAGGGGCTTAGGTAAGCCTAATTAACTTAATTAACCCCCCCCCCCCACCGGAGGGGCTGGTCGGGCTAGCACCCTCAACTCAAAGGCGTCCAAGCGCTGGTTAACCTCAGCGATCTTCTACTCTATATACTGTACCATTTTCCGCTGTAGGAACTCTTCTGACTTAGTAATACACTTCTGCATCCATGGTTTGATATGATGCAGAAGTGTAGCCATTTGCAATATTTGGACCCTAGCAAGCGGGACCAGTGCTACTACCCGTGATAGACTCGACTGGGGTAGTGTCAGTGGACGTCGCCTGTGTAGCCGTGCGGGCCTGGGCTACCGTATCAGCAAGATCATCATCAAGTGGGGGAAGCTCTGGACGGGGCTTTCGGCGTGGAGACAACTCATTGGCCTCGTCTCTGATGAGGCCGACATCAACAGTGCCCTGCGGGGTCTTGAGCTGATCTACGTGCAATATAGGCACACCTGCGGACCTGCAGAGAGCAAATATCATGCACGGGAGAGGGTAAGTAGTAGTAACCTAGAATGCCCTCTCGTGCATGAATGCATGTAGAAGCCTCGCGAAGTCCACCTACAAACCGGCTATCATCGCTGCCATCAACACTGCTCGATCCCATGTAACGATATTATCAGCAGCTGTGGGGAAAGGCAATGACGGACAAGCAGCCACAAGAACTTTGCCGTGAAAGTGAGGTTGTCCTTCTTGATGGCCCCCTTTGGCTCAGTCACCCAGTCGGCACCCTCTCCATGAACTGACAGGTGCAGGGCCATCCACCTCTTGGTGGTCTCTCTCAGTGATGGCTCGCACAGGAACTGGCCATCTTTAACTATCTGCCAGCGGTAGTCGAACTCGGCAGTGAGAGGGGTCCAAGTAGCATCAACACCCTCGCCGTATAGAAACCAGCGGATGGCAGGCAGGGAAATGTCAACCTGTACGCCCCGTACTCGGACCTGCTCCTTTGGGGCCTGCTTAGCGGGGGCAGCCCGCCTATCTATCTGTGATCGGAGAGTCGCTACGTTGGATGCGTAAAACTCTCGGACCATTTCTTCACTGTAACATCCCAACTGACGGGTTGTCCACTCCAAGCGATGCCTGGTGAAGAGATTGTGGATCTCAGGCATCGTCGGGAGGCTCTCTGTAAGTAACCGCCGCTCCAAGGTGAGTGTTCGAGTCATCACTCCTTTATCAGTCAAGAACTTAGCGTCGGAGTAGACTTGAAATTGCCCGTCGACACACCACCGGTTGGGATGGTCAGTGGCTGGGGTGGGGACCTGAGCTGGCGAGCCTGATGTAGATTTTGAACTGTCAGCCTCATCAGACGAGGCGGACGCTGCAGCGGTGGTGGGTGCGGGAACCTCAGTAGAGGCGGAGGCTTCCTCGGACCATGATACTCCAAAGGAGCTAGACGCTCCTTCTTCATTTGTGGCTGACCCAGAGGTTGTGCCAGTCAGTGTGCGCTCCTCATCACACAGAGAGGGAGTGACTACGCCGGACGCCACCTTTTTGGGTGTGGCTCTTGGAGTAGGTGCAGAACGGGAAGGGGTGGAAGTGCCTGGGGGCACATACTCGGGGTCACGCTCATCATCCGAGCCAATGAACATGCGAGAAGACGGGGCGACAGACTTCGATCGCCCGCGTGCGTAGATTCGGTCAAATAAGAAGTAAAGCGTTCGTGTCAAGTAAATAACCCAACTAGTGAGGTTGGGATCGTTCCCACGAGGAAAATAGTCTACACTTAACTTCAACCTGTTGTTACTATTGTTTGGTCAATGACTTCCTTGGAAAGTAAAAACAATAAAAAGGGGGGTTTCTAATTCTAAATGAATGAAAATAACTAACGCAATTGCAAGAGACACTGAACAGCTTTAAATGTTTGATTTTAATCAATTAATCAAAGTAACTAGGGTTTACGTGTTCCCCACGGGTTCATACTTGATAATTCTAACTATAACAATTCTTTCCTAGTATGTTGCTTGCAAATTGATAATTTATGTATTTCTAAATCCTTGGTCCGTCATCTAGAAAATCTCACTTCAAACCTTGGTCCAGCTACGTGTGTTGCTTTCCTAACCCTTATATTTACCTCATATTAAGCATCGTATTCGATATTTGACTAAGTTATTACCTCGTACCAATTAATACTAGCCTATTAGATAGTATATACTAAATCTATATTAACCATTCTTTTCCTATTATCTACCTCCTTGGTCCGGCAAGTAGCATTAAGGCGAGTTCTAACATTGGACATCCGTTAAAAAGACTTCTAAACTAATGAATTATTAATACATGCAAGACACCATTCTAGAATTGTTATTTTAGTTAGGTTTTATCTCATTATTTGCCTATGGTTCCCAAAACCCTAGTTATGGAGTTTAGTTACCCATATTCATAATTACAATATTCAAACATATTAAATAAGAATTCATGTACTTACTTCAATGAGAAAGAGTAAAATCCAAAATTTTACTTGATTAATCACCACAAATCACCAACAATCAATGATAATCAAAAGTCCAACACTAACACAAAGAGTCTAATAATATGATGTCTACCAATCCAGAGTCTAACAATCAAAGAGTCTAACTATATGGAGTCTAACCTCAAAAAATGAGGTTTTTTGAACTATTTATAAAAAAATAAAAACCTAATTAAACAAGGACTCTATTTGCTGGAAATCTTCCAAAAAGCGACTGGCTCGATGGAACTCACGACGGATCATCGTGGTCACGACGGACTGTCATGGACTTCGTCGTCCCATACTTATGCAATTTCTTCTGCTGCTCTTCTTCATTACCCTCGACGGCAAGTATGACGGACCGTAATAGGCATAACGGTCCGTCGAGGGCCTTCGTTTCAAAACACTTCAACTCTTGGAATATGGGTACTGGGATCACTTCTCCGAACTTCATTACGAACCTGTAGGACGGACCGTCATAGACACGATGGACCGTCACAAGCTTCGTAACCCCACACTTGGTCAGACTTCCCCATCTTACTTTAGCAGCTGCACTATGCTGCCACCTACGGACCGTCATAAGCTCCGTAGGTGGTCTCTTCTGCATTTTTTCGCTCAAAATCTCCGCATTCAGCTTTGGACAGATTTCCTGCAAAATAAAAAGAAACTTATATAAAAATTAGCACAAAAAGGCTTTTGCACACACTAAACTTAAGGAAAAAGCATTAATAATACCGTGAAACCACGGTATATCAACTTACGAAGTGCTTTTCCATCTAATCCTATTGTTATGATTTTAGGAAATGAACACTCAAAGGAATGCGGCACGAAAGATTGAAGTGGAGATTGCCAATGTGGGGGCTTCTCCTGTGGTGATCAAGTTCCTCCTCTTGAAGAAGATGCTAATGTTGAACAAGCTCTCATCAATCCTCCAATTAGCACAAGTCGCCACCGCTCAAGCCCAAGCTAATACAACCCAACCTAATCAGGAGTTTCTACCTCTAGCTCATTAAGAATTTGCTACAATGACCTCCCGTCTAAGGGATTTCACTCAAATGAATCCTCCTACGTTCTATGGGTCTAAGGTTGAAGAATACCCCGAAGAGTTCATTGATGAAGTCTATAAGATACTCTTGACTATGGGGTTATCCACTAGTGAAAAGATCGAGTTATCCACCTATAAACTCAAGGATGTATCTCAAGTATGGTATGTGCAAGGGAGGGATAATAGGCCATTGAGGGGTGGTCCGTTGACTTGGGAGATCTTAAAGAAGGCTTTTCTTGATCAGTTCTTTCCTAGGGAGATGAGTGAAGCTAAAGTGGTGGAGTTTATAAACCTTTTCCAAGGAGGTATGAGTGTTCAAGAATACTCCTTGAAGTTCACTAAATTGTCAAAATATTCTCCTTGTTTGGTTTCCGATCCTAGAGATGAAATGAGCCTCTTTGTGATAGGGGTGCCGGATGATTTGGAAGTAGAGTATCATTTGGCTATGCTACATCACAACATGAACATTTCTCGTCTTATGGTGCATGCCAAACATGTGGAAGAGGAAAGGGCTAAGACGAAGAGTAGAGATGCAAAGAGGACAAGATCTCTTGATGGAGGTTCTTCAATGAATAGGCTTGAGATACAATAAAAGCTTAGATTTAAGAAGCCTGTTTCTAATCAAGTTCCATCCAAGTTCCCTAAAGCTAGTGATCATAAGGTGAGTAAACCTAGAGCCCAAAAGGTAAGGAGTGGAAACTCACCCAATGAGAAGCATACATGTGTCAAGTGTATAAAGGGTCATTTTTGTGAATGCTTGGTTGGGACGGGAAATTGTTTTGTTTGTGGCAAGAGTGGACACAAGGTTAGAGATTTCCCTGATATTAAGGGTCAACAAAAGGGTGTTGAAGATCAAGAAAGTTATTCTAGTGAGGCTTTAAAGAAGAATCGCTTTTATGCTCTCCACTCTAGCGGTGAGTAAGAGACTTCTCCCGACCTGGTGACAGGTTTGTTGAAAGTCTTATCTATTGATGTATATGATTTACTTGAGCCCGGTGATACTTTATCATTTGTTACCCCTCTAGTAGCCAAAAAGTTTGATATTTTGCCTAATATATGGCATGAAACTTTTATAGTGTCTACTCCGGTGGGTGAGTCGTTTGTTGCAAGAAGGGTGAATAGAAATTGTCCAATAATGTTGCCAAATAGAGTTTCTTATTATGAACTAGTAGAACTTCATATGCTTGATTTTGATATCTTATTGGGAATGGATTGATTGAATGCTTGTTTTGCCTCTACTGATTGTAGAACAATGGTCGTGAAGTTTAACTTTTCAAATGGACCCATTCTGGAAGGGGGAAAATTCTATTCCTAGAGGTCGTATCATCTCTTGCCTAAAATAATGAAAAATCATCTCTAAAAGTTGTCTATTCCTTAAGAGTCCAAGATTTAGACTCCGCAATTCCTCTCATTGAGTCGGTCTACGTAGTGAGTGAATTTCTGGAGTTCTTTCCTAATGATCTTCGTGGTATTCCTCCTAAACAGGAAATTTATTTTTGTATCGATTTGCTACCGGATAAAAATCCCATTTCAAGTGCTTCTTATCGTATGGGTACGACTTAATTAAAAGAGTTGAAGGCACAACTCAAATATTTACTAGACAAAGGCTTCATTAGACCTAGTATTTCTCCATGGGGTGCTCCAGATTTGTTTGTGAAGAAGAAGGATGGGTCCTTAAGAATGTGTATTGATTACTGCCAACTCAATAAAGTAACAATCAAGAATAAGTATCCTCTGCCTTGGATTGACGACTTGTTTGATCAACTCCAAGGGGAAAGCTACTTTTCTAAGATTGACTTGAGGTCGAGGTATCACCAACTTAGGGTGAGAGGTAAGGATATACCAAAAATGGCATTTCAGACTAGATATGGTCATTATGAGTTCTTAGTTGTGTCCTTTGGCCTCACTATGCTCCAGCGGCGTTAATGGACCTAATGAATAGGGTGTTTCAAAGTTACCTAGATTTGTTTTTCATTATCTTCATTATGACATCTTGATATATTAAAAAAAATAAGGGTGATGACATGAGACATATGAGGGTGGTGTTGCATGTACTCAAAGAACATTAATTGTTTGCCAAATATAGAAAATGTGAGTTTTGGTTGAGGCCGGTGACATTTCTCGGTCATATCATCTCTAGTGAGGGAGTTGAGGTTGATCCAAGGAAAACGAAGGCGGTGAAAAATTGTCCCAGACTATTGACTCCAACCGACATTAGGAGTTTCTTTGGTTTAGTGAATTATTATCGGAGATTTGTGGAGTGTTTTGCGTCTATTGCATCTCACTTGACTAGTTTGACCCGAAAGTGTAGAAATTTTAGTGGTCAAAGGCATATGAGAGAAGTTTTCAAATGTTGAAGGATAGGCTTACTTCCACTTTGGTATTGATTTTACCGGAGGGTTCAAAGGAGTTTGTTGTGTATTGTGATGCATCCCGAGTGGGTTTGGGGTGCTTGCTTATGCAACATGGTAAGGTGATAGCCTATGCTTTTTTCTAGGCAACTTAAGGTGCATGAGAAAAACTATCCAACTAATGACCTTGAGTTAACGGCCGTAGTGTTTTCCTTGAAAATATTGAGGCATTACTTGTATGGTGTCAATGTTGATGTCTATACCAACCATAAGAGTCTCCAATATGTGTTTACCCAAATGGAGTTTAATATCAAACAAAGAAGGTGGTCATAATTATTGAAAGATTATGACATGAGTGTCCTTTATCACCCTACCAAAGCCAATGTGGTTGCGGATGCTCTAAGTTGTATGACTATGGATAGTGTGTATCACATACATGAATTCAAGAATGACCTAGTGAAGGATATTCATAGGTTAGCTTGGTAAGGCGTGAGGTTGGAAGATTCAGCAAATGGTGGATTCGTGGTCCATCATAACTCCAAGTCATCATTGGAAGTTGAGGTGAAGTCCAAACAACACCTTGATAAATCATTAATAAAGTTGAAGGAATCGGTCCTTGCAAACATTAATGAGTCATTCTCTTTAGGGGGGATGGTCTTTTGAGGTACCAAGGAAGAATGCATGTTCCCAAGGTAAATGAGTTGAGGAACCAAATCCTTGAGAAAGCCCATGGGTCCCACTACTCCATTCATCCGGGTTCGACAAAAATGTACCATGACCTTAGGGAGGTATGTTGGTGGGAGGGTTTGAAGAAGGGCATAGTGGAGTTTGTTGTTAAGTGTCCGCACTGCCAACAAGTGAAAGACGAACATCAAAGGTTGGGTGGATTACTACAAGAAATCCATGTTCCTACTTGGAAGTAAGAATACATCAATATGAATTTTGTAGTAGGTTTGCTCGAAATCAAAGGAAATATGACTCTATATGGTTGGTTGTGGATAGGTTGACCAAGTCCGCTCATTTTATTCCCGTCATGTCTACTTATTCGGCGGAAGATTATACTAGGATCTTCATAGATGATATTGTGTGTTCCCATGGTATTTCATTATCCATCATGTCGGATCAGGGTGCACAATTCACATCTAGGTTTTGGAGGTCTTTTTAAGAAGGGTTGGGTACTAAGGTGAAGTTGAGTACCGCTTTTTCTCCCCAAACGGATGGTCAAGAGGAGTGTACTATTCAAACCCTTAAGCATATGATTAGGGATTGTACTATTGATTTTAAGGGAAATTGGAATAAGCTTTTGCCTTTGGTGGAGTTTTGTTATAATAATAGTTTTCATTCATCCATCTCAGTGGCTCTCTCTATGAAGCCTTCTATGGTAGGAGGTTTAGGTATCCTATTGAATGGTTTGAAGTGGGAGAGACATCGCTTGCTTGTTGGTCCCGATTTGATTTATAGGACTTAGGAGAAAGTTCATATCATAAGGAACCGGTTGCAAACAGCCTATTGTCGCAAAAAGACTTATGCCGATCATTGGAGAAGGGATTTGGAGTTTGAAGAAGATGATAAAATGTATTTGAAAATCTCAACTATGAAAGTGGTTGTTAGATTTGGCAAGAAAGGAAAAATGATTCCTCGTTATGTGGGTCCCTATAAAATCTTTCAAAGGGTTGGGATGGTTTCCTATGAATTGAAACTTCCTAGTGAATTGGCTTTGGTTCATTCGGTTTTCCATGTTTCCATGCTTAAAAAGAGTATTGGTTATCTCGATTCTATTCTTCCTATTGAGGAACTTGGTGAAGGATAACCTCTATTAAGAGGAAGTTCCGGTTCAAATTCTTGATGGAGAGTAAAGAAGCTTAAGAATAAAGAGGTGGCTTCTGTAAAGGTGTTATGGAAGAATCAGCTTGTTGGGGTGCAACATTGGACGCCGAGGCTGACATGAAGTCCCGTTACCATCATCTATTGGATAACTAAGGTTAGTACTCTTACTAATAATGAAATTAATGACAAAAACTAAGGTTGGTTTTTTTTTTTGCTGAAGTCTTGCAAAATATGCATTTTTGAATAGACTTACAGTGAATTACAATGAAGTTATGAATTTGAACTTAAAATTTTATTCTTTAGATTGTTTTAGTTATCTTGTGCATTTTGATATGATGTGTATTTATGAAATGATATGCAGCATGTTGATAAGTTGAGTTTTGACATAATGGACTCATGTAAAACATGTTGACATCGTATTGTTGTTGTGAGAAAGATATTCTGCATAATGTAATATTGAACCGTATGTGTGGTAATTGAAGTTTTGAATTGCCTTTTGTAAGTGATATGATTGATGTTGCTATGCAGTGTTGTTGGTTGGCCTGCTAGTCTTGAGTCTATTCCTTACTTCTAAAGATTTTTAGTGTCATTCGGGGATGAATGTTCCTAGGGGGGAGGGGTACTGTAACACTTTGAAAATCAGAGACGTGTCTTAAACACAGACATAAGTGTCGAGGCCAATTTTAATGTTTACAAATCATTTATGAAGCCTAGAACATAAAGCATTCAAGAATGTTCATGACATCCGGAAACTAGTTCTAGGAGGTACTAGTGTGCCTAAGCCTATTTGACTATCTTTTAGGAGTCAGAAATCTAAGAAAATTGGTGGAAGGGTAGCTAACTTGTGTTTAAGTTTATTTTTTGTCAAAATATCTGGGTACGACTCCCCAAGAACAAACCAAAGTCCCTTGAGGAATACCCTTGCACATTGGTGTCAACACTCCCGGGGCAGAGTGCACCCACGAAAGGGAAATCGACGGTGTGTGTGTTAATCGATGGGGCGTCGATCATTGCATCGATGCCAATCATCGACCAACACATATCCAATTTGTTGGAGGCCCTCACCTGCATAGTCACTTACAAGGATGACGGATGTGCAATATAGAAGAGGCCTAATCCGTCGACTGACCCACGATCCGTTGATGGTGGTGTCGTCGATGGTACTACAATTTCCCTACACGTGTTAAATTAAATACTAGCTAGTTAATTAAGTGTTTTAGTGGTTAGTTAGGGGATTAGAGAAGCCTAATTAACTTATTTAACCCCCATATAAATACCACATATCCAGTCTATTGGAGGCCCGCACATGCACAATCTCTAACAAGGACAACGGATGTGCAGAATGGAGGAGGCCTGGTCCGTCGACTGACCCACGATCCGTCGATTGTTGTGTCGTAGATGGTACTGCGATTTCCTGCACTTTTTAAGTTAAGTCCTAGCTCGTTAATTAAGTGGTTTGGTGGTTATTTAGGGGGTTAGGGAATCCTAATTAACTTAATTAACCCCCCCCCCCATATAAAGATCCCAACCACATTAGTCTAATTACAACTCTCAAAACAAACTCTCTTCTTCTCTCTTCTTTCTCTATCTATTGGATCACACCATTGAAGACTAGCTAGGGAGGGATTTGGGGGCTGAAAAGGGATTATTTCACCATAAAATCTTCATCAAACGTTGAGGTATGGGATCTAATTATCCTTCGAGACCTCTTTCCTCAAAGGGTTCCTTCAAAGTATTTTCAAAAGTTGGATTTTCATGTGGGTTCTTCTCAATCTCGAATATTCGGATATGAATTGGTTTGTTTATGTTTTCTATTGGATAATATGAATTGATTAACATGTATTCTAACCTATTTATGAAATAACTTGATGGTTTGGTCTAGTTTGTAGAAGATGACCCTGAATCCTTAAGCCTAGGTTTGATCTTGATATGAATTAGGTTGTAATTTGTTCAATTGACTTGGTTATTGGTTGAATTTCTATTAAATTTAACAACATAATTTAATATCCATTCAATAACCAAGTGAATTGAACCAAATACAACTTAATTCATATCAAGATCAAACCTAGAGTTAAGATTTAAGGGTCATCTTCAACAAACTAGACCAAACTATCAAGATATATCATTATTAGCTTAGAATACATGTTAATCAATTCATATTATCCAATAGAAAACATAAACAAACCAATTCATATCCTAATTTTTGAGATTGAGAAGAACCCACATGAAAACCCAACTTTTGAAAATACTTTGAAGGAACCCTTTGAGGAAAGAGGTTTCAAAGGTGAATTAGATCTCATACCTCAACATTCGATGAATATTTTATGGTGAAATAGTCCTTTTTCATCCCCCAAATCCCTCCCCTATCTAGTCTTCAATGGTGTTTTCCGATAGAAAGAGAAAGAATAGAGAAGGAAGAGAGTTTGTTTTGAGAGTTGTAATTAGACTAATGGGGTTGAGATCTTTATATGGGGGGTTAAATAAGTTAATTAGGCTTACATAATACCCTAAATAACAACCAAACCACTTAATTAATTAGCTAGGACATAACTTAAAATGTGCAGGAACCACGATCGACGGATCGTGGGTCAGTCGAAGGACCAGGCTTCCTCTGTGTTGTACATCCATCGTCCTTGTCAGAGACTGTGCAGGTGAGGGCCTCCAACAAATTGGATAAGTTTTGGTCGATGGTTGGCATTAAATCCCCGTTGATCAACACATCCCTGTCAATTGCCCTTTCGTGGGTGCACACTACCCGGGCATTGTTTACACCAACGTGCAAGGGTTCTCCTCAAGGGACCTTGGTTGGTCCTTGGGGAGTTGTACACGGACGTTTCACCACAAATTGACTTAAACACAAGTTAGTTACCCTTCCACAAATTTTCATGGATTTCCGACTCCTAAAATCGTAGGCACACTAGTACCTTCTAGAACTAGTTCTAGACGTCATTGAGGTTCTTGAACGTTTTGGTTTCTAGACTTCATAAATAACTTGTAAACATTAAAATAGGACTTAAAATAGTGTGTAGACCTTATGAAACTTATTTTAGGCTTTAAGACACGTCTTGGATTTTAAAAGTTTTACATTATCCCCCCTTAGGAACATTTGCCCGCGAATGACACTAAAAATATTTAGAAGGAAGGAATAGACTCAAGACTAGCAGCCCAACCAACAACAATGCATAGCAACATCAATCGTATCACTTAGACAAGGCAATTCAAAACTTGAATTACCACACATAAGGCTCAACATTACATTATGAGAAATATCTTTCTCACAACAACAACATGATCTCAACATGCTTTACATGAGTCAATTAAGCAAAAGCTAAAGTTAAGGACATGCTACATATCATTTCGTAAGGACTCATCATATCAAAATGCACAAGATAAATCTAACAAGCCAAAGAGCAAAATTTCATGTTCAAATGTACTACTTTTTGTAATTCACTGTAAGGCTATTCAAAAATGCACATTTTGAAAGACTTCACCAAAATCTAAGAAACTTCAATTTTTAGTCATTATTTTCATTGTTAGTAAGAACTACTAAACTTAGTTATCAAATAAATTAGGGTAACGGGACTTCATGTCCGCCTCGGCCTCCCATGTTGCACCCTTAACTAGGTGATTCTTCCATAACACCTTTACGGAAGACATCTCTTTATTCTTCCACCTCTTGAATTGCCTATCGAGAATTTGAATTTGAACTTCCTCATAAGAGAGGTTATCCTTCACACCAAGACCCTCAAAGAGGACGACGACACTGGTTACGTCTGGCGGTAAAACCCAGATATGACATTTTTCTTCACTATCACCTTGATAAACTATCTATAGTTGATACACATCCTCAGAGATGTATCCTGCTTCTTCATAAACAAAATCGATACATCGCAAGGTGACACACTAAGACGAATAAACCCATTTAAGGTCTTGCAATCACTCTTTCAACTTTGTTGGGGTATGATAAGGAGGAATAGAAATGGGATTAGTGCTTGACTTCAAACAAACTACAAAATAAATATCACAATAATAATGAAAACTTGAATGATTAGTAGGAAATACATCTGGAAACTCCAAGAAGATATGAATGGACTCTATAGCAGGTTTGTCAACACTAAAATCCTATGTAATATCTAAGTACGACAAACACCGTCTATCTATCACACTATAAGCATAAAGGAAAGAGATGACCTTACTAGGGTAAGAACCATTTGAACCATTTCAATCAACCCTCGAGGTATGAGGCATCTAAAGTAATAGTCTTAGCATTATAATAATGAATTACATGATAAGGAGAGATCCAATACATACCTAAGATGAAGTCAGAATCCACCATCCCTAGAAGAATCAAGTCTTCTCAAGTTTTGTATCCCACGAAAGAAAAAATACATGATAAATACACTCAATCATCCACTAAGGGTTGACCAATGGATCTAGAAACACTAACATATACAAACATAAGATACACATCATATCAAATCGAGTAGAAGTCATGATCTAGGGATACGCCCTTGATATAACATCGCATAAAAAACCCCGAGAGGCCTTATATAAGCCAAATATCTTTCATAGTAAACATGACAGAAAATCGACAAGATTTAAAATACTTTCAGCAATATAAAATTGCTTATGAAACGAAGCGAAAGTATAATACACTTGTCCCGAAAACTCTCTAATACAATAGAATCTTTGGATACAACATATACAACCATATTAGAAACTAAAATGTAAAAAACATAACTAAATTAGTCTCAAAATCCTCGGAGTCTATGTGGTCTCATCAATCATCAACCTTAACTCTAGTATAGGTCCTAGCCACGAGGATGAAAATCGGTAATATCGAACCCTACTTTTGTATAAGAATGTAGGAAAGAGAATCTGATATCATAAACATGTACTAAATATGATAACTTTCAAAAACACAATATAAAAATTTGAAGATTGCAAATGGGCATCATATGTGTGGCAAGCTATGCAATAGTGGACAAAAGTTCCAATGCAGAATATTGGTATTGTACAGATCCTGGAAAACATAAAAAGGAATCGTTGGAAGCAATTCAAAAAAAAGAGATCATCGCATCCATATGAGGAGAACTTATATACCACACTTGGCGTGCTAGAAATTGGAGGAGATTTAGAGACATGTGTGTACATGCGAAAGATGCAGTAACACAGATAAAGAAGGAAATTAGTGAAAGATTACACTTACTTAGTGGTTCAAATAAAGAAAGTAAATGTAGACAATTTATACACTATTTTTATGTAAATAGTTGTTTTGTTTTGGTAGAGGCCTATTATCTATTTCACGAATAGGTGGTCTTTCATTTGTATTTGTTCTTTGGAGGTTATGGTATATTTTACCGTTGTTACCAAAAAAAAAACATAAGAGTTAAACAACATAAGTTGTAAAACATAATAAAATCACATAATATATTATTTCACATATACATAGTACTTCTTGAAGTAACGTTAACTCATGTTGAGTAAAGACATAGGCAATCCGACATTAGTCTTACTCATCATAAAAAGCAAACTCAATCAATAAATCAAGTTCATCACCTATAATAACATATACTAGATCATATTTTAAATATATGAGAAATAAAATCTTGCCTTACTATAATGTAACAAAAGTAATTTTTCTAGCCCTTCTTACCTCAGGACTATGGGTAGTCGCATTTTGTTCCTCTTACTTTAGGATCACGAGTATTTGCCTCTTGTCCAACATACTTTAGGATCATGTGTTCCTCTTGTATTTTCATTGTGTGACATGGGTACTTTCCTCTTGTCATAAACTTAGGATCATACGTATTAACCTGCATACCAACTCTAAGGAAAGTGGATACTTTCCTCATATTCTTCTTAGAAAAGGTCATGTTTAATAGCCTGTATCGTGATCTTGTTTTCATAGTTCTGATGATTACATTCATTCTAGGTGATAATACTTTACACCTAGAATCATTCAATTTGATGAAGAGCTTCACATTCATACATAAGAAATCATGTGAGAAAATCCCATCCACAACATTCAACTGAATCAGCATTCATAGACCCACCACTTAGAAGGAAACTCTAACTCAAGTTGGGGAATTCTACTTTTAATTAGGAAACATAGGGACATCATCGATGCAAGGATTCCTTAGAGGAATAAATAAATCATACCTTCCTATCAATGCTCGAGAATAAATGGAGAATGGAGCCTTGACCTTGAACCCTAGCTTCAACCCTTCTTCTTCTTCAAGTTCTAAAGATAGAAATATTTGAGAAAGAGCCTTGCTCTTTTTTTTAAATGAAGTTTAGAGAATACTTTTTAAATTTGGGTAAATTTAGGGTAAACCTCTTGCATAGATATTTACATGAAGGGTAAAATTACGTGGTATCGAATTTAGATAATTTAAAAAGACCTAGAAGTTTGTGAGTTAAAAAACTGAAGTTGGAACCTGCCGAAGCTTGTCAAAGCCACTAACAACATTCTTAGTAAGCATTTAGCTTACCGTAAATTACAGTGACTCAGCTACTGAACCAACCCACTAACTAGTGAGGAATTCCCATTGGCAATTCATCGAATAGAACAACGAGCTCGAATCAGCTTGCCTAATTTCTATAACATTAGACTCATTAATTGATTAAAAAAAGGCAAAGTGGGTCCACTTGGCGGATCGCTGTGTCTTTTGGCGTCCTCGAGCTACTTCATAGAATGCGTGCAAAATAAATATATTTCTCCTTTTTGAATATGAGATTTTACATTATCTCCACTCTGGAAAAAGTCAAACTCGAATGAGATTCTAGACATTACAAGATGAAAAGGACTCTAAATTAGAAATTCAACATGCATGCAATTTCTAAATGAACACAATCAAGGAGTAACATTGACTCCAAACTAGAACAGATTCAAAGAATCATAGGGAAGATAGTAACTAGACCCCGAAACCCAAAATGCATGCACATACAAGATTACTCATATCACAGGAGGAACTTCTATCTCAAAGCTAAAAGCATGGTCACATCATTGTATCATGATATCCATATGTAACTCATACACAGATGTTTATATTTGAGGAGGAAATATAAACTCCAAAGTAAATCCTATTCAATAATTCATCTCAAGAAGTCCCTATAGAACTCACACTAAATACAAAAAAAAAAATCTATCATGTTAACTCATTTTAATTCAAACACAAGTTTCTCTTTAACATGCATAATAAGGAAATCATAGAAATATCTAAAACACATGGCATAAAACAAAATAAAATCAAGATAAAATCATTTCCTCAAGTTAGAGTTGGGTAGAAGGAAAAACATGAAGATATCGGGGCATCATATGCAATTAATTGATTCCTCCACAACTCTTTTACGGAAGCAGCTTCCTTGTTTCTCAACTCCTTAACTACAGGTCTAAAATATCAACCGAAACTTCCTCATAAAAAAGATTCTTCTTAACTTCCAAACCTACTAAGGGAACTCTAGATGTCACATCTCCAACACACTTAATTAACATAAAGACATGAAAAAACGGATGCATCGATGCCTATTATTATGCAACACAAATTCATAAGTAACCATATAAACACGCATCAAAATATTATATGGGCCTACATAACGAGGACTAATCGTTCCTTTCCTCCCAAATCTCATAGAACCCTTCATGGGTAAGATTCAAGTAAACCAAATAATGAACATCAAACTCAAGATCTCTTTTTCTAACATCGTCATAGGACTTTTATCTACTTTGGGATGTTCTCAACCTTTTTCTAATATGTTGGAATTTTCTAATAGCCTCATGAACTAACTTAGGTCCAATCAATACAACTTCACCTACCTATAGAAGATCTACCCCTCCTACCATAAAGAGCCTCGAATGAATAAACTAGAATAATAGATATTATTATAAGAAAACTCAATCAATGGTAAATTTTCATTCCAATTACCGTTAAATTCAATGAAACATGCTGTCATCATACCTTCCAAAGTTTGGATCGTATGCTCCACTTTCCTTTTGAATTGTCGATGAAAATTCATGCTAAGCTTAACATGAGTACCAAGACGTTATTAGAAAAATTTCTAAATTTGAGAAGTAAATTGAGTACCTTGATCGGAGATAATGGAAAAGAGAACTACATGCAACCATACAATTTCTATCAAGTGTTAATTAGTATAATTTCCCGCAAATAATAAAATTTGACGAGAATAAAACGGGTCGATTTAGTCACTCGGATTACTATAACCCAAATTGAATCATATGGTCATCGGGTGCGAGGTAAAAAAACTATGAAGTCCATATTCAAATCTTCCTACATATAAATAGGAGTAGAACTACATGCAACCATACAATTTCTATCAAGTGTTAATTAGTATAATTCCCGCAAATAATAAAATTTGACGAGAATAAAACGGGTCGATTTAGTCACTCGGATTACTATAACCCAAATTGAATCATATGGTCATCGGGTGCGAGGTAAAAAAACTATGAAGTCCATATTCAAATCTTCCTACATATAAATAGGAATATTAATGTCTTGGAAGAAGCCTCCTGTTATAATGCTTAACTTTCACTTAGTGGCAATTAGGACACTTAGCCACAAATCCTACAATATCCTTTTTCATTCCATTCCACGAATAGACCTCTAGCAGATCACGATATGTCTTTGTTGCTCCTGAGTGAATAGAATACTGAGAAATATGGGCTTTTGAAAAAATTTGTTCCCTCAATGCATAAACATTAAGAACACATAAATGACCTTGATATCTAAGTACTCCTCTATTCATTAGGAGAAATCCTCAATGGACTTTATAAGCAACTCTTTTTTCAATTCTACTAAGGTCAAGTCAAGAGATTGCTTGGGTTTAAGATCCATCAAAAAAGATGATTCTTAACCACTGTGAACCATAACACCACCAAAGGTAGAGTCTATTAACCAAACACCTAATTAGGACATTCTATGTATATCTCATACCAATTATTTATTATCTTCTTCAATATGGGAAAAACTACCAATCTATAGAGCATCTGCCAACATGTTTCCCTTACCGAGGTGGTAGAGAAAACTTATATCATATTCCATAAGTAAAGCAAGTCACCTTCACTGGAAACGATTAAGATCTTTTTTATTAAGAATATCTTGTTGACTCTTATGGTCACTTAGCACATCTACCTGAACACCATACAAGTAGTTTCTCTAAAAAAAGGATGACAAAAACCACCAACGCTAGTTCAAGATCATAGGTAGGATAATTTTCTCATGAATCTTTTGTTTCCTTGAATTATAGGCACTATCCTTCTAATTTTTAAGCACACATGCTAACCGAATTCTCAAGTGACAATATACAACACATCATCAGTCCATTTTGGTAAAGTCAAACCACAGTGGAAGTAAGTCTATCTTTCAATTTTTGATAACTCTTCTCACATGCTTCAGATTGTATGAACTTAGCCTTTTCTTTTAGTAAATGACGCCCAACAAAAGGAAATTGAAGAGAACCCATCAACAAACCTTCTATAGTGACTGACTGAATCTAAGAAGCTTCTAATATCCAAAGGGAATAGAGGTCTAGCCAAACTCTTAACGGCATATGTCTTCTTAGGATCTACCTTAATACCCTTACTTTAGAAAATATGACCAAGGAAAGCTAAGAAGCTTAGTTAAAATTTTTATTATTCTAAACTTTCCAAAAAAATTTGGTTCATGAGAATTTGCAACAGAAGTCTCAAATGATTGACATGATCACCCTCACTTATCGAATAGATCAATATATTATCAATTAGCAAAATTCCAATCATGTCAAGGTATTGTCTAAAAACCTTATTCATGAAATCCATAAATGTTGCTGAAGCATAAGACAAACCAAATGAAATTACAAAAAGCTCCTAATGACCATATTGAGTTGTAAAAGTTTTCATCATAATATCATCCTCCTTCACCCTCAATTGGTGAAAACCCGACCTAAGTTCAATCTTCTAAAAGTAAATCTATCTTGGAGTTGGTCAAATAAATTATCTATCCTTGGGAGAGGATATTTATTCTTAATGCTGACCTTATTCAATATTAGTTAGTATTTACACATGCAAAGTAATCATATTTCTTCTTAAAAAAACAAAATCGTACAACCGCATGGAGAGATGCTCAGTCGGAAGAAACCCTTATCCAATAAGTATTTCAATTGATCGTAAAATTCCTTATGTTCTATTAGAGTCATTATGTAAAGACGAATGGAGATAGGGTGCATATTTGGGAGAAGGTCAATATCGAAAGTTATTTCCAATCTAAAAAATTACATAGTTGATCATCTGGGAACACTTTTGGATACTCATTAAAAACCAATACCGAATCAACAGTAGAGGTTTTAGAATCGATATTCCTCGCCCTAATTAGATTGTACATGAAACTCTTATAAATCATACTTGTATCCTCAAGATAAGAAATAAACCGACATTTCAGCATAGAATTTCCCCCTTCCACTCTTGGATAGGCTTATTCGAAAACTCAAATATGACTACACACATTCTACCATCAATAGAAACCTAAATCGAGTGTAGTTAATCCATACCTAGGATAACATCAAAATCTAGCATATCATGCTCTACCAAGTCAAAAAGATCAAATCTATAGGATAAGGAAATGGGATCCTTTCTTTGTACCCTCTTAGCCACATTAGAATCACCAACAGGAGTAAAGACAATAAAGGGATCTAACAACACATTAGGAAGAACATCAAATCTCATAGCCACGTATTGCGTCTCAAAAGACAAGGTAGCATCGAGAACAATTAAAGCATAATTATCAAGTTGGAAGACTTCCAAAATACAGATAACCACATCAGGAGAACCCTTTTGTTCACCACGAGTCTGAGTGCATAGAACTTGTTTTTCGTGGGATCATTAGTACCCGAACCACTTGGACCGGATGAATATTAGGGTTTATCCCTACGACGAGTATCTTTCTCATTCTTAGAAACCTAAGGACAATCTCTTATCTATTGGTCCATCTTACCACAAAAAAAAACATCGAAGCTCACTACACATTTTCCTTCATGCTTTCTTCCACACCTAGCACAAGTAGTCAATGAATTCCCATTACCACATCATTGAGGTTAATCATTAGACAACCTATATTTGTTGAACTTAGGAGCATTGAAAAAAACTTTCCTATGAAACCTTTGTTGAAACATTGAAATAGCTTGTCTACTGGACTTAGGTTATGAAGAGTTACCATCATGGGATCTATCCCTCATTGTCTCCCTAGACCTCTCCTACTGTTTCTCCTCTTCAATCTGTTAGAATTAATCATTAGACAAGAAATATCTATTTCATGGACAATCATAGTAGTATGACATTCTTTCACTACCACTTCCGACACACTAGAATGGAACTTACTCATCCTTGCCCTAGATTTGGCAATTATATAGGAGCATACTTTGACAACTGTGTGAACCTCAATGCATATCTTTTCACACTCATGTTCCCTTGTTTGAGAATAATAAACTCAAGCACTTTTGACTCCCTCATCTAAAGAGGAAAGAACCTATTAAAAAAAGATGACTTGAACCTTTCCCATTCAAGGGGACCTATATCTTCCGGTCTTGGTCTTTCCATTGGTTGAATCAAATTTGAGCAACAGCCCAAAGTTGATAAGTAGTGAATTCTTCCTTTTCCGCCTGATTCAATTCAATTATATTCGACACCTTGTAAATCTCATTAAAAAATGTTGAGGATCTTTCTCAACATTAGAACCATAGAATTCTGAAAGATTCATCCTAGTGATGTCCCTCACTTTAGATGTCGTCGTACCCACATTTGGGTTCACAGAGACCACAACCTCCCTATTTTTTGGGCCATTATGCCTTTATCCAAAACATTGAAACTAGTGTTAACCTCCACATCAGTCACTTAATTGGCCGAAGAGTCAACCAGAGCTTGAGGAAAAACTCATTGACCAACATTTACACCCTCATCAATTCTAGCAAAAGCTATTTGAGTAGTCATATTCTGTAGAACATCGGGTATTGATTAGGAGAATGACCTTATAGATTTAAACACTATCACATGACTCACAGTAACGAAAAATAAAATTCCTAAATATCTTGTGGCCTCTTATTCATAAATGTCATGTGTTTCACAGTCCTCAACAAGACTCTCCTTGACATGGTTTTGTGACAACCTAGAACCTTTCTTAACCCTGTGGTTTCATTACATGCTTTGTCTTGAGCCAAAGTTACCCTCTTCACATAAAATGAAATACAAAACCTCGAGAGGATTCATATAAGCCACTTAGCTTTCATACTTATTCTAATAGAAAATGTATAAGATTTAAAGTAATTTTAACAATATTTTAGCATTTATAAATCTAAGAGGAAGTCTAATACACTTGTCTCAAAAACCCTCTAATACAATAAAACCTTGGGACATAGCCCATACAACAATGTTCAAAACTAAAATTAACAAACACAAGGAAATTAGTGACCATATCCTAAGATGCTATGCGGACTCACCAAGATTCAACCTTACTTCTAATATAGATCCTGGCAACATGGATGAAAATCGGGAATGTCGGACTATATTCAGATAAGAACCGTAAGAAAGAGTATGCATTAGTACAAAAATGTACTAAAATGTACTAAATATGATATCTTGCAAAAATGCAATAAAACATAAGAACTAGAAAACAAAAGTTATAAAGCATAATAAATGCACATTATAGATCAGTTCATATATAATGAGTACTTCTTTAAGTAACCTATATTAATGCTTATTAAAGACTTTGGTAATTCTCCACTAGTCGTACGCATCATAGAAAACAAACTCAGGCAACAATCCAAGCTCATTACCCATCATAACATATCCTATCTCATCTTTTAAAAACATGGGAAATATCTTCTTGCCTTATAATGAAGGAACATGGGTAATCACTGATAGCCCTTCTTACCATGGGATCATGGGTAGCCTCATCTTGTCCCTCTTACTTTAGGATCACGGGTATTCTCCTCTTGTCTAATATACTTTAGGATCATAGGTAGTTGCCTCATGTTTTTTAATCATGTGACATGGGTACTCGCCGCTTATTTTTACTAAGGATCACAGGTATTCGCCTCTAATCTTACTCTAGGGAATGTGGGTAATCGCCTCATATTCTTCTCATTAAAGGTCAAGGTTAATCTCCTCTAGACACTTCTCATTTTCTTAATTCCTAAGCTTAGATTCATTTTAGGGTAGAAATCCTTTCAACCTATGATCATTAAATGTGATAAAGCCTTTCATATGCATACATAAGAAATCATATGAAAAAATCCCTGTAACAACAATCATATCATAAATTAACAATTCACTACATATTCTTCAAACTCAAAGTAATACTTATCACATCTTATTTATCTTCTAAGAATGCACATAAATACGTAATTTCTCCTTTCATCGAGTAAAAAAATTCATCTTAGAAACATGGGTTAAGCATGGCTACGTGGTCTTTAATCATAAAAACATAGAATCCTCTCAACTCATGAATAATAAATCATAATTCAATCAATTAAATACATATTCATAAAACCCGCAACATAAAAGAAAACCCTAACATACATCAGGGAATTTCTACCTTTCAAATTGAGAACTTCAGGGCTCCATGGATGTAGGGATTCCATGGATGAATAAAATTGTCATACCTTTCTATCAAAGCTCAATATTAATTTGATAATGGAGAATGGGCCTTGAGACCTATCTTAAACCTTTCTTCTACTTCAAGTTCTTTATTTCATAGGACTTTGAGAGAATACTTTTTAAATTTGGGGAAATTTCAGGCAAAACTCTTATATAGGTCTTTAGGTTAGGGTAAAATGGCATGGTATAGAATTAAAATAATCCGATAATACCTAGAAGTTCCTGACTTAATAACTGAAGTTCAAACGTGATGGAGCTCGCTGAAAGACATCAGCAACTTGCTGAGTGAGCCTTTAGCTTGTCAAAAATTAAAGTGATTCGGCTCCTAAACCAAGCCCATTAGGTGGTCAAGGATTCACTTTGGCAATTAACAGAATTGAAAGGCTAGATTGATCTAGCTCCCATAATGTTCCAGAACACTAGACGCAGAAATTGATTAAAAAGCGAGGTGGGTCGACTCGGTCACCTAATCATTCAGTTTATTCGAGTTACTATGTCGAATGGCTACAAGACAAATATATGTTTATATTTTCTAAAAATGAGGTGTTATATTATTAATTTAGGTAGATATATAATATAATTCAAACCATATATCAAAAAGTATTGATGCAGATCCATAACAGATTAGGATAATATGCATGATAGTAACATAAGAGTCATCAACCTTAGGTATCCCTACGAAATCATACCACTAGCTCCCTCTACTACCGATATCATGTGTGGTAGCTCACCCCCACTTTATAGCAATGTAGAACCATTAAAAAAAGCCCAACAACTTTTTCCTTAATGAGCTCTTCCCAAATGCTTGGTTGAAGGTGTTGGTCCTCTAGCAAGAGTTCAATAACAATGTTGGGGCCCTATATGAGTCTACATAGAGATCTTATGTTACAAGTGATTGGGGTCCCCACAATAATAACACAATCTCGAAGTGTAGAACTACTACGAAGAACTTGAGGAACTATTATAACCACTTCAACCTCCACTATGCCCTTGGGAACTCTAACCTGAATTGTAAGGACCACATTCTATCGGACCACTCTTGGTTGTCGACAAAGATACATTAACTAGTCATCGATGCTAGGAATATACACTCCCTCAATAATCCCCCTAAATTTAGATGAGGTACCCAAAAATTGACCAAATATCTGATCTCTTTTAATATCTTCAAACTCCTCCCTCTCCATCAAATATACCTACTAGTTAACAGTCACTATATACTTGAAGGATTTCCCCTCACGGGATTCTCAAAATGGTGTTGATCAGAAAGAGAATGAAAATCCCTTCACAAATCTATGGATTATCTCAATCTCATCAGGAATAATGAATACAACATGCCTTTGTAATTTGATAAATATGACTCTTATATTCTATAACTATGAGGCTATTAGGTGTCTAGCTCTTGAAACTCAAACTACTCTCCTCCCTGCTGATCAAAGACACCAAACAATTATAAAACGCTCTAGCAAAAACCTCGCATGTCACTAACTGAGATCCAACCACTAGTGACCCAAAATAAAAAATATACCACCTTCTCCCTGGCCCACACAATTGGAGTGCATCATAATGAACTCTTTTAGACTTACCCAACTCAACATTCTCTAGCAACTCTCTACATGTTGTTAGATACTAATGTGTTTCCTTACTCTTTCCACCGATAAACTCTGGTGGATCAATCTTTCTAAACTCTTGTATCTTCATTGCTTACCCTCAGTCAAAACAACTGAAGTTGTACCTTAAACCCCAACCATCGGTGATGGATCACCTTCAACAAGAGGAACAATTAGTGGACCCTGATCAACTAGAGCTTCTTGCTGCTATATGGAGTCGATCCTTGTTTTGTACATCATACATCTCATAGGTTATAAGGAAATCATGTCATGTATAGTTAAAGGGTAAAAAAGGTAATGTGATATACTGAGTTCGAAGAATCATGTGAAGTCCTTTTGAGGTTCTGGTTAACAGCTCCTATCATTACATAAAAGATATCTAAAAGTCAATGAGAAATACAAGCAAAAGCTCCTATATGTGAAGATTTTCTTGAATTTTGAGTTCAAACTTCACTTTAACTCTTGATCTTCGAATATCATATAGCTCCTTCTAGAGAATACCTTGATCTTGAACTTAATTTGAGGCTTCAAATTGACAATCACAGTGAGCTTTTGGTACTCATCTAAATGAAAATTTGAAAAATTTCTTGAATGCATGCATGTTTCCTCAATCACTAAATGAACAGAAGTAGATGTAACTAAGTCTACATGCATTGATGAGTTGATTTTGTCTATCATGGGAATTAAACATTCAAAAAAGATTTGAACCTTTGCGGATGAGTTTCAAATCTATGTTTCCCTTAACGAAACCCTCAAATCATAATAAACAAAAGAAATAAACCAAAAACTTCACCCCAATTTTAACTTTAAAAATTTTGTGACTTATAAGCGAACCTGAATTAATTTTATTGAAAAAATCATACTAGGCAATATTTATCTTAGGAAAAAAATGAAAAATAAACATCTCAGAGAAAGAAGTGTTTATCCTAGAAGAAAAGAAAAATAAAATTTCCCAAATTAGAAAGTGTTATCCTGGAAGAGATTAAAAATAAAGACTCACACTACGGTGTTTATCCTAGGAAAAAATCAAAAATAACGGTTTCAGACTACAAATGTTTATCCTAGGAGAAAATAAAAATAAAGTTTCAGACTAGAAAGCGTTTATGGTAAGAGAAAATAAGAAAATAATCGTCTCCTACTAGGAAGTGTTTATTCTAGGAGAAAATAGAAAAAGAGTATCTCACACTAGGAATCGTTTAACCTAGGAGAAACTAAAAAAAAGGTCTTAGACTAGGAAGTATTTATACTAGGAGCCAAATAAAAATAATAATCTCAGACTAGGAAATGTTTATCGTATAAGAAAATAAAAATAATTGCCTTAGACAAGGAAGTTTTTGTCCTAGTAGAAGATGAAAATAACGCTCTCAGACTAGGAAGTATTTATCCTAGGAGAAAAACTTGAGTTGAAAGTGCTCCCATATTATCTTCAATATGTACTTTTGGTTAAAAAACAATCTTACCCGTCATCATTGCAGTAGACTTGCTTGGTTGGCAAGTAAAATTGCTTGTGGTGGTGCTAATGTTGTATATTAAGGCCATATGTTGGAGAATTGCTGATATCGCATGTAGGGATTTGCACTCATCAAATCAAATTGCACAGTGAATGCAAACCAAGTGTTCGATCATCAAAGAAGACTAAATTTGCCTATGCAAGAGGTGGTGAAGAAACAAATCATTATGTGGTTAGATGTAGGTGTAGTATATCCGATTACGTACAACGAATGGGTGAGTCCCATGCAATGTGTACCAATGAAAGGAGGGATGATGGTAGTTCCAAACGAAAAATGTGAACTTGTAGCTATGAGGTCGGTCAGTGGCTGGAGGGTATGCATGGATTAGTGGAAGTTTAATGCATGGATTGAGAAAATCAGTTTTCAATGTCGTTTATGGACCAAATGCTTGATAGCTTTGCGGGGTATTGATGGTATTGCTTTTTGGATGGTTATTCCATATACAACCAGATTTCCATTGCACCAGAAGATTAGGAGAAGAATACTTTCACATGTCCCTGTGGGACTTTTGCTTTCAAGAGGATGTGTTTTGGGTTGTGATATTACCCGGCGACATTTCAACGATGTATGCTCTCTATTTTACTAAGATATGGTGGAAGACCCAATGGAAGTATTCATGGATGATTTCTTTGTTGTTGGTGATCTATGGAAGCTTGTCTTGAACATCTTGGGAAAGTGTTACAAAGATTGGTAGGAACCAACCTAATTCTAAATTAGGAGAAATGCCACTTGGAGAGAATTGTCTTGGAGCATAAAGTTTCAGGAGAAGGCATACAAATGGATAAAGCCAAAGTTGATATCATTGCCAAACTTCCACATCTTATTTTGGTTAGAAAAGGATTCGACCTTCAATTTTGATGTTGCTTGCCTGAAAGAACTTTTATGCTTGAAAGAGAAGTCGTTATCAGCCCCAATCATTATTGCCCCCGGTTGGTGTACTCCTTTTTAGCTCATATGTGATGATAGTGGAGTTGCTTTAAGGGTTGTCCTTGGTCAACTTAAATAGAAATTATTACACCCAATTTATTATGCATGTATGACATCAAATGTGGAGCAAAATAACTATACTATCACGAAAAAAGAATGATTGGCGTTGGTGTATCTTGAAAAATTCAGAGTGAATATTTTAGGAACTAAAGTGGTGGTGCATACAGATCATGCGACAATTAGATACTTGATGGCTAAAAAGGATGCAAAACCAAGATTGACTAGGTGGATATTATTATCGCAAGAGTTTTATTATGAAGTAAAGGATTGAAAGAGATGTGAAAATCAAGTGGTGGATCATTTTTATCAGTTAGAAACTAATATGGTTGATCCCAACAAAAGGGATATTTAGCTTAATTTCCAGACGAAACAGTAATGAGGGTAACCCAAGGAAACCCTCCTTAGTATGCTTAATTTCTGAACTATGTAGTGTGTGGAATAATACCCAAGGGTCTGAATTTCTACCAACAAAAGTGGTTCTTATTCGATGTAAGGAAATATTTCTAGGAAAAACTACATTTATTCAGAGAATGTATTAACCATATAAATTTACAATGTGCACTGAAAGAGGAAGTCAATGTAATTCTCAATGTGTATCACGTTTTGCCTGTTAGTGGACATCATAGAAAAGTGCGAACATCAGCCAAAGTGATACAAAGTGGCTACTATTGGCCATTACTATACTGATATGCACACGGATTTGTGAAACAATTCATACCTTTCCAAAAGCAAGGAGGTGTGTAAGAAAAGTATGAAGTACCTCTTAATCTCATTCTAGAAGTTGAATTCTTCGATGTTTCAGGAATTGACTTCATGGTTCCATTTCTAAGATCCTTTGGAAACAAGTGCATTTTGGTAGTGTTTGATTACGTCTCCAAATGGGTGGCAGTTGTAGCATTACCCAAAATTAGGGAAAGAGTGTTATGCAATTCTTAATGCGATATATTATTTCCTAATTTAGTGCCCTGCGTGCTATCATGAGTTATGGAGGGTATCACTTTTGCAACAAGTTGTTTGCATTGTTGTTGAGAAAATATGGAGTCAAGCATTAAGTTGAAAAACTATATAATCCGTAAACAAGAGGCTAAGTCGAGGTTTCAAACCAGGAGAATAAAAGTATTTTGTCAAAAACCATAAATGCTAACTAGATGGATTGGTCTCGAGATTTTGATGATGCTCTGTGGGCGTACCATATTTCTCTTAAAACACCAATTGGTATGTCACTATATAAGTTAGTATTTAAAAATATCTTCACCTCCCTATTGAGATAGAATGTAAGGCACCATGGGCATTGAAGACTTTAAATCTGAACTAGGAGAAGGATTCGAAAGAGAGATTAAATCAACTCCATGAGTTGGAAGAACTTCGGTTGAGAGAATATGAAATTTCATCCTTGTATAACAAGAAAATGAAGAAGTTGCATGACGCTAAAATCCTTCAGCAAAAATTTTGAGTTAGAGATTTGTCTTGCTCTACAATTCTCTGTTGAGACTCTTCCTAGACAAACTTAAATCGAAGTGATCTGCCCCTTCCAAAGTAACTCGAGTCTTTACAAATGGGGCAGTTGAAGTAGAAGGTAAAGATGGCCCAACTTTCAAGGTGAATAGGCAGCTCTAAAGATTTTTTTGGAGAATGTCATTAAATATCGATTATTGAAGTTGTGTATTTGGATGATGCATGAAAGAATTTCAACATTGTATCACGACGTTCAATAAAGTGCTTCTTTGTGAGGCAACCCAAACTTTAATTATTTTCGAATAATGTGTGTTGAATGTGCTGGAACTGGTGATTCTATGACGGTAAAACCAGTTCGGTGGTCTGTTCAATGGGTTCGGCGATCACGAGTTGGCTCGCCTTTTGTCCATGTTTGTAATACCATCATTCTAGAAACTTGGGCGAAGCAACCAACTTTTGGCAGTGCGCCAATGGGTTTTAACGAGATCGACTTTTATCGCCTATTGGTCACACATGCAAGTCTAGTTTTCTTATATTTTCGGTGAACCTATGCAATTTGGCAGTTCCCCGAGTTTTTCGGCAGTCTCTAGCAAGCTTCATCGATGGGCCACCCAGTAAAGAGTCTCATGAATCCATTCCTTTCATTAAGTGCTCTTTTTAAATATATATTTATTTTTCATTCTTGCATTGAGGACAATATTAGGCGTATTTGTTGGGGTGGGGGTATTGTATCGCCTCTTGACATTTTGGAAAGTGGTATCCGATGGATCATGCTTAAAATATCGTAGGATTGAATGTGAAAATCAAACATAGTGAAAGAAAAAAAGGTAAAGTGAAGTGCATGTCGTGCTTCATGAAAGTAGAACTCACTTAACCTAAATAAACATACCTTTACCCTCAGTCACATTACAAGTGTAACGACCCGAGAGCACCCCCAAGTCGTTAACAGCATATTCGACCTCTTGGAGGTCTTATTCAAGCTCATAGACATCATTCATCGCATATATATATATATACCCGAGAGCACCCCCAAGTCGTTAACAGCATATTCGACCTCTTGGAGGTCTTATTCAAGCTCATAGACATCATTCATCGCATATATATATATATATATATATATTATATATATATATATATATATATATATATGAAAGGCAGTGTCGCATTAAATCTTTTAACAATAGTCCAAATATTTATAGAATATAAGAAAGAACTAAGTCTCATCGTAAGCCATCTTAGACACATATAATATCTCACCTTGTGATCATCCTTACCATAACAAAAGCACCAATTAGTTCCGGCTAGACACTTCTTAAAATGTTGCTTCCCACAATTGAGCAAGTAGTTTTAACCATTTGAGAACCACCACCCCTTTCATATTTGGCCTTAGGGTCATTAGGAACATCTTGATTTGTATCCCTCTTCTTAAACCTAGGTTGACCTTGCTCGTTGGTTCTTTCCCTCTTAGCATCTCTATCTCTCCTCCTCAGCTAAAACACCTCAACAGATTAAGCTAAACCATAAGCCTAGATAAAGTCATGTCACAATGGAGCATGGTCATACGGCACTCTTCCTTCACAAAATCAGAAACACCAGTCAAGAATCTACTCATCTCATCTCTAGGTTTAGACTCCAAAGAAGGAGAATACTTAGACAATAGGGTAAATTTCAATGAATAGTCCTCAACACTCATGTTACCTTCCCTGAGGCTTATATAATCCTCAACCTTAACATCACTTTTCTCATGGGGAAAGTGATATACCGTGGTTTCACGGTATAATTAATGCTTTTCTTAAGTTTAGTGTGTCCAAAAGCCTTTTTGTGCTAATTTTGATATAAGTTTCTCTTGTTTTGCAGGAAATCTGTCCAAAGCTGAATGCGGAGATTTTGAGCGAAAAGTGCAGAGAAGAGACCACCTACGGAGCTTATGACGGTCCGTCATGCTTACGACGGTCCGTAGGTGGCAGCGTAAAGAAGCTGCTGAAGGAAGATGGGGAAGTCTGACCAAGTGTGGGATTACGAAGCTTGTGACGGTCCGTCATGGCCATGACGGTCCGTCCTGCAGGTCCGTCGTGAAGATCAGAGAAGTGATCCCAGTACCCAGATTCCAAGAGTTGAAGTATTTTGAAATGAAGACCCTCGACGGACCGTCGTGCCTATGACGGTCCGTCACACTTGCCGTCGAGGGGAAGAAGAATCAGCAGAAGAAATTAGACAAGTATGGGACGACGGATCCATGACGGTCCGTCGTGACCACGACGGTCCGTCGCGAGGTCCGTCGACCCAGCCGCGTTTTGGCAGATTTCCAGAAATTAGAATCCTTGTTTAATTAGGTTTTCATTTTTTATAAATAGTTTGAAAAACCTCGTTTTTGAGGTTAGACTCTTTGATTATCAAATTCCATATAGTTAGACTTGGTGATTATTAGACTTTGTGTTTTTGAGTGTTTGATTATTGGAGATTGATACAAGTGATTTTTGGGGATTAATCAAGCATATTTTCGGATTTTATTCTTTCTCATTGAAGTAAGTACATGAATTATAATTTAACATATTTGAATATTGTGTTTATGGCTATGAGTAACTAAACTCCATAACTAGGGTTGTGGGAACCATAGGCAAATAATGAGATAAACCCTAACTAAAATAACAATTCGAGAATAGTGTCTTGCATGTATAATAATTCTTTCTTTCGCTTAGAAGTCTTTTTAACGGATGATCAACGTTAGAACTCGCCTTAATGCTACTTGCCGGACCAAGGAGGTAGATAATAGGAAAAGAATATTAAACATAGATTTAGTGTATACTATCTATAGGCTAGTATTGATTGGTACGAGGTAATAACTTAGTCAAATATCGAATACGATGCTTAATATGAGGTAAAGATAAGGGTTAGGAAAGCAACACACGTAGCCGGACCAAGGTGCGGAGTGAGATTTTCTAGATGCCGGACCAAGGATTTAGAAATACATAACTTATCACTTTGCATGCAAGATACTAGGAAAGAATGTTATAGTTAGAATTATCAAGTTACGAACCTGTGGGGAACACGTAAACCCTAGTTACTTAATTCATTGATTAAAACCAATATTAAAAGCTGTCAACTGTCTCTTTCAATTACATTAGTTATTTTTACTCATTAGGTAATACAAACCCCCCTTTTTATATTTTTACTTTCCAAGAAAGTTATTGACCAAACGATAGTAATACTAGGTTAAAGTTAAGTCTAGACTATTTTCCTCGTGGGAACGATCCCAACCTCACTAGTTGGTTATTTACTTGACACGACCGCTTTACTTCTCATTTGAGAAGTAAGTTTGAGCGTATCAAATTTTGGCGCCGCTGCCGGGGAATTTAGCTTTTAGATTAACTTGAACTTCTTACTATAGTTTAGTTGATATTTTCTTGATTTTACTTTGTTTTATTGTGTTTTGATTTCTTTTCAGAACTATCCTCCTTGTATGCCAAATACACGGAGAGGAAGAGAACCGTTGTTTCCCTACGATCACGAGCTAGAGCGTACACTGCGAAACATGAATCGTAATTTGGAAATCAATGATGAGGACCCAAACCAGAACATCCCAGCTCCCGCTGATGTTCATGGTCAGATGTTACCCGATGCTCCGGGTGAACATCAACAGAGGGGACAGAATCCCGCTCCACGGCCCCAAGCATACTACAGAGGCTATGATAACATAGCAGATTCGGATGGGCCACTGGTTTTGCCTCCTCTACCCACAGGCCACACTTTTGTGGTAACTAGTAGTCTGATGCAAATGCTCACTGCCAGAGGTTTGTTTTCAGGGCTACCTTCTGAGGATCCACATGCCCATATAGCTAAGGTAAGGGCAGTGTGTAAAAGTTGAATGGGGAGGCCTGATTTGGATCTAGATGTGATAGGGCTCAGAGTGTTTCCTCTCTCACTGACGGGAGAGGCTGCTATGTGGTTCACTGAGCTCCCATACAACTCCATCTTCACTTGGAATCAACTATGGGATGTCTTCTTAGCACGCTACTATCCGGTCTCCAAGAAATTAAACCACAAAGACAGGGTGAACAACTTTGTGGCACTACCAGGAGAGTCAGTTAGTAGTTCTTGGGATCGATTCACCTCATTCTTGAGAAGTGTTCCAAATCACCGCATTGATGATGAGTCACTGAAAGAATACTTCTATCGGGGACAGGATGATAACAATAAAGCAGTGTTGGATACTATAGCAGGTGGATCTTATGGAGAATGCCCTTATGCTGAGATTGCTGAGAAATTAGAGAAAATCTCCCGTAACAACAAAGCTTGGAGTACTAGGAAGTCCGATACAGGGAGAAACACCTTCGCAGTGCAGTCCACTCACAACCCAGCCACAGATGATATTCGTGAAGAAATGGCTCAGATGAGAACTGAGCTTGGGTTGGTACTAAAACATGTCGTTGGGGGTGCAGAAGGTTAATGCAGTCAACTATATGGCTAAACCACCACCTCCAATCGATGAGTGTTATTATGAGGAGGATTCCTATGCAGTAAATGAACAGATGGGGGGTTTCCGACCAAGTGCCCAAGGCTCTAATCAGGAAAATTGGCGCCAAGGTCAAGGGAACCAAGGTCGGAACTATGGTAACTACAATCGTGAGGGTCATTATGTCCGAGATGGAAACTACAATCGCGACAACAACTTCAAACAGGGGTAGCTATGGTAACAGAAACGACAGAAATGGACCTTATGTTCCTCCTCAAAATCGTGAAGTTACTCCTAGGGATGGTGGAGGTAGTATGTCGCGAGTTGAGGATATGTTGCATAAAATGATGAGGAGGTTCGATGCTAGTGATGAGCAAAATAAAGAGTTGAGGAATGATCTAGCAGGTATTGGGCAAAAAGTTGATACCCATGCAATATCAATTAAGCAACTTGAGTTACAATTGGCCCAATTATCTGCAACTGTGAACACACGGCAACCGGGCACTCTTCCTAGCAACACTGTCCAAAATCCGAAAAATGATGGACATTGTATGGCAATTACTACTCGCGGTGGCAAGCAAACCATTGATCCACCTATGCCATCTGATGAGAATAAGGTGACAACAGACTGATAAAGTGGTAGAAGTTGATGCTGAATTAGAGGATAAACTGCAAAAGATGCTGAAGTGCCTAAAAAGGTAACTCCTATGCCTAGGCCACCCCCCCATTTCCTCAAAGATTAGTGAAAAAGACCGAGGATGGCAAATATCGGCGTTTTATAACAATGTTGAAGCAACTTTCTATCAATGTCCCTTTGGTAGAAGCTTTAGAACAAATGCCCGGTTACGCCAATGTTATGAAAGATCTGGTCACAAGAAAAGATCGGTTACGTTTGAGGATGATGATAGAATGCAGCATTGTAGTGCTATTGCTACAAGATCTCTGGTCCAAAAGAAAGAAGATCCGGGTGCGTTCACCATTCCTTGTACAATCGGGTTATTACATTTTGCGAAAGCATTATGTGATCTGGGGGCAAGCATAAATCTCATGCCCCTCTCGATTTACAAGAAGTTGGGTTTGGGTGACCCAAAACCCACTGCGATGCAGCTACTGATGACCCAAAACCCACTGCGATCATATTTCCAGCAGATTTTGTTATTCTTGATTGCGAAGTCGATTTTGAAGTGCCCATTATTCTTGGGAGGCCATTCCTTGCTACGGGAAGAGCCTTAGTAGACATGGAAAAGGGGCAGATGAAATTTCGGTTGAACAATGAGGAAGTAACCTTTAATATTTGTAGGTCCATGAAGCAGAGTGGTGAGCTCCAATCGGCATCTGCGATATCCTACAACATGGGTGAGACATTTGAGACACAAATAGAAGAACGTCTAGGTGTCGAAGCATTAGCGGCAGTGATAATGAACTTTGATAGCGATTGCATTGAAGAGTATGAGTCATTAGTCGCTGCTCTTGACCGAGGTGATGTTCGGTTTAAACCAAAGAAATTTGAGCTTGATATGAAGAATCGCGAGTCCCCACCCGCGAAACCATCTATAGAGGAAGCTCCAAAATTAGAACTAAAGCTCTCCCACCTCATCTCAGGTATGAATTCTTAGGAAAGGGTGACACTTTGCCGGTAATCATTGCGTCAGACTTGGATGCACAACAGGTTCAGAGTTTGGTGACGGTACTAAAAAGGTTCAAAAGAGCTATTGGGTGGACTATTGCGGACATTATTGGGATCCCCCGGTATTTGCTCTCATAAAATCCAACTCATGCCTGATCATAAGCCGAGTGTTGAGCACCAGAGACGCTTGAACCCTCCTATGCAAGAGGTTGTGAAGAAGGAAATCATCAAGTGGTTGGATGCCGGAGTCATATATCCAATCGCTGATAGTAGTTGGGTATGCCCGGTTCAGTGTGTACCTAAGAAAGGGGGAATGACTGTGGTCCCCAACGAAAAGAATGAACTTGTTCCAATGAGACCGGTTACTGGATGGAGGGTGTGTATGGATTACCGTAAACTGAACTCATGGACTGAAAAAGACCATTTCCCTATGCCCTTCATGGATCAGATGTTGGATAGACTTGCCGGAAAAGGGTGGTATTGTTTTCTTGATGGGTATTCGGGGTATAATCAGATTTCTATTGCACCAGAAGATCAAGAGAAAACCACTTTCACTTGTCCATATGGGACCTTTGCGTTCAGAAGAATGTCGTTTGGGTTGTGCAATGCACCCGCAACCTTTCAGAGATGTATGATGTCAATATTTTCTGACATGGTGGAGGATACTATAGAAGTTTTTATGGATGATTTTTCTGTGGTTGGTGATTCATTCGAGCGATGTTTGTCCAATTTATCTGAGGTCCTTAAGAGATGTGAAGACTGCAATTTAGTACTAAACTGGGAAAAGTGTCATTTCATGGTGAAAGAGGGTATTGTGTTGGGTCATCGCATTTCAGAAAAGGGCATAGAGGTTGATCGAGCTAAAGTTGAGGTAATAGAGAGACTTCCCCCGCCGATCTCTGTGAAAGGTGTGAGAAGCTTTCTTGGGCATGCAGGTTTTTATCGGAGATTCATCAAAGACTTTTCAAAGATTGCACACCCATTGTGCAAATTGCTGGAGAAAGAATGTAAATTTTGTTTTGATGAATCCTGTCTTAAAGCATTCGGTGAGCTAAAAGAGAAGTTAGTGTCTGCGCCTATCATTATTTCTCCGGATTGGAACAGTCCATTTGAGGTAATGTGCGATGCTAGTGGGTGGCTCTTGGTGTAGTATTGGGACAGAGAAGAAACAAAATCCTTCACCCAATTTACTATGCTAGTAAAGCCCTAAATGAAGCCCAGAAGAACTACACAGTGACTGAGCAAGAACTCCTCGCAGTAGTCTTTGCTTTTGAGAAATTTCGCTCCTATTTGCTAGGTACTAGAGTCATAGTGCATACTGACCATTCAGCACTGAGATATTTGATGGCGAAAAAGGATGCGAAACCAAGGCTGATTCGTTGGGTATTACTGCTGCAAGAATTTGACTTTGAAGTGCTGGATAGAAAAGGGACTGAAAATCAAGTTGCTGATCATTTGTCCCGTCTAGAGGATGAAGCTATGAGAGAGTTAGGGGATAAGACTGACATTGATGATACTTTCCCCGATGAACATGTATTGGCTGCTTCACAAGACTTGATTCCATGGTTCGCAGATTTTGCGAACTATCTGGCTAGTGATATTGTTCCATCAGACTTGTCCTTTCATCAAAGGAAAAAGTTCATGTACGATGTGAAGAAGTTCTTTTGGGATGAACCATACTTGTATAGGAGTTGTGCCGACGGGCTTATTCGGCGTTGTGTGCCAGAATGTGAAATGTTGAGTGTATTGGAGGCATGCCATTCTTCACCTGTTGGCGGACATCACAGTGGTATCCGAACCGCTCACAAGATATTGCAATGTGGTTACTATTGGCCAACTCTTCATCAAGATGCTCATGGGTTTGCTAAATCATGTGACAAATGTCAACGAGATGGTGGTATTTCAAGAAAGCAAGAGCTCCCTCTAAACCCCATTCTTGTGATTGAGTTATTTGATGTGTGGGGTATTGACTTTATGGGCCCTTTCGTGAGTTCTCATGGGATGAAGTACATTCTTGTAGCAGTTGATTATGTATCTAAATGGGTCGAAGCCATAGCTCTCGCAAACAATGAAGGGAAGAGTGTCACTGCATTCTTGAAAAAGAATATATTCTCCCGTTTTGGCACTCCAAGGGCCATTATTAGTGATGGGGGTTCCCACTTCTGCAACAGATTGTTCAAGGGGTTATTGGAGAAATACGGTGTTCGCCATAATGTGGCCACGCCTTACCACCCTCAAACTAGTGGGCAAGTTGAGGTATCGAATTGGGAGATCAAACAGATATTGTCCAAAACAGTGAATGCTAGTCGAACAGATTGGTCAAGGAGGCTTGATGATGCTCTTTGGGCCTACCGGACAGCTTATAAGACTCCCATAGGTATGTCTCCATACCAACTTGTATATGGAAAGCTTGTCATCTTCCGTTGAGTTAGAGCATAAAGCCATGTGGGCTATGAAGAAGTTAAAAATGGATTGGAGCGAAGCTGCAGAGCAACGGTTAAATGGGTTGAATGAACTTGATGAATTTCGCTTGAAAGCCTATGAAAGCTCAGCCCTATATAAAGAAAAGATGAAGAAGTATCATGACAACAAAATTGAAAAACGAGAGTTTATGGTCGGGGATTTAGTGCTTCTATTCAATTCCAGATTGCGCTTGTTTCCAGGCAAACTCAAGTCCAAATGGACTGGTCCTTACACGGTTACCCAACTATTCCCTCATGGAGCAGTTGAGTTGGAAACTAAGGAGGGTGTGCGGTTCAAGGTGAATGGACAGCGCATAAAAATCTATCTCGGGCATGCTGAATCGGCGAATGAAGTGATCGAGGCATACCATCTTGATGAAGTCTGAGTAATCAAGTGGTCCCAGTCGTGCCGCGACATTAAATCAGGCGCTTGTTGGGAGGCAACCCAATACTTATCGTCTTTTTAATAGTAGCATTTTTCTACTAATGGGTTTTAAATTTGCAGGCACATCACCAGGAAATTCTGCAGAAAACTACTCTGCAGCGCCACCACTGACGGATACATCGACGGACCGTCGCGCACGTGACGGACCGTCGTATTCATCCGTCACACCAGGTACGTTTTTCTCATTTTGAAATTAGGGCACACACGACGAAACCCACGACGGGTCGTCGCACATGCGACGGACCGTCGTCGGGGAACCGTCGTGTGTTTAATGAAATTAACCCCCGACCCGACCCGGACGACCCTTTTCAAAATCTGACCATTATACTCCCGCCCCTCCATATTCCTCCCCCCCCATTATTTCCTCATTCCTCTCATCTCCCCTCTTTTCAACTCCCCCCCCCCCCCCCCCTGATCATTGTCTCCACAATCTCCCCAACTTTATCACTATCAGTTACTTGTCGGTGCTGCTGATTTTGGGATCTACCTTGCTACTGAATCATTCCCACTTGTGTTTTCTCCATTTCCAAGGTATGTGTCTCTAAATTTGTACTCATTTCTCTTGTATTTTTATTTATTAGTTAGTATTAGATTCGTTCTTATTCGTATCTTGTTCCTTGATATGCTTATGTCTAGACCTAGGCTCTAAATGTTTGAATTTGCCATGTTAATAACCCTAGACATAGGTGATTTCACATTAATAGTTTCCTAGGTAGTTGGGATAGACACATATAGGTCCACAACACTACAAGACCATGTGGGTTCATTGGGGTTGCTTAGGGTACCTACAATTCTGTCTCTGATAGTCAGAACGAGACCCGATGACGGTCCGTCGTATACACGACGGACCGTCGTAGGGTCCGTCGCATAAGCCCTAGCACCCTCCCCAACGACGCCTGTGACGGACCGTCACACCCACGACGGTCCGTCCTGCACGACCGTCATGGCGGTCAAAGACCCTCTAAAAGGGTCTCTAAAATTTTTCCAAGTGTCCAACGACGGACACTTACGACGGACCGTCAACCCCACGACGGTCCGTCCTGCACGACCGTCATGGTTGTCAGAGACCCCTCTGAAAAGGGTCTCCAAAATTTTTCCAAGTGTCCAACGACGGACACTTACGATGGACCGTCACACACCCACGACGGTCCGTCCTGCACGACCGTCATGGTGTCAGAGACCCTTTCTAAGGGTCTCTAAAACTTTTCCAAGTGTCCAACGACGGACACTTACGACGGACCGTCACACCCACGACGGTCCGTCCTGCACGACCGTCATGGTTGTCAGAGACCCTGTTTCTAAGGGTCTCTAAAACTTTTCCAAGTGTCCAACGACGGACACTAACGACGGACCGTCACACCCACGACGGTCCGTCCTGCACGACCGTCATGACGGTCAGAGACCCCTCTACTAAGGGTCTCCCAACGTTTTCTAAGTGTCCTACGACGGACACTTACGACGGGCCGTCGTCCCCTCGACGGTCCGTCCTGCGTGACCGTCATGATGGTCAGAGACCCCTCTTTCAGGGTTCTTTATATGTACATCGACCAAGTACAACACGACGGACCTCATGACGGTCCGTCGTATCCACGACGAGCCGTCATCTGTCCCGTCGTGTGATACAGTTTCACTATCACTCTCACACTATTTGAAATGTTTTATGTTGATGAGCTTGCTTGTCTTGTTTGACATTACTCGTACTAATAGTGATCCTTTGCAGGTACTCCTACTATGGCACCCAAGCAAGACCGAGCTTACGCACGCGGGCGATCCAAGTCTGTGGCCCCGTCTGCACGCTTGATCATCAGGTCTGATGATGAGCGGGACCCTGAATACATGCCCCCAGGCACCTCCGCACATTCCCGTGCTGCACGTGCCCCCGAGCCACACCCAAGAAGACGGTGGCGTCCGCGTAGTCACTGCCTCCCAGTCTGATGAGGAGCGCACACTGACCGGCACACCCTCTGGGTCGGCCACCACGAGGAAGGAGCGTCTGGCTCCTTAGGAGTATCCTGGTCCGAGGAAGCTTCAGGATCTGCTGAGGTTCCCGCACCCGCCACTGCAGCGTCGGCCTCGTCTGATGAGGCTGACAGTTCAGACTCCACATCCGGCGCACCAGCCCAGGTCCCCACCCCAGCATCTGACCAGCCAAACCGGTGGTGCGTTGAAGGCCAGTTTCAAGTGTACTACTCCGACGCAAAATTCCTTACTGATAAAGGTAATGACTCGGACACTCACCCTGGAGCGGCGGGTACTTACAGGGAGTCTCCCCTCGATGCCGGAGATCCACAACATCTTCACCAGGCATCGCCTAGAGTGGACAGCCCGTCCATTGGGACGCTACAGTGAGGAGATGGTCCGAGAGTTCTACGCGTCCTACGTAGCGACTCTCCGATCACAGATCGACAGGCGGGCTGCTCCCGCGAAACAGGCCCCATTGGAGCAGGTTCTAGTACGGGGCGTGGCGGCGAGGTTGACATTTCCCTGCCCGCCATCCGCCGGTTCCTATACGGCGAGAGTGCAGATGCTACTCGGACCCCCACCACTGCCGAGTTTGACTATCGCTGGCAGATAGTAAAGGAGGGACACTTCATGCGCGAGCGGACACTGAGAGAGACCACCAAGAGGTGGATGGCCCTGCACCTATCAGTCGACGGAGAGGGTGCCGACTGGGTCACTGAGCCGAAGGGGGCCATCAAGAAGGCCAACCTCACGTTTGTCGCGAAGTTCTTGTGGCTGCTCGTGCGTCACTACCTTTCCCCCACAGCTGCTGATAACATATTCACCTGGGATCGAGCAGTGCTGATGGCGGCGATGATCGCCGGCTTCGAGGTGGACTATGCATGGCTTCTCCAGGCAGTCATGCACGAGAGGGCATTCAAGGTCACCACCACCTACCCCTTCCGTGCATGATCTTTGCTCTTTGCAGGTCTGCAGGTGTGCCCGTGTGGCACATAGATCAGTTGAAGACCCCGCAGGCACCGTTGATGTCGGCCTCATCAGAGACGAGGCCAATGAGTTGGCACCACGCAGAGGGCCCCGTCCAGAGCTGCCACCTCTTGCTGATGATCTTGTGGATACGGTTGCCCAGGCCCGGACATCTACACAGGCATCTACTGACACACTACCCCCCCGGTCGAGTCTATCCCGGGTAGTAGCACACAGCCAGCCCCGCTCCTCCACACACAGCCCCTCTACCGTTACAGCCCCGCTTGCTAGGGTCCAAAAACTGGAGGCGCAAATGGCCACTCTTCTGCATCATATCCAGCCGTGGATGCAGAAGTCTATTACTGAGTCGGAAGCGCGTACAGAGAGGATGATGCAGCGGAAGATTGCCGAGGTTAACCAGCGCCTAGATGCCTTCGAGTTGAGAGTGTTAGCTCGACCAGCCCTCCGGTAGATGTGTCGACTCTTCAGACTGCAGTCGACAGTCTTCGTGCCGACATCACCACGATACTAGCGTCGAGGGTGCCGATCTGAGGCCCCTTCTGCCGAGCCTGCTGAGGACACAGTGTTGGCGGCACTGTTTACTACTTCTGAAATTCCACCATCCCCCTCTCCAGAGAGTGCCAAGAGGCATAGGGGTCGATCGGAGGATGAGGCGCGAGCGAGGAAGAAGGAGCGCCGCGAGATGGAGGCCGCGAGGAGAGCCTCAATTGCTGAGGCGGAGGCACACCGGATTCGAGCATCGCAGATAGCGGTTGGGGCGTCTAGCTCCCATACTGTAGAGACCGCAGGAGGCATTGAGGGTGCAGTTGTTGCTGAGGACACCACTGAGGGTGTCCAGATTGCTGAGGACACCACTGAGGGTGTCCAGATTGCAGAGGTTGTGGGTTCCGGGAAACCGGACCCACCAGCTTGCTTATCGACGGCGCTATGCGCCACACGTTTGCTTCACCTACCCCTCTAATCTTTAGATTTTTTATGCATTGGGGAAAATTGCATGCTTTTTGTTGGGGGTGGGGTAAATGGAAAGTGAGTGTTAGGGTGAAGTCTGAGTAGCCCAACTCACTATCCTCTTTTGGGGTTTTCTTGCCTGTGTTCTTTTTCCCCAAAAGACTGATTATTTTTCTGTTGAACCGGCACGTTATATCTTTTGTACATAAGTTTAACTCTGAAGCATGATGGCTAAAATGATATCCCGATAAACTGGAAAATGTTGCATGACTAGGCGTAGTAACTGATAATTGTGTGGCTCTAAACATGAAATAGAGTTACACCATTGCATTACCCTAAATCTTCAAGTCAAACTAGGTGTCTGATAATCTGGTATAGTGATGAGATGTCAAGTGAGTGTGAGGAAAGTTGAATAGTCCACTATTGATACTGAGCTAGAACTTGCCTGGTTAGTCCTGCTAAAAGTAAGCTGTAACAAACAATTAGGAAATGATCATAGGCCCTTATTCAATAAGCCCATTTCTAGCCTAAATAAAGAAACCAAATGAAAGTTATCCTTCTTTGATCCAAATAATTTGAGCTTAAAATTAGACCTTTCTTTTTCACCCCAACTGATCTTTTCTGGGAACAATATGTTGGCCTGGTCCCTCCTTGGACATGTGCACCTCAGCTTATGCCAAAAGCATAAGTTGAGGGTGGCTAATGTATAAACAACCTTCGTTATGGCCCTGACCCGATTTTGGGTATTGTGTACCTTGACTCATGGCAAAGCCATGAGTTGAGGGTGGCTGTTTTGAGGAATGCTCTGGAAAGTGGGGTTGAAAGAACAAAGAGAGAGAAAGAACAAAAGTAAGTGACTCAAGAACTCGTTGAAAAAAAAATTCAAGAATTACAAACAAGAAAAGAAAAGAGTCACTTACGCAAATGAAGAAAGAAGGGAAACAGCAAGGTGAAAGAATAGGAGAAACTGGGCGAGATAAAGTGATATAGGGTGGAAGGTTTACCCATATGTCAAGGAGGGCAAAAAGTCACTAAAGTATACCTAAATATACCCTACCTGACTCTGAGCCTACGTTACAAGCTAAAAAGTCCTATCGTGATCCTAAGGGTTGTATAGCGAACTTAAGGCTGAAAATAAGGGCAAGCTTATGGCAATAGGTATGAATGAGTGTGACTTTGTTCTGAGAGCGAGTGTTGAAATGTAATCCTTATACTCAAACTGAAATCATTGTGTGAAAAATGAGGATTTTGTTCTAAAGTGAGGACACTAGTTGCAATACCGGAATTGTTAGCACCTCGGTGAGAAATTGAAGAGGATAGGTGTTGGTGCATGGTGAGTCTGTGTCATGTTCGAATCCCACAAAATTCAAGCCTAATAGTGATAGCATGCATAGATTTGATGGGATTAATCGGGATTGATAGCCAAATGATTGCAAAGGATAAAACATGAATACTATTGTACAAAGATTGTGTAGTGAGTCATAGTGCGTCGCTTGAGGACAAACAACGAATTTAAGTTGAGGGTGTTGATATACCGTGGTTTCACGGTATAATTAATGCTTTTTCCTTAAGTTTAGTGTGTCCAAAAGCCTTTTTGTGCTAATTTTGATATAAGTTTCTCTTTGTTTTGCAGGAAATCTGTCCAAAGCTGAATGCGGAGATTTTGAGCAAAAAATTGCAGAAGAGACCACCTACGGAGCTTATGACGGTCCGTCGTGCTTACGACGGTCCGTAGGTGGCAGCGTAGAGAAGCTGCTGAAGGAAGATGGGGAAGTCTGACCAAGTGTGGGATTACGAAGCTTGTGACGGTCCGTCATGGCCATGACGGTCCGTCCTGCAGGTCCATCGTGAAGATCAGAGAAGTGATTCCAGTACCCAGATTCCAAGAGTTGAAGTATTTTGAAATGAAGACCCTCGACGGACCGTCGTGCCTATGACGGTCCGTCACACTTGCCGTCGAGGGAATGAAGAAGCAGCATAAGAAATTAGACAAGTATGGGACGACGGATCCCATGACGGTCCGTCGTGACCACGACGGTCCGTCGCGAGGTCCGTCGACCCAGCCGCGTTTTGGCAGATTTCCCAAATTAGAATCCTTGTTTAATTAGGTTTTCATTTTTTATAAATAGTTCGAAAAAACCTCGTTTTTGAGGTTAGACTCTTTGATTATCAAATTCCATATAGTTAGACGGTGATTATTAGACTTTGTGTTTTGAGTGTTTGATTATTGGAGATTGATACAAGTGATTTTTGGGGATTAATCAAGCATATTTTCGGATTTATTTTTTCTCATGAAGTAAGTACATGAATTCTAATTTAACATATTTGATTATTGTGTTTATGGCTATGAGTAACTAAACTCCATAACTAGGGTTGTGGGAACCATAGGCAAATAATGAGATAAACCCTAACTAAAATAACAATTCGAGAATAGTGTCTTGCATGTATTAATAATTCTTTCGCTTAGAAGTCTTTTTAACGGATGATCAACGTTAGAACTCGCCTTAATGCTACTTGCCGGACCAAGGAGGTAGATAATAGGAAAAGAATTATTAACATAGATTTAGTGTATACTATCTAATAGGCTAGTATTGATTGGTACGAGGTAATAACTTAGTCAAATATCGAATACGATGCTTAATATGAGGTAAAGATAAGGGTTAGGAAAGCACACACGTAGCCGGACCAAGGTGCGGAGTGAGATTTTCTAGATGCCGGACCAAGGATTTAGAAATACATAACTTATCACTTGCATGCAAGATACTAGGAAAGAATTGTTATAGTTAGAATTATCAAGTTACGACCCTGTGGGGAACACGTAAACCCTAGTTACTTTAATTCATTGATTAACCCAATATTAAAAGCTATCAACTGTCTCTTTCAATTACATAGTTATTTTTACTCATTAGGTAATACAAACCCCCCTTTTTATATTTTTACTTTCCAAGAAAGTTATTGACCAAACGATAGTAATACTAGTTAAAGTTAAGTCTAGACTATTTTCCTCGTGGGAACGATCCCAACCTCACTAGTTGGGTTATTTACTTGACACGACCTCTTTACTTCTCATTTGAGAAGTAAGTTTGAGCGTATCAGAAAGTATCTTCCTAAGAATGTTTTCTTAAACTTTTCCCATTCTGTAGGACCCGATTCCACCGGCCTATATCCTTTCCATTGAGTGTACCACACTTGAGCAACCTCTTTCAATTAGTATGGATCCACCTCCTTATTCTCCGTATAAGTAACTCCCGTAACATGTTATATCTTATACACCTCATCCAAGAAAGCTTGGGGATCCTCTCCCACCTTAGAGACAATGAAGGTAGGGGATTCATTCTCACAAAGTCCCTCAACCTAGAGGTCAAAGTACTCTCAACTGTATTCATCCTAGGCCCCACCTCTCTATTTTCTTAAAAATTCATGGCTTGGGCTAAGGTAACATGAGATCTTGTAACCTCCTCATTAGTCAAATCTGAGGGAACCACGAAATCCTCATTTCCATGACCAACTATAGGGACTTGTTCACCTTGGGGAACTTGAACACCTTGGGGAGCTTGTCCACCTTTGGTAACTTGCCCTACTTGGGGAGGAACTCCCTCATTCACAACTTCCTCATCAACTCTCTGTGTGGGTGTCCTTCTTGTGCTCATATCCTATAATTACAAGAGAAGAGATTAGGAAAAGACACTTATAACCTCAACTCAATGGCAGGACACAAGAGTAATGAAAAAAGTGAAATTTCTATCGTCCTATAGACTCTCTCTCATAGATGTGTCGCGACTCACACTCATGAACAAGATTCTACTAGACTTGGCTTTTACGATACATTGAATCCTAAAGACTACTTCATAACCTTATGCTCTGATACCAAGTTTGTAACGACCCAAGAGCACTCCTAAGTCGTTACCGGTGTATTCGACCTCTCGGAAGTCTTGTACAAGCCCTTATATATATTATATATATATTATATATATATATATAAGAAAAAACTTATTAGACACATAATATCATAGGGTCACAACCCTAACATCAACTTGAAAAGAAACTATAGTCTATTACGAAGTCTATTAGAAAAGGAAACTAAAACATAAGTCAAGTCATTGAACATATAAGGACATATCAATCTTGAAAGAATGTCATTTCCCAAGCTTCAACTTCCAAGAGAATCCTCACTTGCCACCTACACTTGTTGAAATACAAAGCACATGGAATTAGCACATTCAATGCACTAACTATGGTAAACATGCAAGAAAACCATGCTAAAATAGACATTTTCTTTAAGATGTACTTTTCAGGGGCTTTTGATAGAAACTTCATAAAACAAGTATAAGAACCATCTTCAACTCAATATGCATATATAAGACATATTCAAGTAATCCATAAGATACAACCATAATCACATAGAATACAAATAAGCATTTAAACCTCCTTCCAAATGTTGCCCTAAGACCCACCTAAGAAAGAGATGAAAAGACCGCTCATACAACCCTTTCACACCCACCTAAGTGATTCTCAAGACTTCTCAAAGAAATATTACTCCCTTTTCATCCTTTAAACTCCCCACCTAAGGTTACTCTAAGACTCACCTAAGTAAGACATGAAGAGACCGCCCTTACACCCTCTTTAAGCCTACCTAAGCAATCCTCAAAGCTACCCTACATAAGAACTATCTCTATTCAACATGCATTAACTTAAGTCAACATTATTCATCAATCCACTTAAGAGACAATTAAGCAATTAGAGGAACTTACATAATGGTCTTGGGAAGAACTAGGGAACTCATCATAGCACCTTCAAGGCCTACTCAGGCCATGTATAGATAGTATCTCATTCCACTACCTACACGTTGTAGAACCTATCCAATACTAGAGTGTACATCTCATATGATATGATTAGGCATTAACCAAAATATACCACACTAGCTATCTATGGAATCCGTTGTCGTAAGACCACACACTGTCGAAGGTGTTCTACTTGCTAAAGGTAGAACTAAGACTCATCCCATGCTTGCACATAGTTAAAGGATATCAAGGGCTTCTTTGTTTTATAGTATCATTCTCAAGTAGAGCTACTCCACAAGTATATCCTCTCAGTTTTTTTCCATTATTATGATACATTAATTAATTCCCTAGGTTTATTAGAGAAGGTACCATTACTATGTCCTACCAACTCATAATACTCTTTTCAGGGATAACTCATTCTTAACCTTTTTTCATACTTAAGGTTCCATATAAGTCTTTCATAGAAGGGCAACTTTTTAAGGTCTACAATACTAGAAATTATTCCTTCATTCATTCATAACGTACATGACAAGGGTTTCTAAGCCTACTAGGCCAAGATATTACATATTCACATAACCATCATGCATCAAGAAGAGGGACCTGAGTCTACAAATCAAGACACAAATCATCATACAATCATTTAAAGAAATCATACTCTAAAGTCACACATGTATATATATCGTATCATCCTTCACATTGTTCATCAATACAAGCTATAACATGATAGTACGATAATTCACATAATAATGCCGACAAGGCTATGTTCATAACATACATTATCAAGACCCTCAAAATGATTTTAGGTGTATAGAGTCACACTTGTGCCTAAAAGGTTAAAAAACATGTCAATTGAGTGATTTACAGTGTTTATACTTGATTTGAAGTGATTTGGAGGTTAATCGCCCAAGAACGTCCGAGACATTTGGAAGTTAGACCTTAGACGTGCTTGTGTGTTCTAGAGTTCCTTTTCATGTTTTAAGTGTTGTTTGATGCTAAATTTGATTGAAAGGTCCTTAAATTGTATATGATAGTATTTATGTTCTAAACTTTCAGGCATCACTCCCCAAGGACCAAGAAATGACGCCCCGTAACTAAGTCTACGCCACTTAAATTGGGGCCATTGCCCCACACTTAGTTGTGGGAACCAAGCCCCCAATATTCAGACTCAGTCACAAACTACGAAAGTACATTACAGCTCTGTCATTTAGACTACAGTCCGTCAGTCCCGACGTAGATGGAACCAGCATTTCTGCAAGCGTGTTCTCCACTTAAGGGGTGAATGGAGAATTAACCCCACGCCCTAAATAGATCATATTCAGTTATTTTATCTATTTTAGGGTATATCAAGTTAGTTAAAAAGATGAAACCCAATTTCCAATTCATTCTTCAAATTTCACTCTTCCCCCTAAAAACAAATTCTCTTTAGAAACCTCATGGGAGATGGAGCTCAAGAACAGCTTGGTTGATGAATTTACATGTATTTTTCATCAATATTTCGTGGTCGTTTCATGTAATGACGTATGGTAATTTTTCATCTTTAGTTATCCATTTCATCTAAGGAGTTCATTCCAATGTTTTCAAAGAGAATTCATTATCAAATTGTCCATCTTTTATCTAGCCATGGGTTCCTTCTCAAAACGACTTCAAAAGCATGATTATGATATATTGATTATTAGCTACTATTTTTTAATGTGAATTTCACTCCAATTTCATGATTAACCCATTATCCTTTCAAATATAAATTTAGCATATAAAGAGGTTAATATGATCTTGTTGCGATGATGATAGATTATGATTTAGATTATGTTAATGTATATAGCTACTATTTTCTATTCAAATTGATGGCGAATTATCAGTAATTGATCAATGATGATCAATGCTTGGAGAATTTCAATGATTGCCCTATTCCTTCTACTTTGAATAGAATTGGTAATTGAATTGGTCTTGAAGGGCATTGTGTGGTAGGTCCACTTATGAATTGATATGATGATTCTATGTTTAGGAAGTTGAAGGACTTATCCTTGATTCAAATATCATATTCTAAGTGAATTGATGTTATGGGAAGTATATGAATAGTCTTACAAACTAGTTGCATGATTTAGGTGGGTGGATGATGTTGTGTATATGTGATTATCATGTTAGGGTTAGGTGTGGTCTAAGATTGCTAATGATGATGAATTGTAATGCAAGAGAAGTCCAAGACCTAATCTAAAGCCTCACATGTTGGTGTAAGGTTGGAAACAGTGTTCTAAGGCCTAAAATAATGTTTAAAAATCATTTAGGAAGTTTTTTAGTCAAAACGTCAAGGAACGTCCATGTCGTCCAGTGAATTGTGAAATAAAGGTTAGTGTGCCTTCGATTATTTAATGAGGTTTTAGAAGTCAGAATTTGATGAAATTTGATGGAAAGGTGTAAAACACATATTAGAGTTCATTAAGGGTCAAAACATCTGGGTACGAATCCCCAAGGACCACCCTAAGGGTCCTCGAAGAGGACCCTTGCATTTCACTTAATTCTGCAAAATGAGGCAGTAGCTACCTACGATTTCAGGTGACAAGGCGTGGGTGGGACGATGGGACGCCAATGCCTCCATAGTTAAACACTTAGACATTTTCAAAAAATGGCCCAAATTCCTAGTCTCTGATACAAACGACGGTTATGCAGGACTGTTGATGCAAGGCCCATCAACTGACTTACGAACCATAAGTCGGGGTCTCTTAGGTCAAGCCTATGTTTGTATGGTCATTTTAAATGGGTTCATTTAATTAAGTTAGTTGGTTAGTTGTTTAATTAAGGGTTAGTGAAGACCTAATTAAGGTAATTAAGGACCTATATAAAGACCTAAACTTAATTAAACTAACCCAATTCCCACAGTCACATCTCTTTAGTCTCTCTCTTCTCAAAACTTCAATCTCCACTGAAGAACACTAGAGATCGATTTAAGGACGAATTCACAAAGTTTCTCATCTCAAATTCGTGTCAACATCATCACTAAGGTATGGTTTCTTTCACTCTTAGGATTCCTTTCACCATGTGGCCCTTCCAAAGTTGATTTTCTACTTCCCCAAAACTAGACATGGGTTCCCTTTCAAAAATGAAATTTTTAATAAATTGTGATGAATTATAGCCTTTTATCATTGTTTAACTAAGAATTAGTAGTCAATTGATGAAGATCACTCAAGATTGTCTCTTTGAACCCTTGTTCTTTTTAACATTCATTATGTCATGAAATTCAATAGTAATTGTGCAAGATGAGGATCACATAAATGTGCACTGTAGAAATTTGTATGTATTAGTCATTGAATTTACCTTAATTATGCATTGGCTATGTGTTCTTTTGTAATTGAAGTATGGAGTCAATGAAAGGGCAAAAAGGTATGAAGGTTGATTCTTCTTGAATTCAATTATGAAGGATGAGTTGTTTAGATTGTATGCTTCTATGTATAATGTGTGGTTGTGATGTTGATGGCAAGAATCCCTCATCCTTAAACCTAGACTATTGAATTGATTATAAGGCATGAAAGTATGTTATGTTGTCATTATTATATGATTGAATGTAGTTCCTCATGATTATAATAAAGTGTTGAGTTAAAGGTGTACTCACTTGTATGTAGTTTCTAAGTGAAAGGTTAGTTCTTACTTTTAAATACCTATGAGCTATTATGATGAGATGTTCACATCAGGGTCTAGAAGAGATTAATGTGATCTTGTATGAAGAATATGATGATTATTAAAGAAAATAGATGTTTAGCACAAAAGGGCATGTAAATGAGATGGATGTCTCACGTTTAGTAAGTTCGGCCTCCCACCTGGGTTTATTCATGTTTAGCAAGTCTGGATTCCAATGATATGTGTTGTCTCATGAGATTGAAACCTCCACGTTAGTAAGTCAAAGTTTCTAGTAACAATCTCCTTGACCCTTAACTATGTGCCCACATAGTACTATTGCTTAGTGGATCTACCTACATAGCTATGAAAGATTTGTTACACCTTAAGAAAGTGTTAACCCTCTCTTTTTGGCGTGGGAGGATAACATCGGATTTCTTGTAGCTCACATGGTCTAATGTCAATTATTCCACTATTATATCTAATGCAATAAGGTAAATGAGTAATTCATGTATGTAAACTATTATTAGGGATTTATTAAAGGCTACTACATAGGGTGAGGGAGGGTATGAGACTTCTCTTACTCATTGCACCTGTGGGATCCTAAAAGAAGATTCTAGTAGTGGCTTGTACGATCAAGTTGGTTACATATTATATATATTAAGCTTTGTATGAACTTATTAATCAAGCATGTTATAATTAACTATGAGATTATGTTGTAAGTAACTTAATTTGATGCTTAGCTTTGGATAGGGTTATGGGGTTCTATTATTTGCATTGCACAAGTATTGTTGTAGGTTTCTTATGTGTTGGATTAATATCATGTTGGGTTGACTTATAATGTTCCATATATGTGCATGTTGATTTATTTTAACATAAAACATGGTTTTGACTAAATTGTGCATTTTCTAATACATTGGTGATTTTATGCATAGAAACCATACTTAGTACATGTGGTTTGTACTAACCCATATTTCATCCCTTTTTTCACCAATATTGTATGTTCCAGCCATTAAGTTCCTAAAAGGACACTTGAAGAAGATTTGGACTCTTTTCTCCAAAGATTGGTAGGTCCTTATGTTCAGGGATGTAACCTATTTTTACATTCTAGCTTTGGAATTGTATTGTCATAAAGACATTGTTCTTTCCTTTATCCTTTGAATATTGATGTAAGCTTATATTTTCATGTTTACATTGTATTGTCTATGTCCAAGATTTGTATACGCTTAGATGGTTAAATATGAGATGAAATAATAGAGTAATTCCTATATATCTTATGTTGTCTTAATGAGAAGCCTATGTATGCTTCATATGGAAGGAGTTTAAGTAAAATATATATGAATATATATGACTTGTAAGCGAGAGTTCTATGTATACTACAATATGTATACCAAAAGTTCTAAATTGTCCGCAATTTTAACATATGAAATGTAATGACAAATGCTAAGAGGCTAGTCTTAGTCGTCTCTGAGGTCGACGATGCCAGTTACATTTGGAGGGTACTCCCGAGCGTGAAAACTTGGTATTAGAGAAGGAGGTTGAAGAAATATTAGGATTTATGTCTCATTGCACCACGTTAACGTAGAGTCTTGTTTATGGGTGTGAAGCGCGCCATACTTATGAATGAGAGGCTATGTGATGTTTAGGAAAGCTTCACTTTGTTTTTATTCATGAATTTGTGCCTATAGAGTCTTAACTCTACATGTCCTTATCTTCTAATCTCTTCCTTGTGTTTATAGGCAAGGAATACAATAAGGAAGAATGCTCGAAGGGTCGAAGAGGAGAATGTGAATGAGGCGGTTCCCCTCCGGCTCCTCAAAACCCTCAAGTTCCTATTGAAGAATGGGATATGTGTAATGTTGAGATAAGGGTGTCCACTCATATCTTGACCCAAGTTTTGGCTACTCAAGTTTCTAGGGATACTAGGGTTCAAGTGGTTCCCTATGCTAGCACTACCACATCAAGGATAAGGAATTTCACAAGGATGAATACCCCTACTTACTATGGATCTAAGGTGGAGGAGGACCCGCAAGGTTTCATTCATCAGGTGTTCAAGGTTCTAGATGTTATGAGGGGTGTTCTCAAGAAAAGGCAGAACAAGCTGCCTACGAACTCAAAGATGTGGCTCAAGTTTTGTATTAGCAATGGAGGTATGAAAGGCAAACTAGAGAAGGTCGAATTACTTGGGGAGCTTTCAAGACGGCTTTCCTTGATAGGTTATTTACCTTGGAACTAAGGGAGAGGAAAATTCAAGAATTCATCAACTTACGCCAAGGGGTATGAGTGTGAAGGAGCATAGTCACAAGTTCACTCAACTATCCAAGTATGCTCCTACCATGGTGGCGGATTCTAGGGCCAAGAGGAACAAATTTGTTATGGGGGGTATCCGACCTTATGGTGAATGAATGTAGGTCAGCTATGTTGATTCCTAGCATGGACATCTCATCTAATGGTACATGCTGAAAAAATTGAGGAGCAAAATCTTAATAAGAAAATTAGATTAAAGAGGACAATGTCCAAAGATGGAAATTATTCTAAGTTTATATTTGAAGTGAAAGATAAGCCAAGGTTCAAGAAAAGGTTCCCCAATCAATGTCCTTATACCATTCCAAGGTTCAACAAAGGTAATGGGTCTACACCCAAGCCTAAGGAGGAAAAAGGTAGTGGTCCTTATGTGGATAAGACTCCTTATGCTAAATGTGGTAAGAAACATGGATGCAACTGCCTAGTTGGTATGGGAAATTGTTATGGTTGTGGCAAGATTGGTCACATGAAGAGGGATTGTATATGATGAAGGATCAATGGAGATAAAACTCTCAAGCACAATCAAGTTCTTTGAATCCTTATGCTCCTAAGAAGAATCGCTTTTATGCTCTCCGCTATAGGGGTGAGCAAGAGGAGTTTCCAAATGTGGTCACTGATATGTTACTAGTATTCTCTATTACTGTATATGCTTTACTAGATCCAGGTTCTAATTTATCATTTGTAACTCCTCTAGTAGCTAAAAAATTTTATGTTCTACCCGATATTTTAAGTGAACCATTTTTGGTTACAACCCCGGTGGGTTACTCTATTGTGGCTAAAAGAGTCTCTAGGAGTTCTCCTATATCTTTGCCCAATATAGTTATGTGGGTGGATTTGGTAGAGCTTTATATGGTTGATTTTGATGTTATTTTTGGAATACATTTGTTTAATGCTTGTTTTACTTCCATTGATTGTCGGACTAGGGTAGTCAAGTTCAATTTTCCTATTGACCCCGTCTTAGAGTGGAAAGGGTGTAATTCAATTCCTAGAGGTCATATCATCTCTTGTTTGAAATCTTGAAAATGATCACTAAAAAGTATCTTTACCATATTGTAAGATTCAAAAATCTTCAAACCGACATTCCTCTTATTGAGTCGGTCCATATAGTGAGGGAATTTCCAGAAGTCTTAACGGATGACTTTCCCGAAATTCGTCCTGACCAGGGAATTGATTTTGGTATTGACTTATTACCAGATACAAATCATATTTCGATCCATCCTTCCCAGATGGCTCCATCAAAATTAAAAGAGTTGAAGGCTCAACTCAAGGATTTACTAGATAAAGGTTTCATTCAATATAGTATTTCACCATGGGGAGCTCCAGTATTGTTTGTGAAGAAGAAGGATGGGTCACTTAGGATGTGCATTGACCATCGTCAACTCAATAAAGTCACCATTAAAAACAAGTATCCACTCCCTCGGATTGACAACTTATTTGATCAACTCCAAGGGGAAGCTAATTTTCTAAGATTGACTTGAGGTCGGGGTAGGTGAGGATGTACCAAAAATGGCATTTCGAACTAGGTATGGTCCCTATGAATTCCTAGTAATATCCATTGGTCTCACTAATGCCACCACGACTTTTATGGACATACTAAATAGGGTGTTCTGAAATTACCTAGATTCATTTGTCATTGTCTTCATTGACGACATCTTGGTATATTCAAAGAATGAGGGTGAACACATGGGTCATTTGAGAGTGGTGTTACAAGAACAACAAATATTTGCAAAGTATAACGAGTGTGAGTTTTGGTTGAGATTGGTGGTGTTTCTTGGTCATATTATCTCAAGTGAGGGTATAGAGGTCGATCCAAAGAAAACCGAGGCGGTTAAGAATTGTCCTATACCATTGAGTCCAACCAACATTAGGAGTTTCTTGTGTTTATTCGGGTACTATAGGAGGTCTGTGGATGGTTTTGCGTCCATTGCTTCTCCTTTGACTACTTTGACCCAAAAGAGAGTGAGATTTGAGTGGTCAGAGGCATTTCAAAGAAGCTTCCAAGTTTTGAAAGATATGTTTAATTACCTCCTCTCTAGTATTGACTCTATCGGAGGGTACCAAGGGTTTTGTGGTATATTGTGATACATCCCGAGTGGCTTTGGGGTGTATTCTTATGCAACATGGGAAAGTAGTAGCCTATGCCTCTAGATAACTCAAGGTACATTAAAAGAATTATCCAACTCATGATCTTGAATTAGCCGTCGTAGTGTTTGCTATAATAATATGGAGGCATTACTTGTATGGTGTTCATGTGGATGTGTATACCGACCATAGGAGTCTTCAATATGTTTACTCAAAAGGCATTAAATCTCCGGCAAACAAGATGGTTTGAATTGTTGAAAGATTATGACATAAGTGTTCTCTACCACCCCAGAAAGGCCAATGTGGTTGCGGATGTTTTAAGTTTTATGACCATGGGAAGCATGTCTCATGTGGAAGAGGGTAACAAATACCTAGTGAAAGATGTTCATAGGTTTGCTAGATTGGGTGTACGGTTGGAAGATTCTCCAAGTGGTGGTTTTCTGGTCCATCATAACTCAGAATCGTCTTTAGTGGTCGAGGTGAAGTATATGGAACATCTTGATCTTCTATTGATGGATTTATAAGAGTCGGTACTTGGCAAGCTTAATGAGTTATTCTCCCAAGGGGGGATGGTGTACTTAGGTACCAAGGTATATTGTGTGTACCAGATGTTGACAATTTGAGGGATAAAATTTTAGAAGAAGCTCATAGGTCCCGGTATTCTATCCATGAGGGTGCCACAAAAATGTATCGTGATCATCAAGAGTTCTATTGGTGGGAAGAATTAAAAAGAAATATAGCAGAATTTGTGGTTAGATGTCCCTATTGCCAACAAGTAAAGGCCAAGAACCAAAAGCCGAGTGGTTTGATTCAAGTAAAGAATGTTCCTACTTGGAAGTAGGAAGACATTAATATGTACTTAGTGGTGGGTTTTTTACTAGGACAAGAAGGTGGAATGACTCCATATGGGTAGTTGTGGATAGATTAATGAAATATACTCATTTTATTCCCGTTAATTCTACTTATTTAGTGGAAGAGTATGCAATGTTGTATCTTGACGAAATTGTGAGTTTGCATGGCATTCCTTAGTCCATCATATTGGATAGGGGTGCTCAATTCACATCTCGTTTTTGGAGATCTTTCTAAAAAGGATTGGGTAAACAAGTGAAGCTTAGCACCGCTTTCCATCCGCAAACGGGTGGTCAAGTGGAGCATACCATCCAAACTCTTGCAATTATGTTAAGATCATGCATGATAGATTTCAAAGGAAATTGGTACGATCACCTACCGTTGATTGATTTCTCATATAACAATACCTACCATTCAAGTATTTCTATGGCTCCTTTTTCAGCACTCTATGTTAGGAGGTTCCGATCTCCGGTCGGGTGATTTGAGGTAGGTGAGTTTTCACTCCTTGGTCCTTAGATGATCTATGAAGACTTAGAGAAGGTACGTATGATACGGGATAGGTTGAACACAGCCTATAGTCGGCAAAATTCATATGCTTATAATAGAAGAAGAGATATTAAATTCGAAGTAGGTGATATGGTGTATTTGAAGATTTCACCTATGAAGGAGGTGATGAGATTCGGCAAAAAGGCGAAGTTGAGTCCCCGGTATGTTGGTCCCTAGGAGGTGTTGCAAAGGGTCAGAAAGGTTGCATAATAATTGAGGTTACCTAGTGAACTAGCTTCGGTTCATCCGGTATTCCATGTTTCTATGCTTAAGAAGTGCATTAGTGATACCATGTACATAATTCCTATTGAAGGGCTTGATGTGGATGAGGTCTCTCCTATGAAGAGATTCTGGTGTAGATTCTTCATAGGCAATTTAAGAAGTTGAGGAACAAGGAGGTGGCCTCCGTAAAGGTGTTATGGAGAAACCACCTAGTTGAATAGGAAACATGGGAGTATGAGTCTGACATGAAGTCCTGTTATCCTTATTTCTTTCCTAACTAAGTTTATGTGTTACTATTTCTAATAAAATAATGAATAAAGTTGAATTTGACCTGTTTTGCAAAATATGCATAATTATGGAAAAAGATTTATGCTAAAATGAGTTTTCATGAAACATTGCTCTTTTTCGATTTGTACTTTTTGTGTATTTGATGTATTACCTGCCTTCATGAAACAGTAATGAGCATTTTGATGTATTGTAATAATGTCACGACCCAAAACTGAGCCGCGACTGGAACCCACATTTACCCTCCTATGTGAGCGAACCAACAAATCTAAACTCCAATATTTCAATATAATAAACAGAAAATAGTGCGGAAGAATTAAGACTCATTATCCCCAAAATCTGGAAGTCATCATCACAAGAACATCTATCTTCAAATTACAAAGTCTAAGAGTTTTTAAGAAAACAAATAAGTAAGAAAATGGTCCATGTCCGAAATTCAAAGACATCAAGACTTGAAGAAAAAGATCCAGTCCAAGCTAGAAGCGTTAGCTCACCCTGAAATCCGATGTAATGAAGACTGGCTAGAATTTCGATCGAGTTGAAGACGACGGTACGCTTGCTGCACTCCACAAATAACAAAGAAAGAAACATACAAGTAGGGGTCAGTACAAGGAACACGTACTGAGTAGGTATCATCGGCCAACTCAAAATAGAAAACAATATATACCAAATAATAATATACAGTCAACCACAATACTTAACAGATAGCAAATAACAATTACATAAACCATTGGAAAAACAACATCATAATAGTACACCATCAATCACAACATTAAGCACACCCTTGAGGACTCAATCCTCCACACCATACTTATTTGGGAAAAATAGTTTTTCTTTGAAATTGAGTAAAATAATATTTTAAGATTCTTTTCTTTTAAAAATACCGTGTCGGAACGTGACACTCCGATCCAAAATATATCGTGTCGGAACGTGACACTCCGATCCAAAAATACCGTGTCGGAACGTGACACTCCGATCCAAAATACCGTGTCGGAACGTGACACTCCGATCCAAAAATACCGTGTCGGAACGTGACACTCCGATCCAAAAATACCGTGTCGGAACGTGACACTCCGATCCAAAATACCGTGTCGGAACGTGACACTCCGATCCAATATACCGTGTCGGAACGTGACACTCCGATCCAAAATGTATTTAATTTATTAAAACTGTTTTCAAATCATTTTACTTCCATCAAGCCTTCTTTATTCAAGGCATCATTTCAAAAGAGAGTTTTCAAGAATAAAATTCAATAGTCTCAATATTTTAGGCAAACCACAAACCACACAATCATAATATACAACCACAAAATCAAGTAATAGGAGACTTTACAATATCATCAAATACATATCAATCGCTATTTAGAGTTTATCTATCACATAGAAATAAACCATAACCTACCTCCACCGAAGAACCGAAATCAAGCAAGCTACCTCTCCAATGCCTTTGCCTTCCTTATTGCCTAAGAACCTTTTCAATTTGAAGATACCAAATTTTAATGTTGAGTTTCTTCCTTTCCTCCTTGTGATTAATTATCCCTTATTTATAATGCATAAGACTAATAGTAAAAGTAACCCACTAATTAAAGAAATAATAAATAAATACCCCATTAACTAAAGAGATAATAAAAAAATTATCCCACTAATTAATTTCATAATTAAAGTTACTCCACTATTAATTCATAATTAAAGCTACTCCACTAATTAATTTCATAATTAAAGCTACTCCACTAATTAATTTCATAATTAAAGCTACTCCACTAATTAATTTCATAATTAAAGCTACTCCACTAATTATATAAATATAATAGTCCAAAACACCCATAAAAACAAATAAATAGTGGAAGCTGACATCGTGTGGAGTTACGCCGCGTGTGACGGTCGGTCGCATCTAGTAAATATTTATCAGAATAATTCTACTGCTCAAACCGACTAAATGGGTTGTTACAATAGATACCAATTTACCCATCGTTCGTCCTCGAACGATCAAAAGAAGAAAAAACAAGGATGAAAAAGGAGTACCTGACTCTGTGAACAGCTGCGGATATTTTTCTTGCATATCAGCCTCCTTCTCCCAAGTGGCCTCTTCAACCGGTCGATTCTTCCATTGAACTTTGATGGATGCAATTTCCCTTGATCTCAACTTGCGGACTTCTCTATCTAGAATGGCAACAGGCTCCTCTTCATAAGTCAAATTCTCATCGAGCAGAACCGAATCCCAACGAATGATGTAATTTCCATCCCCATGATACCTTTTCAACATGGACACGTGAAATACCGGATGCACTCTGGACAGCCCTGGAGGCAAAGCTAATTCATAAGCCACCTCCCCTACTCGCTTAAGTACCTCAAATGGTCCAATATACCTTGGACTTAGCTTACCCCTTTTTCCAAACCGCATCACCCCTTTCATGGGCGAAACTTTCAACAAGACTTGTTCACCTTCCATGAACTCTAAATCTCTAACCTTTCGATCCGCATATTCCTTTTGTCTACTTTGAGCCGCTAAAAGCTTTTCATGAATAGCTTTTACCTTTTCCAATGAATCCCTCAATAGATCCGTACCCCAAGGTCTGACCTCAAACGCATCAAACCAACCAATGGGAGACCTACATCTCCTCCCATACAGTGCTTCAAATGGAGCCATGTCAATGCTGGAGTGATAGCTATTATTGTATGAAAACTCCGCCAAGGGTAAGAAGTTATCCCAATGGCCACCAAATTCTATCACACACGCTCGGAGCATATCCTCCAACACTTGAATCGTTCTCTCAGACTGACCATCGGTCTGAGGATGAAATGCAGTACTAAGGTCCAATCTAGTACCTAATTCAGCATGCAATGTTCTCCAAAACTTAGAAGTAAACTGTGTACCTCTATCTGATATGATGGAGAGTGGAACCCCATGTAATCGAACGATCTCTGAGATGTAGATTTTAGCCAACTTCTCTGCATTGTAGGTCACCTTGACCGGAATGAAGTGAGCAGACTTAGTTAATCTGTCCACAATCACCCAAATAGAATCAAACTTCCCCAATGTCTTTGGAAGACCAACCACGAAGTCCATTGCAATTCTCTCCCACTTCCATTCAGGAATGGGCATTCTTTGAAGTGTTCCTCCGGGCCTCTGATGTTCATACTTTACTTGTTGGCAATTTGGACATTTGGCTACGAAATCTACAATATCACGCTTCATTCTTTTCCACCAAAAGTGTTGCTTTAAGTCACGGTACATCTTGGTTGCACCAGGATGTATAGAATATCCGGAACTATGAGCCTCTGTAAGAATAGTGTGGATCAAGTCATCAACACTAGGCACACATACTCTTCCCTTGATCCTCAAAACACCTTCCTCATCGATCATTGCTTCTTTGGCCTCTCCTCGCAACACCATATCCCGAATTCGCCTTAGCTTCTCATCATCCAACTGTTTCTCTTTAATCTTGTCAAGAAAAGAAGATCTCGCCTCTACACATGCCAAAAATCCTCCCTTCTCATTTACTTCTAGCCTCATAAAATCATTAGCTAAATTTTGGATTTCCCTAGCCAACGGGCGTCTAGAGACTTGCAAATGAGCTAGACTTCCCATGCTTCCCGCCTTTCTACTCAAAGCATCTGCCACAACATTAGCTTTTCCCGGATGGTATAAGATGGTGATGTCGTAGTCTTGAGTAGTTCCATCCATCTCCTCTGTCTCAAATTCAAGTCTTTCTGAGTGAAAACATACTGTAGGCTACGATGGTCCGTATAGACCTCACACTTAACCCCATACAAGTAGTGTCTCCATTGCTTTAGTGCAAATACTACCGCGGCCAACTCCAAATCATGGGTCGGATAGTTACGTTCATGCACCTTTAGTTGCCTCGAAGCATAGGCAATCACATTTTTCTCTTGCATTAGTACTGCACCTAAACCAGAATAGGATGCATCACAATAAACAATGAAGTTCTTACCCTCTACTGGCAAGGTAAGAATTGGTGCGGTAGTCAACAAGGTCTTAAGCTTCTGAAAGCTTTCCTCACATTCATCTGACCATACAAATGGAACATTCTGCTTAGTCAAGTTCGTCAATTGGGAAGCAATAGAAGAGAATCCCTGACGAATCGGCGGTAGTAGCTAGCTAACCCAACAAAACTCCTTATTTCTGACACATTAGTAGGTCTTACCCAATTCTTCACCGTTTCTATCTTAGATGGATCCACCATCACCCCATCCTTAGAAACCACGTGCCCCAAGAAGGACACTGAATCTAGCCAAAACTCACACTTGGAGAATTTGGCATAAAGCTTCTTCTTCCTTAACAACTCTAACACTATTCTCAAATGCTCCTCATGTTCTTTCTTACTCTTGGAGTATATCAGTATGTCATCAATAAATATGATGACAAAGAGATCCAGATATGGCTTAAAAATCCCGTTCATCAACTCATAAAAGCAGCAGGGGCATTCGTAAGACCAAAAGACATTACTACAAATTCGTAATGCCCATACCTGGTTCGAAAAGCAGTCTTTGGTACATCCGTTGCCCGTATTTTCAATTGATGATAACCGGATCTCAAGTCAATCTTAGAGAAGACACAAGCACCTTGTAACTGATCGAACAAGTCATCAATGCGAGGAATGGGATACTTGTTCTTAATAGTTACCTTGTTTAACTGCCGGTAATCTATGCACATCCGGAAACTCCCATCCTTCTTCTTCACAAATAACACCGGAGCACCCCAAGGGGATGCACTTGGCCTAAAAAACCTTTACCTAACAGCTCCTGAAGTTGGGCCTTTAACTCCCTTAACTCAGCTGGAGCCATTCTATAAGGGGGAATGGAAATGGGTCGAGTACCCGGCTCCAGATCAATGCAAAAGTCGATATCCCTATCTGGTGGCATACCAGGAAGGTCTGCAGGAAACACATCCAGAAACTCACAGACTATTGAAACCGACTCAATTATAGGTAGTTGGGTAGTATCATCCCTGAGGTGTGCCAAGAAAGCTAAACATCCTTTACTAACCATTCTCTTAGCATGAAGAAAAGAGATAATACGAAGGTGAGAGTAGAAATATAGTCACCCTCCCACACTAATGGGTCTATCCCAGGCTTGGCCAATGTCACAGTTTTAGCATTACAATCTAAGATTGCAAAATTTGGAGAAAGCCAAGTCATACCCAGAATTACATCAAAATCAACCATTTCTAGAATGATCAAATCGACGTAAGTGTTACTCCCCACAAAAGTCACAAGGCAAAACCTATACACCTTCTCAACTATCACAGACTCACCCACAGGAGTAGAGACACGAATAGGCATATCAAGTAAATCACAACTTAACTCAAGACCAGCAGCAAATGAGGAAGATATATATGAAAAAGTGGATCCAGGATCAAATAATACTGAAGCCATGCAATCACAGACCAAAAGAGTACCTGTGATAACAGCATCAGATGCCTCCGCTTCAGACCGCCGGGGAAAGCGTAACAATGAGCCTTATCACTTGTCTGTCCATTGCCCCTACCAAGATGCGCTGCAGTAGTTCCAACTTGCCCGCCACCCCTACTGATTTGGTGACCACCATTACCTTGGCCACTACGTCCTCCAGAATGGTGGCCTCTACCATGACCACCTCTACCTCTAACTATTGGGGTCTGTAACTTTGTTTTGGACAATTTCTCTTAATATGTCCAATATCTCCACATCCATAACAATTTCTGGAGTCTAGCATAGGTCTCTGTGAGAATGACGAAGTCTGGGGATAACCTCCAAACTCAGAAAAATGTTGACTGGTCTGCGATGGACCCCCAGTTAAAGCCTGCAGTGAAGACTGAATAGGACGGGCTGGGTAACCTCCTGAACTCTGCCCTTTGGAGTAAGAACTTTTAAACTCACCTTCCTTACGGAACTTCTTAAATGTTGACATCATGGTGAAGTTGTTTGGCTTCACCCCCTCTACCTCTATCACAAAATCAACCACTTCTTGAAAGGATTTTGCTACAGCAGCTACTTGTAAGGCTGGGATCTGCAATTCTGACCTCAATCCTTTCACAAAGCGGCGAATCCGCTCTTGTGGACTGAAGCAAAGCTGCGTGGCATACCTGGATAGTGCACAAAATTTGGCCTCATAAGCAGCAACGGACATCCGTCCTTGCTCTAGGCTCAGGAACTCATCTCTCCTCCTATCCTTACAGTCCGGGGTATATACTTCTCCATAAACAGGCTAGAAAATGATGCCCAAGTCATGGGTGGTGTCTGTGCTGATTGACACTCAACATACGACCGCCACCACATTTTGGCATCCCCCTGAAACTGAAATAGGTCACAAACTCAACCCCGAATCGTTCTACTATGTCCATCTTATGTAGCAGCTCATGACAATCAACCAGAAAATCATAGGCATCCTCAGATTCAGCACCCTTGAAGACTGGAGGTCTCAACTTTAAGAACTTAATGAAAAGTTCATGTTGATCACTTGTCATTATAGACCCTGTGGTCAATCGAGGGAATGTGCCTACTTCCAATGATGTCTCCATGCGGGGAGCCATAGTAGCCGCATGTTGTACCTCCGGAGTCTGAGGTGCTGGGGAGGAAACACTGGAGGTGTATGGCCCCGATCAGATAACCCGCTAAGATAAGCCAGAACCTGATTGATCATCTCTGGGGTAGGTTGTTGGGGTGGCAGTTCCTCGTTCTGCACTTGTTCATTCTCCCCTTCCCCACCCTCTCTATCACTTCCTCAGTTGATGGGGGAGTCACCGCCCTAGTACTAGTTGGGCTAGGTGCTTGTCCTCTTCCTTTAGAGGATGTCTCCCACGACCTCTTCCACGGCCTTTCGCCACCACTCCTCTTTGAGCTACCGCCCCAGTGGCTAGCTCAGACGTTTCTTGTCTTGCCGGTGTTGGTGTTGGCGCAGACGTTGCTCTAGTTCTAACCATCTGCGAAATAGAATGAAGATGGTCAGATACCAATTTGTATCACCTAGATACCAATTGGATCCAAGTAATAGCACAAGAAAGAAGGAATGAAAGAATGGAATTTTCCTAAAGTCTTATAGCCTCTCAAAGAAAAGTAAAGGCGTCCCCCTACCTTCCTTAAGACTCTACTAGACTCGTTCTTGTGTGATGAGACCAACGAACCTAAGGCTCTGATACCAACTTTGTCACGACCCAAAACTGAGCTGCGACTGGAACCCACATTTACCCTCCTATGTGAGCGAACCAACAAATCTAAACTCCAATATTTCAATATAATAAACAGAAAATAGTGCGGAAGAATTAAGACTCATTATCCCCAAAATCTGGAAGTCATCATCACAAGAACATCTATCTTCAAATTACAAAGTCTAAGAGTTTTTAAGAAAACAAATAAGTAAGAAAATGGTCCATGTCCGAAATTCAAAGACATCAAGACTTGAAGAAAAAGATCCAGTCCAAGCTAGAAGCGTTAGCTCACCCTGAAATCCGATGTAATGAAGACTGGCTAGAATTTCGATCGAGTTGAAGACGACGGTACGCTTGCTGCACTCCACAAATAACAAAGAAAGAAACATACAAGTAGGGGTCAGTACAAGGAACACGTACTGAGTAGGTATCATCGGCCAACTCAAAATAGAAAACAATATATACCAAATAATAATATACAGTCAACCACAATACTTAACAGATAGCAAATAACAATTACATAAACCATTGGAAACAACATCATAATAAGTACACCATCAATCACAACATTAAGCACACCCTTGAGGACTCAATCCTCCACACCATACTTATTTGGGAAAAATAGTTTTTCTTTGAAATTGAGTAAAATAATATAATTTAAGATTCTTTTCTTTTAAAAATACCGTGTCGGAACGTGACACTCCGATCCAAAATATATCGTGTCGGAACGTGACACTCCGATCCAAAAATACCGTGTCGGAACGTGACACTCCGATCCAAAATACCGTGTCGGAACGTGACACTCCGATCCAAAAATACCGTGTCGGAACGTGACACTCCGATCCAAAAATACCGTGTCGGAACGTGACACTCCGATCCAAAATACCGTGTCGGAACGTGACACTCCGATCCAAATATACCGTGTCGGAACGTGACACTCCGATCCAAAATGTATTTAATTTATTAAAACTGTTTTCAAATCATTTTACTTCCATCAAGCCTTCTTTATTCAAGGCATCATTTCAAAAGAGAGTTTTCAAGAATAAAATTCAATAGTCTCAATATTTTAGGCAAACCACAAACCACACGATCATAATATACAACCACAAAATCAAGTAATAGGAGACTTTACAATATCATCAAATACATATCAATCGCTATTTAGAGTTTATCTATCACATAGAAATAAACCATAACTACCTCCACCGAAGAACCGAAATCAAGCAAGCTACCTCTCCAATGCCTTTGCCTTCCTTATTGCCTAAGAACCTTTTCAATTTGAAGATACCAAATTTTAATGTTGAGTTTCTTCCTTTCCTCCTTGTGATTAATTATCCCTTATTTATAATGCATAAGACTAATAGTAAAAGTAACCCACTAATTAAAGAAATAATAAATAAATACCCCATTAACTAAAGAGATAATAAAAAAATTATCCCACTAATTAATTTCATAATTAAAGTTACTCCACTAATTAATTTCATAATTAAAGCTACTCCACTAATTAATTCATAATTAAAGCTACTCCACTAATTAATTTCATAATTAAAGCTACACTAATTAATTTCATAATTAAAGCTACTCCACTAATTATATAAATATAATAGTCCAAAACACCCATAAAAACAAATAAATAGTGGAAGCTGACATCGTGTGGAGTTACGCCGCGTGTGACGGTCGGTCGCATCTAGTAAATATTTATCAGAATAATTCTACTGCTCAAACCGACTAAATGGGTTGTTACAAATAAGTTTTGGCAGACTTGATGATCATGTTGATATTGAGAAGTAAATTACTCTATTGTTGTGTCAAGCTCTTATATATGGCAAATTGTGATTTGAGTTGCTATGTGTAAATGCCATAATGTTATGATCATTTGAATCGAAACTCATGTTGATTACATATGTTCTTTGTTTGGTGGATAGTATTGAGTCTAACCTTTTCCTTCAACAGATTTTAGTGTCATTCAAGGATGAATGTTCCTAAGAGGTGGATAATCTAACACCCCGTAAGTCCAATACCTAATCTAGAGACTCACATGTTGGTCTAAGGTTTGTAACACTGTTCTAAGGCCTAAAATAATTTTTGTAAACCATTTAAGAAGTTTTATATTTAAGACATTAAGGAACGTCCATGACATCCAGTGAAATGTTAAATAGAGGTGAGTGTGCCTTATCCTATTTCACGTGGTTTTAAGAGTCAGAATTTGATGAAATTTGGTTGAAAGGTGTCAAACACATATTAAAGTACATTCGGGGTTGAAACGTACGGCTACGACTCCCCAAGAACCACCCTAAGGGTCCTTGGAGAGGACCCTAGAATTTGACCCAATTCGGCAAAATGAGGTAGTAGCTAGCTATGATTACAGGCGATGAGGCGTAGGTGGGACGACGGGGCGTCCATGCCTCCTTCGTTCAACACTTAGCCATTTTCATAAAATGGCCAAACCTCGTAGTATTTGACACAAACGACAGTTGTGCAGGACGGTTAGTGCAAGGCTCATCGACTGGCCTACGGACCGTAGGTCGAGGTTTCTAAGGTCAAGCCTATGTTTGGCTGTTCGTTTTAAGTGGGTTCATTTAATTAATTTAGTTGGTTAGTTTGTTAATTAAGGGTTAGGGAAAGTATAATTAAGGTAAATAAGGACCTATATAAAGAACTAAGCCTAATTAAACTAACTCGATTTCCAAACACACATCTCTCTAATCTCTCTCTTCTCCAAACTTCAACCTCCATCGAAGAACACTAGAGCTACGATTCAAGGAAAAATTCACCCAGGTTTTCATCTCAAATTTTTGTCAAGATTATCACCGAGGTATGGTTTCTTTCACTCTTGGGATTCCTTTCCCAAAGAGGCTCTTCCAAAGATGATTTTCTACTTTTCCAGAACTAGAGTTTCAATCTAAACATGGGTTCGCTTTTCAAAATAAAATTTTTAATCAATTGTGATAAATTGTAGTTTTTTATCATTTCATAACTAAGAATTAATGGTCAATGGATGAAGATCACTCAAGATTCTCTTCGAACCCTTGTTATTTCTTACATTCATTATGTCATAAAATTCTATAGTAATTGTGCAAGATGAGGAAATCATATGAATGTGTAGAGTAGAAATTGCTATACATTACTTCTTCAATTTACCTTAATTATGCATTGGCTATGTGTTCTTTGGTAATTGAAGTATGGAGGCAATGAAAGCGCAAGAAGGTATGACGGTTGATTCTTCTTGAATACAATTATGAAGGAATAAACATGTTCATCTAGGTGTTAGAGTCCTCTCTTATCAATTTAGACACCAAACAACACAAAAGACATGCAACGGCACACTAGCATACACAACAACTACTTTCCCAACGTCTTAAACATTCTTTGATGTTTCACTTCCAAACTCTATGAACCGACTTCTAATTCTTATATTCGTTGTTTTAATACCTTATTAACGCATGACACACATGATAGTCTCTACTTTAACCTAATTCATTTTGAAGGTGTTAACAACCAGCCTTGAAGAATTTTGTGATCTTGAACGATCTGAAAATAATGTTGGTTGGAAAACAAAGTCAAGACTATGGGTAAATCATGCATGTGAATATATCTGTGAGTGTGAGAGTTGTGCTTGATTCCAAAATTCTAGAAATTTATGAGTTTTAAGTGAGCATGGAATCATTCTTGGTGTGAGGAAATTTGAACACTTTTGTTGAGTTTGAACTTTTATTTGAAGCAAACATTGGGAGCTTGAATTCTATTTGATAATGGTTAGTCACACTTTGAAATTTAGAGTGCACAATTGAACATTGAATGAGTAGTTTGAATCTTTAGTTTGCAGTCATGTTGAGTCTTGAGTATCAATGTTTGTAGACATACTTGTTGAGATAATTGATCTTGTGTTTTACTTGAGGACAAGCAAAAATTTAAGTTGTGAATGTTTATGAAATTGGGATTTCAACTCATTTAGGTCTTGATAATCATAGTTTTAGTGTCCTCATTTCCCAAATATTATCTAAATTGATATTAATGTGTTTATTTGCAACTAGAAAGACAAAAGATCAAGTCAAGAACATTAACGCGCAAAAAAGAAAATAAAAGCAAGGCAGAGAATCGCCAAGTCCACTCGGTGATTTGTCCGGTAATCCTTTAGCTCGTGTAAAGATACACGCCAGCCCTTAGACAAGAGAAACTAGGTGATGGAGTGTCCCCTTTGGCGACACACCGATTGGATCGGCAAAGGATTCTCATCCTGCCTAATCTCATAAACCAATTAATGAATGTGCAAGCAAAACAGTGATGATAAGGGACAAGTGGAGCATCACCGGTCTAAACATTAAGCATGACCTTGATTGTCTAATATCACAACACAAAAAGGGTGATGACTCAAGCTAAAAAGGCGATTGAGAGGAGTATTTGGCGCGTGATCAAAATGATGGAAACATGAAGGTGAGTATGTCAGTTTGGAGATTTGATCTGGTAGGTTTGACAAGAGTAGAAGATGAATTAAGGTGTTAAAAGCAATGAATGTGAGTGGTACAAGTATGGAATTGTAATTTTAGATTTAAAGGTATATAAAGTTATTTAAACTCTAAACCCTAGACTTAAACCTCATTATTCATAATCAAAACCCCAAGATCAAAAGAAGTTCTCTCTAGACTCCATTGAAGCTAGGAGCAAGGTTGAATCTACGATTGAAGTTATTCATTGATTTATTCATCAATTTTGTTGGAATTCTGTAATTAAGGTATGGTGATTTCATCCTTGATTCTTCTTCCATTCAAGAAACCAATTCCAAAGGCTTTTCAAAGATGTTCAAAAATACTCTTTTGAATTGTAAGCATGGGTTCTTGCATGAAAAGATTCAAATCAATGTTTTATGAAGTAATTTATGTTAATTGGTGGTTTTAAGGTCAAAACTTCCATGAACCAAATGTATTCCTTGAATTCCTAATCTTCGCTCTAAAGTGGGTGAATTGATCATGGCTTGATCTGATAGAATTTATGTGTAGATTGTATTGGGCTACTGAATTATGCATTGATTCATGTTTGAAATGTTATATCATGCCTTAATTATCTATATTGAGGGTATTGTGGGATCATTTATATGGATAGATTTTTGGCTTAGTATCGTATATATTATCATTGATAAGAATTTATTCTTGTATGGATTGATAGGAAAGGATAAGAAATTGTGATGATGGCTATGAGAAGGTGGTAAGTTGACCTAATTCCTTTGTTTAACATAGAATTTATGCTGAATTGTTATTGATTGGTATGGTCTAATTATGGTGGCGGTGTTTTCGTGTTATATATGTCACGACCGAGGAGCACCCCCTAAAAGTAACAGAGGGTACTTGACCTCACGGAGGTCTTATACAAGCCCTTAGATATCTTTCATTGCATAATCGTAATAAAAATAGCGAAAAATTTAAAACCTTTCATAGCACATCATATGATAGAATATCACTTCATATATGTATATAAAATGTCATAATACATACGTTTAGACTATAAGTCTCTTTGCCATTTTAAGAACAACTCAATGGAAAATCATAGGGACACGACCCTTAACAACATAAAATATAAGTATACTCTATTACATTAACTTAAAGAACATCTTGCCATAGGCAACCCTTGAATCATAATAGTTCCTTTACTTGAACATGGGAGATCTATCTAAGCTCTTCACTTAGGAGAAATACTTGCCATCAACACCTACACTTTGTGTAAAAAGATGAAGAAAAATGATATTAGTACAAGAATGCACTAAGTACGAAAACCACGCAAAAATATGCATTTAAAGATGACATTTCATTTGAAATCATGCAACATGTTGTTTTACTAAACATCATGAACATAGGCATAATAACCACAATATAGTTCATATACATAAAATAGACATGGATACTATTCATTATAGAACATAAAACCATTTATCATACTTTAAGGCATATTCAATACACACAATACATTACCTGCCTTTTGTCCTACTTCTTCCCTTCAGCAACCCTCAGGTGTACTTAGTACATTGTTCACCTAAGACAACCCATAAGTCACACTAGTGCAATGTGTAGGTAGCATCCCATGACACTAATTCAACTAAGTTTACGTTAGAAGTCACCGTAGATTAGGCATAACATACTTAACAAGTCATAACACCTTCATTTATAACTAGACATAAAGACACATACTTCATAGCATCATATAAGGACTCTTTCCTTTACTACAACCTTAGTCATAAATCCTTTAGTTCATAATATAAGTAAACCACTCTCATAACCCCTTCAAATGTTTACTTGTGCAATGACACATGGAGTCCCATACCCCCACATATAGTAAGTAAACCCATTTAGAAGCCATAAGTGCAGTTTACCAACATATACATAATTCATGTCTTGACATAGAAAAGTCACTTAACTTGCATTCACACAATTCATACACAATATATCATAAATCTTACTTTCATACAAGTATAATCTTATCATTTCTTGTAGTTCACAAGTGCAATTCATGGGTAGGGTCCATAATCCTAATTATACTATGTAATCCTCTCAAGTAGTTATGATTAGAGTCCATAATCTTATATTTGTTCATTTCTTTTTTTGGTAGACATAGCCATAACTGAAGTAGACCATGTGAGCTACATAGAATCCGGTGTTCTCTTCCCACACCGAAAAGAGAGGGTTAACACTTGCCTAAGGTGTTACCAATCATACATAGCTATCTAGGTGGTATTCACAAGATATAACCTACGGGAGCATGTAGTTATGGAACATGGAGATTGATTCTAGATACCTTGACTTACTAGAGTGGAATTTTCCATCTCATGAGACAACATCTACATTGGGAACCCATACTTGATAAACGTGAAGGTTCTCTTGTGGGAAGGCGAACTTACTAATTTGAAGCCCCCACTCACTTTTGTCATGTTTACTCGGTGGTAGGCTCTAACTCGCTTTTTAATATATTTAAGCCTTTAGTTCATTAATACATATAGAATACTTTAGGAGCTTTTTTCCTTTCAAACATCATATTGCTCAAAGGATTCTAAGATAAGAATTTCCTTTTAACATAGACCCTATTTCATGTGAGAATTTCATTTCACATGTTCATACAATCATACATCATGTGTGTGTGCATACAATGTAAGATCTACCTTCACATAAAACCTCTAGTCACACATGTTCATAACTTCATCAATCATATTCTTACATGCATAGAAATAAGTAATGATGCAAGGGGAACTATCCTTTCCTTAATCATCATGAATCTATCCTATTCATAGTCATGCATGAAGTGTGTGTGTACATTGGCCAATATGATCACATAACGGCTTAACACATAATCATTGAGGAAGCCACCCTATAAGGATCACAACACATGTACAACATTCCTCAAGTCTCAAGTCATACACACATATAGTGTATTAAGTACAATAGACTACACACACTCACATTACCTCATAGGAGACAAGAACATATTCATCATTAGAATAGAAGACTCCTAACATACTTTTATCATACATTCATATAGGATTCAAATATGTAGGATTCATGCTATAAGAGTATTCATCATCGTTAGCCATCTTATACCACACCTAACCCTAACATGATCATCACATATACACAACATCATCGACACACCTAAATCATGTAACTAGTGTATAAAATATTAATGTACTTCACATAACATCAATTCACTTAGAATATGATATTAGAATCAAGTCTAAAGCATTTAATGACTTCAAGACCATGATCATAACCCATAAACATGTGCAAGAATGCAAACACCTCCACCATAAGTGGACCACACCACACAATGCCCTTCAAGGCCAATTCAACTACCGATTCTATACAAATAGAAGGAATAGGGAAATCATACCAATTCACCAAGCTTTGATCATCATTGATAAATTACCAATGATTCACCATAAATTTCAATATAATACAATAGCTATAGGTACATTAACATAATCTAAATCATAATCTATCATCATCTCAACAAGATCACATTACCCACTTTATAGGCTAAATTGAGATTTGACAAGATCATTGGTTCATAATGAAATTGGAGTGCAAAAATTCACATTAAAAACAGTACCTAATAATCAATTTATCATAATTATGCTTTTGAAATAGTTTGAGAAGGAACCCATGGTTAGATTGAAAGATTGACAATTTGATCATGAATTCTCTTTGAAAACATTGGAAGAAACTCCTTAGATGAACGAATAACTAAGGATGAAGGATTAACATACCTCATTACATGAAAATACCACTCCATGGAAATCCATCAACCAAGATATTCTTGAGCTTAATCTCCCATGGAGTTTTCTAGAGAGGATTTGTTTTGAGAGGGAAGAGTGAGATATGAAAAATGAATTGTGAATTGGGTTTTAATATTTTTAACTAACTTAAGATACCCTAAAATAGATAAAATAACTGAATAGGGTCTATTTAGGACGTGGGGTGAATTTCCAATTCACCTTTTAAGTGGACAGCACACTTGCAATAGAATTGCAGGTTCCATCTACATTGGGACTGACAGACCGTCGTCTGAACGACGGGGCCATACTGTCCTTCCGTAGTTGGTGACTAGGGATGCATTTTGGGGGCTTAATCCCCCACAAATAAGTGTGGAGCAACGTCCCCCATTGACAGGGTGTAGACCGAGGTACTGGGCTTCATTGCTTGGGCGTTGATGGACACTGCCAAGTCAGTGTCTAGGCAGCCTTTGGGTCCTTGGGGAGTCGTGCCCGGATGTTTTGAACGTAAATACGATCATATACAAGTTAAGGACCATATGTATAAACTTGAGCATTAAATAACACTTTAAACATGCAAAGGCACAATAGAAAACATAAGCACGTCTAAGGTCTTACTTTTGAATGTCTCGGACGTCCTTGGATGTTTGACCTCCAAATCACTTCAAATCAAGTATACACACTATAATCCACTCAATAAACATATAATAACTTTTTTATTCGCAAGTGAATCTCTAGACACCTAAACTCATTTTGTGGGTCTTGACAATATCCCTCACTTGGGAACATTCGTCCTCGAATGACTCTTGAAACCTTTTTAAAACACACTCAAGGACTCAATGAACTATAGAGAAGCTCACAACATCTAACATGTTAACACATAAGAGTCAGTGCACCAAACTTACAAGGAACACTAACTTCATTCTATTACGCAACTAAAGCAACGATATCAAACATGGATTGCTCTTACTTATTCTTCCATGCTTGCATGCTTTCTTATACCCATTGCCACATAGAGGAACTACCTTCTCCGACTTTTAGGCATGCTCATTATTTCATCATAAAGTTAGACATACGATGGATTTATCTTGCACACATAGGCCAAATACACACTTCAACACATGGGAAAATTAAGCAATGCACTTAGTTGCACAAAATTCATGGATCATGTAGGTTAAATACAATCTTATATCTTTGACATAATACCATCACGGTCATACATAACATTACTATGTTTAACCTTTGTTTAAGGATGAACTACCTTCTCCTTGTCACAACATACACAGATGGAATCATAGATTTCACATAAAAACAATGCACAATGGTTAATTTATTTTAAGGAGGATTTCTTTAGTCCAAACCAAAGCATGCTTAACTCTCTTCCTTATGAAGTCAAAATGGCAGCTTATATTACAAACATCACAACAATAGGAAGTTATTTCACATAATTTTATTTCTAGCATGACATTAGATTTCATAAGCATGCATCATTTAGGAAAACTGTTACACTTCATAGGCACATATGATGACATTGACTAGACATACCATCACTTCTGAAGAGTAAGCCTACAACAACACTTCCTAATTCATAAAAGTCACACATTTTCCAAGGGACTTATCATTTCTTATTTAAAGAAGATTAAATTCTCATTGTAGAGCCAAAACACCCTCATATCAAAAGTGTTATAAAGCATGTTCATCTAGCCACCTCATGAAGTTAAATACAGATTTAGCATATAAAAAAGCACAACAACACGAGAAACATGCAACTTGATCAAAATTTCCTCTTTCATGTAATAATGACTTTTCATAATATGCATAACGTAATGTCATTTAATACCTGCATAACATATGGAGAACATGCAACTTACACTTTTAGGCAAGACTCCTATCATGATTAAGTTACTAGGAACTCTTTAGTTTCAAGCTTGAGTAGGAATAGATGGAAAAGATAGGGACATCTACAACCTTACTGCTGACATCATCATCCCCCACTTAGGGTGAACCCTTTTATGGGAACTTATATCATCCAAGAGAACTTGGACTAACAAATCTTTCTAGTCAAGCATCACATCCCCCTCTTGGTATCAAACTTAGGCAAACTTTTCTAGACCTCACCTCCACACATCTCTCAAGAAGGAACCATTTCCCACTAGCTATTCACTCACATTCCACTAGGTGAGGAATTTAAAAGATTACAAATTGGTAGCTAGCTCACTCCCCTCCTTAACCATCACCCAAAGTGATTCCTAACCTAGGGAAGTTTCAAGGTAACACATCAAAGGAATATTAAGGCAATCATAATGTTACCATCTAGGCACATTATCCTCCACTTAGGGTAAGCCTAATAAACCATTCATCACCTCATGCCCTTAAGCATCAAGGTAAATAAAAGTCAAGAGCAAACCTACATATTTCTCACATAAAAAGGTTTGACATCGTTGATGGTTTCCACTCCTAATATCGTCTCAAGGAGATTACTAACTCAACCATCAAGAGGTATCCCTCAAGTACCATTTCTCCTGTAGGTTAATCACCTAAAAGAACTCATCACAATCAAGTTATTGTCATACCGAACTACATGAGGCCTCAACTAGACTGTGGATACCAAGGGTAAATACATATCTCATCACCTTCTACCACCAAGTCATAACTAGGGTAGTAGTTTCATATTCAAGCCTGCAAGGGTCATCAGTTCTGGTGGAAATTCCTACCAAATATACCTAGATACAACCTAATCTTTTCCTCAAATTACCATACTTAAGATCAAACTTAAGAGTCAACTGACCACTTTAAAGTAGGTCAACATAAATTCTTTTATTCTCTTTAAGAGTTAAAGGGTACATACTACTCTGGAAGTCACTTTAGGGAAAAACGTAATCCCAACTCATGGAATAAAACCCTTTACTCCATTTCCCCCCACTCTTAGAGTAGGTTCATGACGAAACTAATCAACTAGTCACAAGGGTTCTCCCATTAACTAGCATACTTTACAATTTCCTTACTAGGTTCAACACCCAATTTCCCTCCTTAGGAGAAAGTCTACACCAAAGTCTCAGATCCACGTAAGGGCAAGTATGGGATATTACACATATCAAAATGGCAACATCATTCTTTCACTATTTATCACTTTTCTCCAAGACATTTTAAGCCTATACCATAACATTACACTATCATCATACATAACCATATACAACCCATCATTCCAAAGGGAACTCCATTTAACTACAACATCTCTTAACAAGCTAGAACCATATCATAACTTCTCATATAGGACCTTATTTATAGTAAGTCACATATATAGCAATAAATGGAATTACGACAACATACATCCAGAAATTTATCTTCACACATACTCATCAAACCATAAACAAAGGAAGCATCAAAACACACCTTTTTCTCCCTAATACCATCTCATCCAAGCAATCATATCTAAAAGAACATCGGACAAGAAAAACATATGAGAGATATCATATAGAGTTAAGTTCTATGGAACGACATGAGATTAGTGAAGAAGGGATACTCTATTGTCCTATAGACTCTCGGTCATAGATGTGTCGCTACTCACCACAGATGAAGGAGACTCGACTAGACGTGGCAATATGAGTGTATGGACCGTAAAACCATTTTTATAACTCTCTAAAAGTAACACAATGTACTTGACCTCTCGGAAGTCTTATACAAGCCCTTAAATATCTTTCATTGCATATTCATAATAAAATAGCGGAAAATTTAAAACTTCTCATAGCACATGTATGCTGGAACATCACTTCATATATGTATATAAAATGTCATAATACATAAGTTTAGACTCTAAGTCTCTTTGCCATCTTAAGACACAATTCAATAGAATATAATAGGGACACGACCCTTAATAACATAAAATATAAGTCTAATCTATTACATCAACTTACAGAACATCTTGACAAAGGCAACCCTTAAATTATAAGGGTTCCTTTACTTGCACTTAGGATATTTATCCAAGCTCTTAACTTAGGATACATCATCTAGCCATCAACACTTACACTTTGTATAAAAAGATGAAGAATAATGGTATTAGTAAAAGAATGCACTAAGTATGACAACCATGAAAAAACATGCATTTTAAACAGGACATTTCATTTGAATTCATGCAACATGCTTTTTTGGTAAACATCATGAACATATGTATAATAACCACAAAATAGTTCATACACATAAAATAGACATGGATGTTATTTATGATAGCACATAAAGTTGTTTATCATACTTTGAGGCATATTTAATACACACAATGCATTAGCTCCCGCTCGTCTTACTTCTTCCCTTAAGAAACCGTCAAGTTTAATTAGTACAATGTATCACCTCAAGGTCATATTACTATGGTCCTTCATAGATATACTTCACAAACACAACCACATATATTCAAAACTCTCAAGCACATCATAGATATTAACTTCACATAAGGACCCTCACCTAAGACAACCCCTAAGTCACACTAGTGCAACATGTAGGTAGCATCCCATGACATTGCCTCCACTAAGTGTACCTAAGAAGTCACCCTAGACTAGTCATAAAATACTCAACAAGTCATAATACCTTCATTTATAACTAGACATAAGGCCACATACTTCATAACATCATATAAGGACTCTTTCCTTTACTACAACCTTAGTCATAACTCCTTTGGTTTATAACATAAGTAAACCGCCCTCATAAAACCTTCAAAAGCTTACTTTTGCAATGTACACATAGAGTCCCATACCCGCACATATACTAAGTAAACCCATTTAGAAGCCATAAAGTGCATTTCACCCACATACACATTTCATGTCTTGAAATAGAAAAGTCACTTAACATATATTCATACAATTCATACATAACATAACATAAGTCTTACTTCCATACATATACTAATCTTGTCTTTTCTTGAAGCTCACTTGTGCAATGCATGGGTAGGGGTCATAATCCTACCTATAAAAAGTAATCCTCTCAAGGAGTTATGATTCGAGTCCATAATCTTATCTTAGTTCATTTGTTACTTTGGGAGACATAGACATAACCGACATACACCATGTGAGCTACATGGAATCCGGTGTTCTCCTCCCACACTGAAAAGAGAGGGTTCACACTTGCCTAAGGTGTAACCAATCGTACATAGCTATCTAGGTGGTATCCACAAGCTATAACCTACAGTGGCACGTGGTTATCAAACATAGAGATTGCTTCTAGAAACCTTTACTAACTAGCGTGGAGATTTTTATCTCATGAGAAAACATCAATGTTGGGAACCCGGACTTGCTAAACGTGAAGGTTCTATTGTGGGAAACCAGACTTATTAACGTGAAGCCCCCACTCTCATTTGTCATGTTCTCTCAGTCCTAGGCTCTAACTCCCTTTTTAATATATTTAATCCTTTAGTGAATTTAGTCATATAAAAGGCTTAAGGAGCTTGGTCCTTCATACATCATATTGCTCAAAGGATTCTAAGATGAGAATGTCCTTTAATCATAGATCCTACTTCATGTGAGAATGTCCTTTCACATGTTCATACAATCATATATCATGTGCTTGTGCATATAATTTGAGATCTAACTTCACATAACACCTCTAGTCACACATGTTCATAACTTCATTAATCATATTCTTACATGCATAAAAATAGTTAATGATACATAGGAGAACTTTCATTTCCTTAATCATCATGAATCTATCCTATTCATAGTCATGCATGACGTGTGCTTACATTGGTCAATATGATCACATAAGGTATTAACTCATAATCCTTGACGAAGCCACCCTCTAGGATCACAACACATGTACAACATTCCTCAAGTCTCAATTCGTACACACACATAGATTATTAAAGACAAGAACGAATTCATCATTAGAATAGAAGAATCCTAACATACTTTCATCAAAAATTCATATAGGGTTCACATAGTTATGGGTCATGCTATAAGGGTATTCATGTCACGCTTGGGGATCACCCCCTAGACGTAACCGGTGACATCATCTTTGAAGAGGACTAAGACTAGCCTTTTAGTATTCATGATTACATTTCATAGTCTAAAATTGCACAAAATTAAATTTTTTTCATATTCATAAAAAAATTGAGGTATACATAGACCTCTCGCTTACAAGTCATATATATACATATGCATTTCATTTAGACTTCTCACATATGAAGCATACATAGGCTTCTCATTTGGACAACATAAGATACATGGAATTAGTCTAATATTTCGTCTCATATTTAACCATCTAAATAAATAAAAATCTTGGACATAGCCAATAAAAAGTCAACATGCCAATATAGGCTTACATCAATATTCAAATGATAAGGGAAAGAACAATGTCTTTATAACGATACAATTTCAAAGCTAGAATGTAGAAATAGGTAACATCTCGAACATGAGGACCTACCAATCCTTGGAGAAAAGAGTCCAAGTCTTTTTCAAGTCGCCTTATAGGAACTCAATGATTGGAACCTACAATGTTGGGGAAAAGGAAAGAAATATTGGTTAGTACGAACCACATGTACTAATATGGTTCATATGCATAAAATTACCAATGTATGTGAAAAGGCACAATTTAGTCAAAACAATGCTTTATGTCCAATAACTCAACATGCACATGTATGGAATATTATAAGTCAATCCAACATGATATTAATCTAGCACATAAGCAACCTACAAAAATACTCGTGCTATGCCAAGAATAGAACCCCATAACCTCCAAATCTAAGCATCACGTTAAGTCGCTTAGAAATAATATCATACTTAATTATAACATGATTAAATTATAAGTTCATACAAAGCATTTGTAAATAACATGTAACCAACTTGATCATACAAGGCACTACTAGAATCATCCTTTAGGATCCCACATGTGCAATGAGTAAGAAAAGTCCCATACCCTCCCTCACCCTATTTAGTAGCCTTTAAGACAACCCTAATAATAATTTACATACTTGACTTAAACATTTACCTTATTACATTAGGGATAATAGTTTAATAACCGACATGAGAGCATGTGAGCTACATAGAATCTAGTGTTCTCGTCCCACACCAAAAACAGAGGGTTAACACTTGCCTAAGGTGTAACCAGTCTTTCATAGCTATCTAGGTAGATGCACTAAGCTATAGTCCTATGTTGGCACATACTTAAGGGTCAAGGAGATTGTTACTAGAAACCTTGACTTAGTAACGTGGAGGTTTCCTTTTCATGAGAGAACACATATCATGGGAATTCAGATGTACTAAATTTGAAGAAACCCATGTGGGAGGCTGGACTTGCTAAACATGAGACCTTCATCTTATTTACATGCCCTTTCGTTGCTAAATATCTATTCCCTTTAGTAATAATCATACTCTTCATACAAGAACACATTAGTATCTTCTAGACCCCTATGTTAACATACCATCATAATAGCTCATAGGTATTCATAAGTGAGAACTAACCTTTTACTTAGAAACTACATTCATGTGAGTACTCTTTTAACTCAACACTTTATCATAATCACGAGGAACTAGTTTCAATCATATGATAATCACATTATAACATACTCGCATGCTTCATAATCAATTCCATAGTCTAGGGTTAAGGATTAGGGATAATTTCTATCAAAATCATAACTTGTGTGCCTACATAGTATAAGTGAGCTACTAATGTGTAATAGGCTGAGGTAAGCATTAATTTTCTCCCCTTAAGAACTAGATGATGCATCCTTATAAGCCATTGAGAAAAGGTTAAGAAAAGCATCTTAGAAAGAGGTCTTAAAAAGAGTCTTAGTACCTTCTTATAGAGAGTTCAGTAGCCATGAGATAAGTCTTTCCCGAGTATTAGAGTAAATAGAATGTAGAGCAGTTTGGAGATGATGAGAATATATTGAGATGATGAGAATATTTTCATGACATTAGAGTGTCAACTCCAAACCTAAGGGGGAGATGATAAGATGAGAAATCAATTCTAAGTGTTAAGGATGAGATAGAGATGTCTTCTGAAGAGATTAGAGATATTCAATACATTCATAACCTTGCATATTCCCTCAAGCAAAGTTATTACAACATCTTGGGGATATTCCTCATATCATAATTGTGTCAATGACCTATGCTCATACACTTCATAGAGATTCCCATCTACGCTCAATTTTCAGAATAAAGGGCAAAGAGTATTTCCCATTAACCTTGATCTTATTCCATAAAGTTGTAGATATCAGCCTCATGATATGAACCTATTCATATAAGCGTTCATGTCTCATAGTTTATTCAGTCTCACAATTTCTTGATTTACCCTCAATAGCTAGCAACATAACGTTATTCCATGCATATTCTTATATCATATATGTTGAATGAATCGTTCTTATGATTTTTTGCCCTAGAACCTCTGTAAGTAATCCTTTATAGGATTGAGAGTAGTGCTGGTAATAGTAGTGGTGTGATGATAGAGAAAAGGATTGATATTTTCTTTTTTTAATAAGTGTTGTTATGTTTATTCAATCTAAGGTTTTAAATGTGGAGGGAAAAGGATATAAGGTATGAGCAACAAGGCACTTCATGGTAATAATGCATGCAAATTCTATTAGTAGAAGAAGCGAGAGGATGAGGAATTCTTATAGGAGTGGTTTGTAGGAGTCCAATGGAGTGTTTATAGTAATAATTGAGTGTGGTGTTATTAACATGTGGAAATGTGGGATACATTAGGTGTTTCGTGATATATTGAGTTCAACGTTAGCTGGATGTAGTAGTAAGGAGTAGGGTTCTTGGGATGAGATTTCCTACATAGGTATAGAACCTGAATCTTGTGATTTAGATCAGAATGATGACCCTATGTTACGTTTTTGGTGTTACTAAGTTATACTTGAATATAGTAAGGGTAACCCCTTTCTATTCTCAAATCAGCCGTCTTTTGAGGATGAATGATCCCAAGGGCGAGATATTGTAACACCCCAAAATTTCTAAGTTAAGACTCCAATCATTCTTCATTTACTTATAGGGTCATATGGGGTGATTCTTAAATTTCGCATTGGTGTAAAAGTAAATTCTTTAGTTTCAGGAATGATTTTGAATATAAATGAAGTTCATTACAAACATCTAGCACAAAATTGAGTTAAGAGTTTCCTTATCGATTATGTTTTAGCATAAGATTTTACTTAAGTCAATTTAAAACAACCATATATCTTATAATATATAGAGTTACGTGAACCATTACCTATCAAATTGAAGGTACTTGAAATCTCTTTCCAATGCCACCAATTTCACGTCAATCCACGTTTTGAGTAATAAGTTATGACTATTTTGGTAACCTGATACAGTATTGTGATGAATTAGCCGACACAAAAACATTAAAATGGGTTGTTTTTGTTTTTTAAACTCTAAGAAAAACCTAAACAAATTTATTTACTAATTAAATACCTAAAACAATCATATTTTTATCTCTTAATACATCATTCTCTTCTCTCTTAAACCATAAGGCAAAACCCTGAGGAAAAATCAAAGTAGAAGACTACATTCAACATTCTTTCAATACTTTTCAAGATTCTTCTTCAAGGTAAGTCTTTCTACGAGAATTCCATTTTTTCCAACTCAAATTACTTCATACAATTATGAATCACGGGTGAAAATCATAATTCTTGGTCATAGAGATTTCAAGAAACTAATTCAAGAATCTCAAGAAATGTTTTCTTGATTGTTTACCTTCAAGATAAGGTTTCAAGGCTTCTAATTGAGTTTTTATTCAAGATTCTTCAAGAAACTTTGTCTTTCAGGTATGTAATGCTATCATAGTGTTGGACTATTTCGTCCTTACGCTCTACATATACTTGCAAATCAGTAACATAGAAATCTATGATTCTATCCCTAGATTTGAGTATTCTTAAGATAAGTAGATTTGAGCTCTTGAGTTCCTATTTATTTTGGAAAATCTATTCCTAATTATTGAATATTTATATGTTATGCATTAAAATTCTTGAGTTGATTTCTTCATGTCTAAGTTCAACATGGACCGTATGAATTGAGTAGTTTTGAGAGGAGAAATATTTCTAAGTTATGAGTTTCGAGTTCTTGAGTTCTTGAGTCCAGAATTCTGAATATTGAGTTTCCTTATTGCTATTAAGATCCATGACTTGAGTCGTTCATGTCCATAACTACACATGAACCCTATGATTTGAGTTATAAATTTCAAAAATCTTTTTAAAGCCAACACTTGAGTTCTTAAATTGAGTTTTGAGAAAGTAAAGATGATTTTTGAGAAAATAATTTCTAAAAAATGATTAGTATGACATTAGAGTATATCATCAATGTATTAGCAGTAAGGTTTCTAGATATACCATCAATGTTTATGCAGTATCAATATCCGAGTCATCAATAATCAAATTAAAATATGATTTTGTAAAGAGTTTCCAAGTATAAATTGAGTAAGAGGATAAGGGGACTATGTATTGCCAAAGGTATCAATTTTTACATTGATAAAAGAGAAACTAAGATCTATAAATGAGTTATGAGTTCAAAATTTATTTCAAGAGAGATTACCTCTTTGAAGAGTGAAGTTTGAGCAATTATCTCAAATCAGAGGAAGATTTATGTTTTTTTAAACATACGATCATGAGTATATATTATTGAGAGTAGTATTGAGTATCGAAATAGGGGAAAGTTCAAACAAATCACAGCCACCATAAACTGTGTATGCCAACATGGGTAAAGGGTCATACTTTTTACATGATTTCTTATTGCTTTTAATCATAAGTTAGTGGATCCACTTAGTTAAGGTGTTTTATACCCCTGATAAGGTATAGGACAGTTTTGGTAGAGCGGTAAAATGATGTATCATCACGTAGCTCAAAGTGATAGTTGTCGATTAGATAATAACCCAATACAGTTAAAGTGTATTTTTATATATATCACTTATTATGTTGAGTTAAGAGATGAGAAAGTCTTTTTTAAAACTTTAAATGATTTAAATCTTTTATTTCATTACATTCAGTTGACTATATATGTATATTTGTTATGGTCCTTTCATTCAATTATTGGTTATTCAACTACATTACATACTCGTACATCTAATATAGTGATGCCCTTCGACTTGCATCTTTTAATGATGTAGATTTAGGTTCTTATGATCTTCACAAGAGTCTATGAGATCACTTCATCCGCTCGTTTACTTATGAGTGGGACCTCTATACTTTCGGCTGACTCCGATTTTATGAGTTCTTAGTAGTAATTTTTTTGAGCAGTTGTGGGTCTTAAACTGTCACTCAGCTTTGTATGGTAGAAGCTTCATATATAGACAGTTATGGAGAGTCTTTCAGTTTTAGATGTTTTATTTAAAACTCATGATTCATACTCAGTAAAGTTACAGAGTTTTGAGATTTAGTATTTTTTTAAATGTTTCTATCAATTTGGTGTTTATGTATTCTTGAGTTAGTATTCTACTTGTAGTCAACTTGGTTGATGGTTCACTTGGGAACTAATAATGGTTCTTTAGTGTCGTCCACGTCCAGGGTGTAGGCTCAGATCGTGACAATATGCATGTTCATGAAAACTTGATTTTTGATGTTATGATCTAGCTTAGAGTGATTCTCCATATTTATGTGCATTTAATTGCATTTATTTTGTGTTTTATAGTTTCTCTCTCACTATATTTATGCTAGCTTGTGTGTCATATAAGGAAGAATGTTTCCAAGAGAGAGATATTGTAGTATCTCGGAAGTTAGAATGTCAAAAAGGAAACAAAATGAAGAAATTGGTTGTCGGCAGTATACTAACTAATTGTAGGATTTCCTACAGGCTGTAAAAGGGCAACTGTAGAAGTTGGGTTAAGTTTTGGAGAAATACATTTCTGAAGTTTTGACCTACGATCTGACAAGACAAACCATATGATGGTTGACGGGACGTATATGGAACCCATAAGATTGATTTAAAGATTTCATTCAGGACCTCAGTTCTACTTGGTGAATTTTTAAAGTGAAAGTTGAGCTCTACGAATGGGTTCTACGGGTCATAAAAGATTTTACGAGCCATAGAATGGTTTCATGGGAAATGATTCAATATTTGGGTTTCTGAAGTTGATTCTATGGTGAACTAGGATGATCCGTAGGCTGGTCCCGTAGGTCAGAGTAGCATTTATTTTAAAAGGTATTTCGTCATTTTCCAATGCACTTAAAGCATATGCTACGTCATTTTTACCCTAAATATAAGCCTTATAACTACCCTTTACCCCGAGAAATTCCCCCAACTCCCTCATCAATCAAATTCCTATATTCTACCTAAAGTTCTCTCAAAATATCTTCACTCTCTATCAAGGAAGAAGAAGCTAGGGTTCTTAAAGATCAATTCCACTTGTTAACCATTGATTTTAGGCTTCAATGAAGGTGTGTAGGGAGTTCATCAATGAGTTTAATTCACCCATTGAATCCCCAAAGGTTCTCCAATTATCCAATTCTCCAATTCAAATTCAATTGGTTAGGTTTTCATTCAATTCATGATTGCTTCTATTTGTATGGATTCAATTGTTTGATTTTGATCATATTATGATAATTTAAATTCAATAACATGTTTTCCGATTAATGCCATGTGAATCCATGCAATGATCATGATTGACTATGATACCTAATTTGCATGAATTTGAAGAAAAGCTATAAATCATTTAATGGTGTTTTAGGAATTTATGCATGATTTATGAAAAGAATGATTTATGATGAATTTTGAAAGGTTTTCTCAAATGTTAAGGGATAATGTCTTGGTGAAAGGTTTTCTCAGTTAAGCTTGATTCAAGATTTATTGAGCTACTATATATTGTATTAGCTTGGATCAGTAAAATTATACTTTTCCATGTATCATGATGAATTTATGAAATGGACTATTCTGTTGGGATTTAACTTAGCAACGAGAGGACATGGAGGTGGAGGTTAAATGGGTAGTCTATAGTAGCAACCTCTAGTTCTTTACTGTGTGCCCCGCAAGTTTGCCTTAATTGGCCTAGCTAGTGGACCACATATAGCATATGATATTATACGGAGTTCTACCTTGGCAAGTAGACTCTTCCTTCTCGATATGGGAGTTACATCGGATTTCAAGTTATAGCTCGGATGGTCTGATATTGATTAAAGCTAATATCCACAAAATGAACTAAGTTACTGTAGACATACAAATTTTATTGGATTTAATTCATACAAAATTTGGATTAAATCCATTCTTATTTGAGTTGAATGGTTGATTTGGGATTATCAAATAAATAAGTCTATTCTTATTAAATTCAAGTCCAAGGTCCATTTCACTTTGAAACCCAAACTCCTTCAACATGTCACAGTGACTAGGCATCGAAGACCAACAAGGTGACGCCACGTGTCCAAATGAAGTGGTAGTCCTAGTTAAAAGAAAGAGTGAATCACAATGCCCCAAGTGTCAAAATGACATCCTTTGATCAATCACAAGCAACCTTCTCCTCTCCCTACAACTATAAATAGAGGATAGACATGACACTCATGAGAGTTCAAGAAAACTCTTCAACAAGAATTCTATAATTGGAGAAAGCTAGACATCAACTACATAGCTCTTCAAAGGAGTGATCAACGGAGTTCTTCTCGGAGATTGACTTGCAATGACAAAGTGCTTCCCGACGTTACCAGAGATCAAATACATCTCAAGGAGGTTTACATAAGCTATAACATCAACTACATAGCTCTTCAAATGACTGATCAAAGGAGTTATTTCCAGAGATCAACTTGTAACGACGAAGTACTTCCCGACGAACCTGAAAATCAAATACATCTCAAGGATCTCTAAATCATCCTACATTTGATAAATACACTAGTGAAGGATCTCGAATCATGGAGAAACTTAGGAGAGAGGAATCAAGACAACAACAAAATTGTACTATTTTGTTTGCAGTCGATTCTAAGCGTCTAAGGAAATTTGTTGTGAACAAATTTGGCATGCTCAGTGGGACCAATTATGCTCTTCGTCTCTTCCTCTTACTAATAAAAAACAAGTTCAACTTTGCAATGGCCTTCAAGGAGATCAATGATGTTTCATGCAAGGACTCTATTGTTGCCACATTTGTTGAGTTTAGTGATATTGATCCAATAACTCGATGCAAGTTCAAGACAAGTGACTTAAATGAATCTGAATATTTCACCTCCTTGGAGATGCCAATAAAGAGCAGCTCTCGAATGACACTTAAAACTGCATCCCTGGGGGCAATATTGCATCAAAGTTGTTTGATAAACTTTCTTAATCTAGCTTCAACTTTTGTGAATCTAAAATTTCAACAAATTCTTCAATTTCAACAAAGGGTAACTCCTTTATGGTTTATGCAACTGACGTAGATTAGAAGGTCACACTGCTGGAGCAAACCATTAAAGCCTTGAAGTCTATTGATGGAAAAAAATCTTCAAATTGATTAACTTATGAGCAAGTTACATCTCTACAGGTCTAAAGAGTCACATCACAATATTACAACTCAAGAAATAGTTGATATGGGTTCTCTCACCAAGTCAGTTGACTCTCAAAGCTCAAAACAGTCTGCTTCAGTTGCCACTCTAACAATTCAACAACTACAAGCTTTGATCATAAACACAATTAAGGCTCAATGTGGGAGTCCGTCACAAAGTTTCTTAGGATATTCAAAGTTGTATTCTAAGCGAATCGAGAGTATACTAATGTCAATTGGATATCAACAACCAAAATTAAAGTAATTTGATGGAAGGGGAATCCAAGGCAACATATTGCCCATTTCGTCCAGACTTGTAGCAGTGCCAGTACACATGATGATCTTCTTGTCAAGCATTTTGTTTGTTCTTTAGTAGAAACGCCTTTGATTGGCATATAGACTTGCCTAAATCAATTGATAGTTGGGAACAATTAGTAAATTAATTTTTCAATCGTTTCATAGTATCCGCCATACAATGAGCATGATGGAATTAACAAACACAAAACAAGGTAACGATGAACTTACAGTGGACTACATCAATCATTTGCGAATGTTGAGCTTAGATTGCAAGGATCAACTTTCTGAAATCTCTGTAGTCAAAATTGTATACAAGGAATGCATTGGGGCCTTGTATATATTCTTTAAGGGATTAAGCCTAAAATTTTTGAAGTATTAGTTGCACATACTCATGATATGGAGTTGAGCATTGCAAGCCATGGAAAGACATCGCATGTCTTTGATCCAAGAAAAGAAAATACACAATTCAAAAACTAGTTAGACTATGAAACTAATGAGTCCATGGTCATAACCACAACTTCTACGAAGACCTCTGCTAGACAAAAATTTTGAAGAGCATGTAGCACATCAGTAAACGCGAGAAGTGAAAAATCAATCTACCTTGAAGGAGTAATAAGAAAAGAGTATTCCTTTCCGGAATCTGACGTTCGTGCAATTCTTGATGAGTCGTTAACCAAGAAATTCATTGCACTCCCAGAGTCAAAGTGACCCGAAGAATCCAATAAAGTCGATGATCTTATGTATTGTAAATTTCATAGAACAATCGGTCATCATACCACATAATTGTTCACTCTAAAGGAAAAGACCATGACATTGGTACGAGAGGGAAAGATATTCATTGACGATGGTGAGAAAGCTGAAATAAACCATGCTAGCGTCAAACTTGATCACAAAAATAATTCAATTTCAGAAGTTCAACGTCCTATGGCATCACCAAGAATTGAAGAAGATGTCATTATACTATAGTTTGGGAACTTTGAACCAGTTCAAGTTTCCGCCTTGAAGAAAATAACAAACACATCCAAGGTAGATGACTTCTCCAATGAAAAGAGTGGTGACACTTGACTTTGGTCAGTCACAAAAGGCAGGCGAATCAAGGGACTTCTAAACTTTGACTTTCAAAATTCGACACAAAATCAAGTATGAATTAGCCGCGGAAATGCAAAATCATGAAATCCAACACCAAACTGAAGTACATTAATGATTCACCATAAAAGGTTAGAAGAAAAATTACATTGATAGGATTCTTCCCTGAAATGCTCCTCGGCATATGAGCCTAAACTGCAAGTTACAATGCTCCTTAAGGTATGAGCATAAACTGCATGTTACTACTGGTCCGCAAGGGTATAAATTGTGTAAGACCCAAAAAAACAAAAAAAAACTCATCATATTGAACTAAGATATGACTTGATCCTCTTCACGGAGGTATGTAGGCTCTTGAAGTAATCACTCTAAGTTTAGTCAAATGAGTAAAAAAAATAATTCGGTGGCATTGCGTATCATCACACTAGCTCTTTAAACCATGTAGCTAGACATGAGTTCAAACGCATCAAAAATGAGCAAAGGAGAAGATTCTTGAATCCCTCTCCACAACAAACAAAGATTCGTAAACAGAAACTCCAACGTCAAGTTATTGATTTTCTCCCAAAGTTGCTCAAAGCTGAAGAGTTTAGCGAAGTTGAATTTGAAAAGATATCTACGCTAATCTAGGAATCTTTTGGCTGTCATTTTCATACATGTTATACATCTATGAGTTATGCTTCCAACGGAACAAAAATCACATTATTTTGGGACTCCTACGCCGAGTTATTAATTTTCTCCCAAAATATCCAAAAGCTTAAGAGTTTAACGAAGCAGAATTTGAGCTAACTTTGAAAAGATATTTGGGCTAATCTGGAAAACTTTTCGCTATGCTTTATACATGTGTTGTACACTATGAGTTATGCTTTTAATGGAACAAGAATTGTATCATTTCGAGGCTCCTACGCTGAGTTATTAAATTTTCTCCTGAAAGTGCTCAAAGCTGAAGAGAGTTGAGCGAGAAAGAATTGAAGATAACTTTGAAAATACATTTGTACTACTATGGAAGGATTTTGGCCATGATTTTTGCACATATTTTTTAGTTATTTGAGTTGTCTTTCTATTGGAAGAAGAAACTCGTGATTTCAACACTCCTACTCCAAGAAAATGGTGTTTTAGCGAGAAGAAACAAATCTGTGAGAAGAACTACCAGATTTTGGGGTCAAACTTCAAAATTTGATTCCCATCAATACAGAAGGTGTTTAACGTTGATTTTTTCATATGTTGTATTACCAAAAATCTATTTTCTCAAAAATCAATCCTCTTGTTGTTTTAATGATCCTACACCAAGAAAAGAACATTTTGACGAGATTATGCAAAACTGTGAGGGGAATTTCCAGATCTGATGACCAACTTCAACATTTGATTCCTGTCGATCCGGAAGGATATTAATGTTGACTTTTGGGGATATGTCGTATAACCAAAAGTATATTTTATCCAGAATCAATTGTCTTGTCGTTTGAATGCTCCTACATCAAGAAAAGAACGTTTTGACGAGATTGTACATAACTGTGAGGTAAACTTCCAGATTTGATGACCAACTTCAAAATTTTATTCCCATCGATCCGGAAGGATTTTAAAGTTGATTTTTGGATATATTTTATAACTAAAAGTATAGCTTCTCCATAATCAAATGTATTGTCATTTGAATTCTCCTACATCGAGAAAAGGACGTTTTAGCGAGATCGCGCATAACTGTGAGGAAACTTCTAGGTTTGATAACCAATTTCAAAAATCAATTCCCGTTAATACGAAAGGTTTTGATGTTGATTTTTTGATCGGTAGTAGTACTAGTTGTTTGTCATTTGAATTCTTTTACACCACGAAAAAGACATTTTGGTGGCACTGCACGAAATCGAAAAAAAGAACACACCAAATTTGGAGTTTCACATTGATTTGGTTAGAAGAATTATTTTTCCAATGATTCTTTGATCAATCCTTTTTACATGGGAGATTCTTATGTAGAAGTTCCTTCGAACAATTTTTATTTCTTATACAAGGAAAGCTTTGGTAAAATTGGAAGAAACAAATCATATCAATTCTTACCATCTAAATGGAAGTTGCTAGCGCTCAAAAGGAAAGCAATACGTCTTAATATGTCAAGAATGATATTACAAAATCAACCAAAGGAAATTTGATATTCCTTTTATTTGATTCAAAACCCAATCAATCTTCTTGTTCTTTCTCACACCTTGCAAGGAAGATCACATAATGTTACTACTCACTAGACCCATCTATTTGAAAGAGGGTCCACGTGGTTGTCAAGCAAGAATGTTTAAACAAGAATTTTGAGATCACTACAAACAAATCATTTGTAGTGACCTAGTTAGAATGCGACGACAAGAAACAAATACTCTTGAAGTCTCAACAATTCATTCATAAAGACTTCAACTTTCGTCGTCGAATTCGTACACGTTGACAAGTCTCAAAAAATAAAAACACATTCATAAATACTTCAAGTCTTGCAATCAAATGTCAGCAAACCTACACTTCAACAAGGCTTGCAGTAGGCGGCATTTGTAGACACAAATTTTATTGGATTGAATTCATACAAAAATTGGATTATATCCATGCTTATTTGGGTTGAATGATTAATTTGAGATTTACAAATAAATAAGTCCATTTTTATTGAATTCAAGTCCAAGGTCCATTTCACCTTGAAGCCCGAAATCATGTCACGTGTCACAGTGAGTAGGCATCGAAGACCAACAAGATGACGCCATGTGTCCAAATGAGGTGGTAATCCCAGTCAAATACAAAAGCGAATCACAATGTGTCAAGTGTCGAAATGACATCATTTGTCCAATCACAAGCAACAGTGTTCACTCCCTACAACTATAAATTGGGGATAGACATGACATTCATGAGGAATCAAGAAGACTCTTCAACAAGCATTCTACAATTGGAGAAAACTAGAACATCAACTAGATAGCTCTTCGAAGGAGTAATCAATGGAATTCTTTTCGAAGATCGACTTGCAACGACGAAGTTCTTCCCAATATTCCCGGAGATCAAATGCATCTCAAGAGGTCTACATAAGCTATAACATCAACTACATAGTTCTTCAAAGGAGTGATCAACGGAGTTCTTCTCAGAGATCAGCTTGCAACGATGAAATGCTTCCTAACGTTCCCAGATATCAGATACATCTCAAGGAGGTCTAAATCAACCTACATTCGAGAAATACGCTATAGAAGGCCCTCGAATCACGGAGAAACTTTGGAGAGAGGAATCAAGAAAACAATAGAATTGTACTCATAAAGATTCATTAATAAAATCACATTTTTCTTATATATATTTTGCTTGTTGTTGATTTTTAGCGCCTAAGGAAATTTGTTTTGAACAGTTACTCACAAATGTTTTATGAAGTTCTCTTTATGATTTTATGATGCATTGACCACATTCATGATTTACTATTCTTCTTCTTATGATTTACTATGATTAGCTTGGTCATGCATATCATGATTTCGATTATATCTCCTTATGATCATGTCTCATGTTTTATTCCATTTCTATCATACTTAGTACATTGCATTTACTAATGCATATTTGTGCCTACATTGTTTCACTAATATAGGGCATGATGATTCCTCTTCCTCTATTCGTGGCTAGTTGGTCTCAGTGACGATTCAAAAACTAAGAGTTGGTGGGCCTTATGCTCCAGGGACCATTTTGCTTCAATTTGTTTTCTTATGTCTTCATGTTTCGGACTTTGTATATGGTGTACGAGTTACATCCCAACCACTTTTATTGATATAAAAAGATGGTTTGTCTAGACTTATGTACTCCACTTACGTCAAACTCTTTACATTCTTATGAGATTTATTGCTTTTATCTATTATGTTGTGTGTGTGCAGGTCAAGCGGCTTGTGTAAGACCTTTCAGGGACTTATACGCCATATCACGTCTAGGGTGTACTTTGGATCGTGACATTTTACCCCTTGAGATATATATAAGCAGACTTTTTGGCCTTTCTTTTGATGCTTGAACTATCCCTTCTCTTCTCATTGTTACCCGCTGCTCTTGGACATACAATTTGGATATTAGTTCAGCTATTGTATGTAGTGAAGTCACAATACCCTTCAATAGTTGAGATTTCTTATTTAAACTTGTATGAAAGGTTGACCGAGATCTTCGCTACAACTTTATAATTTGGAAAGTTTTCACCAAGTATTCTTATTTGGTTCACAAACTCATTCTGCTTGGAAGAGTATTCTTTCACACTATGAGTGTCTCATCTTCAAAAACTCAAACTCTCTCTTCAAAGCTAAGACTCTTAACAAATTTACTCTGCTGTTGCCGATTTTTGGCCTTCCTTCTGCAGAATTTCCTCATCTCCGCTATCTCCAAGCTTGGAGCAGCTCAGGAAGGTTTTTGAAATAGCCCTAGTCTATTTTACCACTGAAGAAGGGGATAACTAAAAGAACCTGTGTTTTTGAGTTCATGTCCTGTTAAATCAACTATAGCAGTTGACACGCTGCCATAGAAAAAATATTTCCGCTATGGCGGGATGCAATCAACCTAGATCAATTTCAAATTTCGAATTTTTTTATCATGCTACCCCAATTTTAAATTGGTGGTATATTTCAGAATTCTCCGAAGTTCCACATGAGTGCCTTTTAATAATAACCGAACATGTCGTTACATTATGGGTTAAGACTGAACCCGCTCCTGAAAAAGTGTCTTGATTTCAAAAAGATTTTTCGTGAAATAATGAATTTAGAATAAATAATGTATAATATGATAAAAGGGTATATGTGAGCTATTTATCATATATTATTATAAGTGAGAAGCTTCAACCTTCAAAGTTGGATTCCCATTTTGCTCCTCCACTAAATCAAAATAAATTAATTTATTTTTAAATACTAATATTTAATTACATAATGGTATAATATGAAATCCAACAACTACTTTAATTATTTAGTTATGACAATATAATTGTAATTAAATAGGTTAAATTAAATTAGAGTAGAAAACAATAATGTATGAAACTCTTCGAATTTTCTGATTCTTTCAATTTTGAAATTAACATAAATTTATCTGTCATAAAACTATAATGCATGAAACTCTTCAAAGTTTGTGATTCTTTGAATTTAGAAACTAAAATAAATGTATCTATCATGGTTCAATGCCCTATTAAAAAAATTTGGTAGATGAAAGATAATCAAATATCACTATAAATACCAGTTAATTGCTTCCTAGGTCATCACATTCTTTTTTTTCTGTCATCTACTATTCTCTTTTTTTCTTCCTAGATTATGATATAAATACGTGCCGTCAAGAAGCTAACCGGGGAGAAGAACAAATAGCTTCATTCAGAAATTAAAAGAGAAGCAAGAGAAGCTTTCTTACAGAATAGTTCAACGGTTAAACTTAACAATATAGGATATGACTTATATATTTCTTTAGATCTTTTTATGTTAGATTATGATTTTAAGTTTTTCGTTTTTATTTTGGAGTTAAGGTATGGTTGTCCAAAATGAATTTGGTATACAACCCATATTTTTATGTAAATATGTACTTGTATTACTATGGAAAAAAATCTTTGTTTTTGTGTTATTATGCTTTTAAGTGTTATTTAATTGACAAAACTTCTATTAGTACATGATGAATTTGATAATATTTGAATAATTTATGCAAAATTTACTTTTGTTTAAATAGAAGTAATTTAAATAAATACATAATAGTAGTGATGTTAAGGAAATAATAATGATTTTAATATATATATATTATTTTATATTATTTTAATTTTTTTTGTGGGACTATCGTGCAAAGCACGTGTCGAGAACTAGTGCATAAAAAAGTATCAACAGTTAATTAATCACAAATAAAACAACACAACCAGAAACGTAGATTGAAAAATAGACAAGAACCATCACGACAATAGATCAAATTGGTAGTGCCACCCTGTTATTCATGAATCAACTATCAAAAGTTATTCTACACTAATTAAAAGATACATCCAGGCATATAGCAATTCACAGCCTTTTCTTCCAAGAGCAACTCTCATTTGTTGGACAAGTCAATAACCCAAAAGCAAAAGTTCAACAAGTATTGCTTGCCTTCTAATTGATTGTACAATATTAGTGATTTAGACAAAGGGAACAAATATAAAGTACAGAAAATCATGGACCCCTGATTGGACGAAAGCAGATACAGCTACCAGCTACATCTTCGGGTATCATCCCTCCTCCTTTGCTCGTATCAATTGCTTCTAATAATCTTACTACCTCATCCATTTCAGGTCGCTTTTCTGGATGTCCATCCCAACATTTCTTCATCACATTTGATAGAGAACTTGGACAACATCGGGGAATTTCCGGTCGCAAATTCTGCAAGAATTAGCTTTTTAATAAAGTAAAATCATTTAGGTGAAAGCAGCCCATATGTGTCTTTTAGACCAAACGTAATGAAAGGTGGCAATATAAATGATCAGAATGCTAGGAGCAAGGTGAAAATGATCACCATAACAGCGCAACCTCGAGAAATAAAACAAAGTATTCTTCTAGTTTTAAACGGTTGAATACTTGAAAGAATAGTGTCAAAGAAATTATGTGTAGTTAAACCAGCATGACATGGTCCTGATGGCTAATTATAGCATAAGGAAGCAACCATTCCTTAGAAAAAAGTTTTGCCAAATTAAGTTACACGTGGGACCATCCATCCAAGACTGGTTGCATTGGAAGATATACGAGTTTAGGGACATGAGTTTTCTACTTGGATAAACAGATTACTTAAACACGGATTTCAAAAATTAAATACCCAATAAGAATACAACATATCGAGTCTAGTTCCAAGAAAGAGACAATGTATCAGTAACCACACAGTTTTATAACTGTGACTTGCTAAGTTTGATAGGAAATTTGAGAAGCTATATTCTTGACTTCTTCAGATTTGACAAGAAAAGTTCTATCCTTGGTTTCACTCGATATCTGAATGATACATAAAAAAAGAACCTATATAGGACCTCATTTTATTTAATATAAAAGTATTTAAAAGACTATTGGAGCCACACACAGAGACATTTGACCCGTCATCAAAGATCGCTTCAGACAACAACACAACTCGACAGATGCAAAAAAGAACAACAATATACTGGGAAAATGATGGTGTGAACAAGAGGCATACCTGTCTGACAACAGCAGAAGAAACTTCAGCAAAGCTAAGATCTGGATAAGGAAGATCACAGCAATAAATCTCCCATAAGCAAATACCAAAGCTGTATACATCACATTTTCTGTTATAGGGCTTTCCATCAAGTACCTAAACGCAGTACCCAGTTAGTATCTATAAGTAGTACATCAGAATAATTGGATTTTCTGTGGATAGAAAAGATTACTTCTAAAGAAAAGTAAAAGGATTCCAAATATCAGACACATACTACATGTAAAAGAGAGGGTAAACCAATGTTGCTCGGACTCTTAAAAAATATCGATAGGTATGTGTTGGATCCTCCAAAATTAGATTCTTTTGAAGGATCCTACACGGGTGCGGCAACATTTTTGGAGAGTCCGAGCAACTTAGGGGTGAACGAATGATAATATGATACAAGTATCATGTCAGACATTCATAGCAAATCCTACATGTCTTGCAAAGGAATATGTATACCTCTGGAGCCATATATCCAAGAGTTCCAGTTTCACCAGTCATGTCCTGAGGATTTTGTGCCTCAACACGAGCAACCCCAAAATCAGCAATTTTTAGAGTTCTATCCGTATCCAACAACATATTTTCAGCATTCACATCACGATGTACAATCTTTTCAGAATGCAAATAGCTCAATCTACAAATTCAAGAGAAAAACAAACATAATCCAGTGTAATGACCAACTCAATAATGTTGTACAAAGACACTTACCCCCTAGACAGATCCAAAGCAAGTTGAATGACAATCTTAAAGGGAAGTTTCTTTTTCCTGTGTTTGTACAAATATTTTTCCAATGTTCCTCCATGGAGGAATTCGACAAGTACACAACAAGCCCGAGAAGGAAGTGTGGTGTAACCCTCAGAAGGATTTTTGAAGGAATCTTAAAATTTGAGGTTCCCATAGAAGCACCGACAAACTGAAATGAAAATGATATCAAATAAAATTTGGAAGCATGGGTAGCTTAATAAGATAAACATCATACCAAATATAAAATGGTGCGCATGTGTTAATCTAAAATTATTACAGTAGATTGATGATTAAATGTTGAAAAGCACACAATAGAGAAGAAAATATGTACTTTTGTAACATTTGGATGGTCAAGTTTTTGCCAAACAGTAACCTCCTGCTGAAATGATGCCCGCAGAGCAGCAGTTTCGGCAGCAGTCATCATGTCATCCTCTCCCCAATCCAACAGCTTCACTGCACGAATAATATTACATAAGAAAGTCTTACGACTGTGTTGCGAAAATTCCTGAAAGATGTTGGAGAATTTGCTCAAGTATCTGCATTAACGGGACGGATCCTTTTTCATAAAAATTAACACACTCAAAATAAGTAGATCCAAGTTAGTCCAATCACTGATCTCCTTTAGAGTAAACTTCTCTCAAATGGCAAACTCATCGCAGTGTATTTCACTATATTTGTTAAGTGAAACTATTGATGTATCCATCTTCAACTTAAAAGTTCATCTCAAAGATGTTTTTTAACTTTTGGTTTCTGTGATCTCTGCACTGTTTTCTTCTTCTTTGAACTTTGATTTTCTGCATTTAAGCAGAGGGTGGCAACCCTGAGGGTACCCAGCTGGTAAAGGCCTGAGGACAAAGTCCTTTAGGTCGCCAGTTCGAGCCCCAGCAGGGCCACCGGAGGCATTACAAACTGGCCACGTCTCCAGGGCCCCGTGGAACTAACCGTGGTGCACCCCTCTTGAAACAGCGGGACCCGGTGGGTACAGCTAGTCGGTTCGCAAAGCGATACCCGGAAACCACGGCTAAAAAAAGTAAGGGTGGCAAAATCAAACCCAACCCGTTCAACCCACCGATTCATTAGCTCAACGGCTCAACCCATTTCAAGCCATTAAAAATTGGGTTGATATGTAACCCGGATTGGCTCATGAAAAATCTTGTCAAAATATTTTTACTTTGTTTTTTCAATTTGATATATTGTGTATAGCCATAATAAATAAAAAAATAATTTTATTAGGTACTAAAATAGTTTAAAAGAACAAAGAAAATAATTAAGTTTAGTAAAAGTTGGGTTGATCTTAACCCATAATGCAACCCATTACCTAATCCATATTGACCCAACCCGTTTTGACCCAACCAAATTTGAGTTGGGTCTTGACTAGACTGTTGTCTTTAACCCATTATGACCTGTCTAAATTTGACCCAAGCCGCCCAATAGCTAAGCCTACATTTAAGCTGAGGATATTTTGGAAGCAGCCTTTTTACATCCACGAGGTAGTAATAAGGTCTACCTACTCTATACCATCCCCACACCCCACTTGCGGGACCTCACTGCTGGGTAAGTTGTTGTTGGTATCTAAGTTAACCTCAAATATCATAAGCTCATCAATAAGAAGGTCATGATGATCTTAAAAAATAGATGTTTTTCACCCTAATTTTACAACTTGTGACTATAAACATGTAAAAAAATGGAGTGCAGTTTCTCAACAAAATATTGCAATTGTCAACCATGAAACAATGTATTTGCGGGTTACCTGCAACATCTTGATTGTCATAGGTACCACGGTAAACAGTACCATATGTTCCCTGAGCTACAAGGTACCCTATTTCCAACTTTGAAGGATCAATCTCCCATAATTCCCTGGGCCTTTGGTTTTGAGTCTCCACATTGCTTGACCAAACCCTACTCAAGTGCTTCTCCAATTGAACATCCAAACTTTTCAAATCAATTTTGTCTGCCCGGAAAATCATATCATTCCTTTCATCAACATTTGCTAGCCCTTTCAATTTCGACATCTCTCCATCCACCACTTAACAAATGAGTAAACAATTATTGCTAGTGTCTCAAATAGAACAAAAAGGTATCTGGAAAAAGAAAAAAAGAGTTATATGCCAAAAGATATGCTTGAAAGGGTCAAAGATGAGTGACACAATATTTTTAATAGAAAATTCCGACAACACAAACTCCAATTCTAAATCAAATTCCTTTACAAATTAGACCTGAATCATTGTCAAAGGAAGAATCAGAGAACAATTCAAAGCAAATATCTATGAACAACCATCCCTTTTTTTTAAAAAAAAAAAATATTTCAGGAAAGATAGTAAGAGAAGAAAAAAGAAGAAGAAGGATACCCAGAAGTAGAGATTGAATTAGCCTTGAGCCCAAAGACTGATTCTTTTCGGTAACAAGAGAAAAGGCGCGGTGTTTGCCTTCAAATGTGAATTTATCCCTCATTTCCTCAGTTTTACTACATTCATCCTACGTTTATTTAAATTTTCTTATATCAATATTTTAAAAGTAATTACAATATATACGTTACTGAAATTTCTTTAATTCTTCTTTTATGAGACAAATTAAACATAAAAATTTATAAATTCAATCTATATGTATTTTGAAAATTTAAATATTTAAGAGTCAAATTAAAAGTTAGTTGTTATTTGTATATCGTCCTTACTATAAGTAGATAATTCTTGATATTTGTTATTTCACAAAATAACAATTATTTCTATTATACTTATTGAAAGTTTTTAGCCTTGAATATATATATTTGTTCAACGTAGAAAAACTAAGTAATTTATTCATATTTATAAATTAAATTAGTTAATCAAAATAAATTAATACACGTTCATTTATTAAAAACTTAATTTCAAAAGAACATTAAATAAGAGTAACAATGATAAAGTTATCTAATTATTTAAAGAACTTTAAACTTTAAATAATGACATATAAATTGAAAATAATTAACTAAAACATCTCTATCGTTTTTATTTAATACTGAAAATAATAAAAGAGTTTGAAAACAACAATACAATAATAAAAAGTCAGCAAATATTGCACTAATAAGTTTCATATAAAAAACCCATATATATTTGAATAACCAATTTAATTTTTTGGCTTATGTGATGTCACTATATTAAAAGTATTTTAAACTTTCTAAAGAATGTTACAAATTTCAACGAGTTTGAGTCTTCTCCACTAGAAAAGTTTTGGCTACCAAAAGTTATAATACCTCATCATACATCTTAATAGACCAAATGAAAATATTAAAATATAATTTACTTCCTAAAATACTCTATTATTAAAAAATTAAAGTATGGATTATTCATTCAACATATTTCGCTGAATCTTATTCTAAGAACCTCACAAATTCAATTACCAACAATTCAAATTCGTGGCAAAGTGATTGAAATGATTTCATGAAAAAAAAAATATGCATAAATTTAATATAAAAAGAGAGGGGGAGGGGGTCACTGTATGAAAAGTTTTCTCTTTTCTTCATCTATAAAGATCATGAAATACATTCTAATTTTGTCAGCTTACATATATTTTACTTAGTAAAACTAATTCAAAATTTTATACAAATTAACAAATAAAATACCCTCTGTTACTAGTTGCATGTAGTAGAGTAATATTATTCGCAACAAATTTTTGAAGTGCTAAAAATTAACTGAAAATAAAATATATTTTTTTAGAAAAAAGTAATTTTATAGATGAATCTTATTGAGTCTCTCTTAATTCATCTCTACTAAGATTATCGATGATTCGAGGGGCTTTAGTTGCATGTTTTTCGAATTGCAGGATGATCCGAATCTCCTAAAAATGTCAGACAACACTTCATTATTTTGAGTAGATCTCCAGCAGAACTTTGTTGATCAATCCTTTGAAGAACTGTATAGTCAACACTGATGTTTTCTTCAATGCTTGAAGAATTTCCTATGAAAATTATGTAACCCTCTTATATATAGTTGTAGGATGAAGGCAATCCAAGTGTAAATAAACTCTTTTGTCTTCCTCTAACTGATTCATGTAAGTCATCATTATTCCGACTAGATCTCCACACATAACTTTGTTGATCAATCCTTTGAAGAACGATAGAGTCAACATCGATGTTTTCTCCTATACTTGCAGAATTTCCTCATAAAATTATGCTAGCCTCCTATAGTTGTAGGAGGCAGGAAGTCCAAGTGTAAATAAACTTGGTCTTTCTCTAACTGGTTCATGTAAGTCATCATTGTCGATGAATCCTTTGAAGAACGATATTGTCCACACCGTGTTTTCTCCGATGCTTGTAGAATTCCCTTAGAAAATTATGCAACCTTCCTATATATAGTTGAAGGAGGAAAGCAGTCTTCAAATAAACTTGTTTGTCTTCCTCTAACTTGCTCATGTAAATCATCAAGCTTAACATACACTTCAAGTAATAAATTAGTAGTTGTGATTAGCTAAAACCTATAATTTTAGACACTTGACAAATTCTGACTGATTCTTGAATTTGTCATATTATTTGAACACATGGCATCATTTTGTTGGTCTTGTGTTTGACTAGAATATCAAGTTGACTATCTTAACATGTGACATGAGTTTGGAATTTAAGGTAAAATGAATCTTAAACTTGAATGTAATTAAATGAACTTGTTTATTTTTAAAAGAAAGATTCATAAATAGCTAAGAGATTAAACTTAATTTAGCCTCCTTAGCTATAATTTGAGATTAAACTTAATTTAGCCTCCTTAGCTATAACTTGCCTAATTATGCTCCTTAGATATAATTTCATTTGCTATATTAACTTTTGTTTGTATACTTAGTTGTATTTTTTTATAAACTATACAACTTGAATTTATACGAATAACATATTAATGGTATGTAGTGGAAAGTAATGGCATACAATTATTTGTATTGTATACAATCTACTGATATAGATAAATAGTAATGGTATATATTTGTCGAAATTATATGATTGAGTGGTATAAGGTGTTGTGGGTGATATTATACAAGAAAAAAAAGTAAACCAAAAAATACATTAAAAACATATAGAACCAAACACCATAGATGAAAGTTTGTATAAACACAAACATGTAAATATAGATACACACACTTGATAACAATAAAATTATTAATACATATACAAATACAAAAATACATACAAATTAATATATACATATAGAGTTTATACAAATACCTAAGATTCTTCATATACACATATTTTTTAAATGGTAGAAATACGTTTAGGTGTTACCTGGAATTGAAATTCAAGATTAGGAGGGAGAAAGAGGGCATTCAAAATTCAAATTTGATATGATTGAGAGATTTTAGGAGAAAAATTAGTGAATGGAGAGAGGAGAGATGATTGTGATTTGTATAAAGGTATATGAATCAAGTGAGAATTTACTTTTATTTTTTGATGCAAATCAGTTTAGTGGGTCCCGAATTTAATAGGAAATTTCATTAAACTACAGTCGTGCTTCAATAATTATGTGAAATTATAGTTGTATTAAATAATACACTAGTAATGTTTGTCATTTCGCGTGATTTTTTCTATTTTTTAAGTCCAAAAAATTCATATGTCTACGGATGTCTCCTACTTCAAGTAATGCCGAGGTGTAGACTTGTCAAATTTTGAAACTATGTCTTGGAGCCCTCGTGATGTGTCTAACAATCTTATTTTATTTTAGAGAAAAGGATCAAAATTACCCCTCAACTTTCGTTTTTAAAATAGTTAACTTTACCCTTCAGTATACAATGTTGTCATTTATAACTCCGCCTTCCACAAACATACCACTCATACTCATCAATTAGATGAAAACCCCAAAATAAATTAAAATTAATCATCATGCTTAAATTAGCCAATTTTAATTCGATTTGACTCACCTAATCATTTAACCATATTTTCTTCATCTTCATCATTTAACTTGTGCTACTTTCCATTCTCCTCTCTAAACTTCCATTGCTCCTCTCTCGCAATGGTCATAGAAGGCCAGTCACCACGGCACCACCCTCTTTTCTACTCTCCCTCTTTCTCTATTTTTCTTCTTCTTTTGATCTGAAAATTATATATTTTTTATGCTCTACCCCCATCATTAGATTTTTTTTTATCTATGAATGCCAATTAGTGATAAAATAATAATTGGTATCAAATTAAAACACTATGAAAGTGTTTTACCGGAATTCAAAAGGAGTAGAAAACATAAATTCAACCTCTCTTGTTCAATAAGAAAATGGTATATGTCGTCATTGCCTTTGCCATTGATCGATTCTCCTATAATGATTTCCCAAATTGAAATAATAGGCTTTTCAATGGTGTCTCTTCTCTGTTATCATCAAATTCATATAAAAAAATGATTAAACAAAAAGAGAGTGCATACAAATTGATATAATGACTATCAGCAGCACACTACTCCTTGCTTAGTGGCCTAGAAAAGTATATTATGATTGTGTTTGGATCGATTATGATTATGTTGTAATATTTTTTCGTCTGATTGCCGCCAACGATCTTGTTCTGGTCTCAAGATATATTGATATTGCACGCTTCGTGAGCCTACAAATTGATCGTTTTACCAAACCTACGAATCGAGTTGATCGTGTTAACATGATTGGATAGATTCTAAATATTTGTACATATTTATGTTTATAACTCAAAATATTTGAGTAATGATGATATGAGATAGAATAGATTAATGTAGCATATTTTCAGAGAGAATATAATTAGGAATAACATATATTTAGGATAGACATAATACATAAATGTGCATGCCCTTTAACTTGAATTCAAATCACATTTATGCCTTTCAACTTTGGATGTGCACAAATAGACACTTAAACTTGTATAAAGTTGAACAAATAGACACATATGTCATACATGTTATTTTTTGTCCTATGTGGTGTCCTACGTGTATTGTGTCATATAGGACTCGTGTATTTATTAATTTAAAAGTTGGATAGTTAAAGTGTCTGTTTATGCATTATGAAAGTTGGAGGTCAAAGTTAAAATATAAAACCAAATTTAGGGTCCAATATATGTATTATGCCTTTAGGATATATAGCAGATTTTTAGGCATGTAAATCAGAATTCTTTATATTTGATGGAAGAACTCTTATTTGAGAGAACTCATTCAACAAAATTGACATGGTATCAGAACCAGATCCATCCCAATTTGTTGTTCACCTATGATAGGCCCCCATTTGGAATTGTTTGCGCTCCAGTTATAGTTTGGGCGTGCAGGGGAGTGTTAAGAAGTTCCACATCGGTGTGGTTGAGTTAATTCCAAGTGTTATACCTTTACATGGTATCAGAGTTGTTCAAGATTATTTCTCTTGATTTCAGAGCTTATGGGCTGAATTTACTTATATCATTTATGCTAAAGAAAACCTTGTGAATCTCTCTCCATCATTCAAGGAGTTCATGACCAAAGAAAGCGAGATCAATTTTTGAAAAAATTACGATCTGATTTTGAAAGTGTTTGCTCCAAGTTGATGAACTGTGATCCATCTCCCTCGTTAGATGTATGTTTAAGGAATTACTAAAGCAGTCACACAAAATATTTTTCATCAAGGAAATGTTGTCATTGTCGCATTTGCATCTTGGGCGAAAGGAAAGGGAATGGATATGGCTAGAACTCAATACTACAGTTGCAAAAAATATGGTTACATTGCTAGCAATTGTGGCAAGAAGTTCTGTAATTATTGTAAACAACAAAGACACATTATCAAAAAATATTTTATACGTCCTCAAAATCATAGGGTAAATGCTTTTCAAGTTAAGATAAATGGTTCAACTAAAGATAACATGTCTTCAGTGGGACAAGTTCTTACTCCTGAAATGGTACAATAAATGATCTTGTCAGCATTTTCAGCTTTGGGGATGAAAGGTAGTGAGGTAATATCTAAATTATGGGTTGTTAATTCTGGAAATTCTAATCATATAACCAACTTAAATAATATACTCAAAAACAATAGTGACTATACTGATCCAACACAAATTCACATTGCCAATGATAGTAATTTAACCATTACCAAGGTTGGAGATATTAATGAAACTTTCGAGAACGTTTTTGTATCACCAAAGCTCTCCACTAGTATTATTTCAGTTGGTCAATCGGTAGATAACAATTGTGATGTGAATTTTTATTGTACTAGTTGCCTTGTGCAGGATCAGATGTCGGGGACAATAATCGCGAAGGGTCCTAAAATTGAAAGATTATTTCCTATACACTTTTCTATTCCTCGTGTTATAGCTTTTGCTTCTACCACTATTAAGAATGAGGTTTAAAATAAACGTCTAGGACATCCAAACTCTATTGTGTTTTCTCATTTGTCCAATTCGGATTTATTGGGAAATAAAAATCAATTATAATGACCCTCAAAATGAAATAAAAAAAGCTAGAGATTATCATGAGTTTTATGAGTTAATAAGGTTTTAAAATGATGTATACTATCTTTAGAATGACGTTTGAAGAGTTTGAAAGTCAAACGTTGAAGAACGACCAAGATGTTCGAAAACTAGCCTTGTGAGTGTGCTAGTGTGCTCTTGTATGTTTGCCTTGTTGTTAGGTGTTGTTTCGAGTCTAAAATCTGTAAAGATGATCCTAGCACCTAGAGGGACATGTTAAGGGTCAAAACGTTTAGGTATGACTCCCCGAGGACCATCCTAAGGGTCCTTGAGGAGAACCCAACGTTGGAGAAAGAAGCTGCCAAAGGCAGCGCGCAGAGGTAAGATCTGGAGCCCAGTCCACGTTGCTCCCCTGGAGATAAGCCTGCCTTTGCGTTTCTTGACTGGCACGAGGCTCACTGCCTTAAATTTTTCGTCAGGCAAAATTTGGAGCTGCCTCTGCGACGCGCAACCACATATCAGATTTGGTCGCGTCGTTTTTAAGTAAAATTAGACTTGGAAAAAGGGTCAAATTAGTGTAGGGGTATTTTGGGAACTTTGGAGATTATTTATGGACGGCTATTAAGTCAATTCCCCCATAAAATCAAAACCCTCAACTTCAAAACAAAATCTCTCCAAAACCCTTTCTCCTAAAACCTCCATTGATGAAGCTTTGAAGCTCCAAGAAAGAAGGTCAAAATTATTCAAGTTTCAACTCAAATTTTATAGGCTTTTTATCAACTAAGGTATGGTATTTCATACTTGATTCTTTATCTCATTCAAGGAGTCAATCCAAAGGCTTTTCAAAAAGGGTTTCAAATCCTAAATTCTTCTATTTCGAATTCTAAGCATGGGTCTTTGCATGAAAAGGTTTTAACAGATGTATTATGATGTTTCCAATGTAAAGTGATGGTTTTATGGTTAAAATTCAATGGATCCATGAACATGCAAATTCTCAACTTTTGACTTATGAAATGGTTTTAATGTATATGATTAGATAATGTTAGAGTTGTGTTTTCTTATGTTGTATTTTGAATATTTACTGCCATTTATGTCTTATTATGATAATTTATTGGAAAAATTGAGAAAATGTGGGCAAGTCTTGGATCAAGGGTAAGTTGATCAATATTGTTTAGTTCTTATTGAATTGATCTTGAGCGGTATGATCAACCTTTGGTGGTGGTGTTTACTTGAAGTATATTTATATATGTGTGTATTGTGATTATGGCCTTGAAGGTGTTGAATGAGTAGTAAAGGGATGTCATAATGTGTATGCATGAGATGTCTTATGAAGTTGAGAATGTGTGTTTTCAAGATGCTATGTCTAAATGAAGTATAATGTGAATGTGAAGCATGATAGTGTGTGAAGTATGACGAATGTAATATGATCATGTTAGGAGTCAATGATATGAATATGGTGGTTATGTGAAGAGTGTTTTCACATATACTCACACAAACACTTTGAATGAATGAATGAAGTTAATGAATGAAAATGGGGCATTCTAGGGTAGACACCATTTGTGAGTAGAGATGAAGTGTCTAGTACCAACCTTACTATTCCTAATAACTCTAGTGAATCAAAAAGGGGGGGATCTTGGGGTGGACACTCTTCATGAGTTGAGATGAAATGTTTAGTATCAACCTCACTATTCCCAAGAGCTTTCCAAAGAAAGGCTGGAGGTTGGATACTCTTCGTGAGTTGAGATGTAGTATTCAAAAGTAACCTCTAGAGGTTAGTACCCTTCGTGAGGTGAGATGTATTACTTGGTATAATCTCTTAACCTATAGTTAATGAATGAAATGAATGTCTAGAACTCCGTAGGGACTTATGCTTTGCACCAGGAGGGTTTGAAGAAGGGGTGGATACTCTTTGTAAGTAGAGATTTTGTATCCAGTGTACCTTTTGAGATAAGTACTCTTTGTGAGTTATGATGTAGTACTTATAAGCAATCTCCTTATTCCTTAACTATGCGCTCGCATAGGTTTAGATATTGGAGATCCGTGTAAAGGCTAAGAGAATGACCCTACCTTAGGTAAGTGGGGATCCCTCATCCGGTAGGGGATAATACCGTGATTCCATGTCTAGCTCTCATGGTCTATGTCGGTCAATGCTATACCCCACAAATGAATGAAATGATCTAGGTCTTCCTAAGGTTGTACTATTTTGGGTAGGTGGTGGAATGAGACGCCATTTATCAATTGCACAAGTAGACATTTGAAGGGAGTCTTGGTGTCTCCTTGTATGAAAATGTATGAATGGGTTACTATATGATGTTAATGACATTATGACTAGTATTCATGAATCATATCTATCTTATGTTTAAAGGTGATAAATGTTATGTAAATGATGATTGTGATTTGCCTAGTCTAGGGTTATTCCTAAGGAGTACTATGGTGAGAGTAGTAGTATGGAATGCTACTTTCACATTCCACTAGTGCAACTTGGGGGTTGTCTTTGCAGATGGTCGTTATTTGAAGTTCCTAAATGCATGTATGTTTCTTATAGTGTGTTTGGTAATGAGTGTTGACTTGTTAAGTTGAAATGAAGCATGATTATCTTTGGTAGTCTTAAGGATCACTTAGGTGTGTAATGAAGAGGTTGTATGGATGGTCTCTTCATGTCTTACCTAGGTGAGTCTTAGGATAACTTTGGATAGGAAGGTCTAAATGATAAATAGATTACTTGATGAATATGACTAAATGTCATGGAAATATTACTTGCGTGATAAATGATGACTTGTATGATACTTTGTACATTTGGTTCATAAAGGTTTTACCAAAATAGCATGAAAAGTATGTTTCAACTAAAATGTTCTTTTAAAGCATGTTTTTGGATATTGTCACACTTAGTACAATGTTTATAGTAACTGCATATTCTTCTATATTTCTAAACGTATTGGTGGAAGGCAAGTGAATATTCTTAGAAGGTGAAGTTTGGGAAGTAGAATTCTCTCGAGATCGGTATGTCCATATATGTTTGAGGACATGAACTATGTTTCTTTTAGTTTCTTTCTTTAAAGACTATGTATAAGACTCAGTATGTTTCTCTCAATATAAAGGGTCATGACCCTATGATATTAAGACGTGTTTAAGTTGTCTTCTGATGATGAGACTTGTTCCTTAGTTTATAAAAGAGTTCCTTATTAGTTATGTTGTGTAGAGTTTTAATTCCGCACTGCTTTTCATACTTATGTGATGAATGGAAGATAACATGCTTGTAAACGAACTCCGAAAGGTCGAGTACACCGTGTAACTTCTAGGGGGTGCTCCCAGTCATTAGATCAATTTTCAGCTCCTTCTTTTGATTGTTCTACTCATAAATTAGGCAAAAGTAGAAATCTTCTTTTTCCTCATTTCGGTAGTCGTGGTGCAAAGTGTTTTCATGTCATTCATAGTGATGTTTGGGATATTTAACAAGTTATTTCTCATGCTCATTTCAAGTATTCTGTGAATTTTATAGATGACTATAGTCGGTTTACATGGGTGTATTTTCTTTGACTTAAATATGAAGTATTTTCCATGTTCAAGAAATTTTTGGCTTACGTGAGACCAAATTTTTAAAATGCATCAAAATATTAAGATATGATTCTGGGGGAGGATATATACCTCATGAATTTAATATTTTCTTGCTTGAGAAAGGAATTGTATCACAATGTTATTTCCCATATACGCCACAACAAAATGGGATTGTTGAGCGTAAAATCGTCATCTTTTAGATGTCACTCATACCTTATTTAATGAGTCATTTTTTCCATCTAAATATTGGGTTGAAGCTTTGTCTACTGTTGTTTATTTGATTAATACACCTACATATAAAGTTTTAAATCGTGAGTCTTCATATTAACATCTTTTTCATAAGCATCCTAGTTATCATAGTTTTCATATGTTTGATTGTGTTTGTTTTATGCACCTGCCTCTTTTTCAACGCAATTAACTCTTTTTTAGTCTATTAAATGTGCTTTTATGGGCTATAGTACTTCGCAGAAAGATTTTATTTACTATAATTCAAGTTCTAACAAATTTCTTGTTTCTAGAAATGTTATTTTCTTTGAGAATCTATGTTTCTTTCCTACTCATGTTGAGTCATATTTTGTCCTCCTCTTCTTCGTACTTTTGAGGATTTGTTCAAATGATTTGTGTATGAATGACGTTGGTCAAGTTTACCCCATCCAAAAACAGATCAACTACATGAGACTGCTCCACAATCAGAATCTGAGATTTCTTTAAGATCTACTCCTCTTGAGCCTCATCGGTGATCAACTACAGTGTCTCAAACTCCTAAATGCTGTGATTTTTCCTTTTACTTTATCCAATATCGCTATTCCAACATGTTACTCACAAGCCTTCAAGCTTGAATGTTGACAAAGAGCAACAGAGGAGGAAATTTTGGATCTTAAAGAAAATAACACATGTGACATTGTTCATTGTCCTCCAAATCTTCATCCAATTGGATGTAAATGGGTTTATTCAATTAAACTTCACTCTGGTGGAACTCTTGATCGGTACAAAGCTCGATCGATGATCCTTGGCAACAAACAAGAGTATGGTGTAAACTATGAGGAGACTTTTGCACTTGTAAAAAAAATGGCTATGGTGCGAACTATTATTGTCATTTTTTCATCACAAAATTGGCCTCTTCATCAAATGGATGTCAAAGATGCTTTTCTTCATGGTGATCTCAAAGAAGATATTTATGTGAAACCCCTACCTGGTTTATTCTCATCACCAACATCAGATGTATGCAAGTTGAAGCAAACTTTATATGGATTAAAACAAGCTATAAGATCTTGGTTTGACAAGTTCGGTCTACTTTGCTTCAATTCTCTTTTGAGCAGAGAAAATATGATTCTTCTTTGTTTTTTCAAAAAACATTCGCAGGATGTGCTCTTGGTTTGGTGTATGTTGATGACATTATTATCAGAATAATTGATTCTCACTAATCACTAGCCTTTAATAGCAGCTTAAGAATTCTTTTCATATGAAAGATCTTAGTACCCTTGCATATTTTTTGGTGTTAGAAGTTCATTAATATAATTCTTTAGGTGTGTTCTTGAACCAACAAAAACATACTCAGGACTTGATTACTTTTGATGGTCTTCAAGAATCTTCATTCGTAAATACTCCATTGGAATTGTATGTAAAGTACTGTCATGGGAAGAAAATCCTCATCCTGATCCAACTTTTTAGTGCCAATTAGTTGGGAGCTTAAATTATCTTACTATTACTCGGCATGATATCTCTTTTGCATTTCAACAAGTGAGTCAATTTATATAGCCTCCATGCCATCTACATTTGGTGGTTGTCCATCGCATCATTCGATACTTCTTGGGAACATCTACTCGTGAATTATTCTTCACTAGTGGTTTTAAGATTCAACTTAATGCATTTAGTGATTCTAATTGGATTGAATATACTGATATTCGTCGCTCCGTCACGGGTTGATGCATGTTTCTTGGAGATTCATTGATATCATGGAAGAGTAAGAAGTAAGACATCTTCCATCGAATTTGAATACCAAGCAATGTCTATTGCTTGCTCTGAGATTGTTTGGCTTCATGGTTTACTTGCAGAAATTAGATTTCCTTAAGCTAATTCCACTACTGTCAATGTTGACAACACAAGTGTTATTCAGATTGCTAATAATCTAGTTTACCATCAAAGGACCAAACACATTGATATGGACTTTCATTATATCATAGAAGTTGTAGATAAGAGAGTCAATACTCTTCCACATGTATCCAATGATCTTCAAATAGCTGATGTATTTACAAAGTCTATGGCACGACAACGTCATCAGTTTCTGGTAGGAAAATTGATGTTTTATGATCCATCAACATCAATTTAAGGGGGGATGTTAGTACGATTGGACAGATTCTAAATATATCTACTGTTGACACCCAATTTTGACCGACCTTTGAACTTTTTTAGAAATACTATTCGATTAAATACGTATTTTAAATTTTAGAATTTTTAATCGACTTTGCTTGAAAATTATATATTTTAGTATGTTTTACTTTATAAAATTATCTTAAATTTTATAATATCTTAAAATTATTAATGAATTTCAAATGTTTTAAAATTTAAATGATTTTCTCAATTAAATTGTTTTGGCTCTTAAAATAAGAATAAGTTTAATTGATTTGTTTTTTTCTTATTTTTAAATTCACTAATTTATTCTTACTTGTTTATATTTGGTAATGGAATATATTAAAATATTTTCTGATTTGGATATCCTTTAAAATAAGGAAAATTGTATTATAATTGATTCCTTGAAATATTTATTTCCCTTATTTGTTCCCCCCTCCTCTACTATATAAAGAGACTCCTTTTATTCATTCAGACACTCATTCACTCTCAACCAAAAATTCTCTCATCACTCTCCCTTTTCTGATTGCTCTCTTGCTACTTTAAATAACACATTAATATTCCGGCAATTGTTCAAGTGTTTTTCTTCGCTAATTTCCTACCTTGTTCGAGTAAAAGGTGAATCAATTTGTTTCGCTTAACAGTTATTTGATTACTTTGACAGGTTTCATACTAGAAGTTCAAGTTGAAGATTAACTGAAGAAGGATTTATTTATTTGTTTGAATGTATATATATATCTATATATTTTTATTTTTTTTCTATTTTATTTATTCGAATGTTGTAACAATTGTAACCCTAAAGATCATATAATAAATTTATTTGGGGGTCGTCTAGGGGAGGGGGATTTATATGCTTATTTGTTCATTATAAATTTTTTTAGAAATCATGCCTATAGGTTTGTTTTTAATCACCTAGAATTATTATTTGTAGGTATTATAATCCAATCAATTGTTTGATGTTTTGTTAATAAGTCTAAAAAATATAAACTAGATTCCGTTAATTTTTTTAAATGTTAAA